>OY769909.1:9634226-9894049 GCA_963669185.1 Dyspetes luteomarginatus | reverse complement strand
GAAGCTCGGAGTCATCAGGTACAGAGAGCTCAGACGAATCTGTGCAATCAACGGAATCATCGGCTGATGAAGAATCAGACAACGCTTGGGATGCTTCAAAATTACATACTGCTTCGTCAGGATCTAAATCATGGTCCGAATCAAAGTCACGAGGGTCAGGCTCCAAAGGTGGTCGGAAATCCGGGTATAAAAAGAGAAGGTTATGGAACTCCAAATCATTGAACAGCGAGGAATTGGATGAATCCAGCGAATCCGAAGAAGCATCGGAAAGTAACGAATCAAATGAGGATTGCGAAGAAAGCGAAGATTCATGGAACTCATCTGAAGAAGATAGCGATTCGATGTGGGAGAAGGATCAAAATAGAAATTCCAAAGCATACTCTCAACAATCAACGAGAGATGTAGAATCATGGAAAAGTAAATCATCAGAAGAAGGAAATATAGAAGAATGCGAAGCGGAAGAAAGATATGCAGAATCGAGGCGCAAGAAGGGAGGGTCCCGGAAATCGGAGAAATCTGAGCATGAGACAATTATTACCAAACTAAGCGCGTGGAAGCGTTCCGTCAAAAACTACCTCGCTCTTTTAAACGTTAAGATCAATGCAGTTGCTTTAAAATATCAGTATATGAATGAAAACGATGGACATTGGTTCCATGAAGGCTACGAAGAGCGACAGTCAATTATTAATAACGTCAATGCTAAACTCGAGAGACATCTGTTGGGGATAATAAACAATTGGAGAGGAAGCCTGTCACAATGCAGCGATGATTTAAAAGTTGCAGCACGTCACCTGCACGCAAATATTAAGAAACTGAGACAATGTATAGAAACGAAAAAATCATCTTTGCTTATTCACGTTATCGGGGCACTACACGACAAGGTAGATTTAGTTATTGGAATCCTTCAAGGCAAATTATGGAGCATTGTGCAACACACTGACAGATACAGACAAAAATCGAGTGGTTGGCAAGATAGCACAGATTGGACACAGAGTTCAAAAACTAAACCACACTATCACGGAGGTTCTCATTCTTGGTCGGGCGCGTCATCGAAAGCGTCAGCGGAATCGAAATCTAGCACGACGAACAACTTCGACGAAGATAGTAAAACGCGCGCTTCATCCAGGACTAGATCACGTGCAGAGTCGTCCTCCAAGGTTAACTTAGGCCAGCACGGAGGATCTCACGCCAGATCTGGAGCATATGCGCACGCACAATCAAGAACAGCTGCTAAATCTGGTCAGCACAGTGGCTCCCATGCCTCATCGAAATCAGCCTCTCATTCTGTTTCAAGGGCAAACTCAGGTCACCACAGTGGTTCGCAGGCTTCATCTGATGCAGCAGCGAATTCTAAATCCTGGTCTGCAGCTCATTTAGGCCGGCATAGTAGCTCTCATGGTTCATCTGGCGCTTCATCGCAATCTCATTCAAAGTCGATTATTAAACACGGCCATCGTAATCATGGCCATGCCTCGTCAAGTGCTGCCTCGCAATCGGCATCGAAAGCCAATGCAGGCGGTGGTAGTGAATCTAGTGCTGTGTCCAGCGCTTCCGCACAGTCACAATCGAGTGCAGGAAACAAATCAGGCGGAAAAAGTGGTTCGTCTGCTTCAGCTAGTGCTGCATCACACGCAAAATCGGCTGCCAGAACTAAATCAGGCCGACACGGAAATTCTAATGGATGGTCTAGGGCTTCGGCGCATTCTCATGCGAGTTCATTAGCAAAATCTGGTTCTCACAGCGGCTCTCATGCCAAATCGAGTGCTGCCGCGCAATCGGCGTCCAACGCATACGCAGGCAGGGGTAGTGAGTCTAGTGCTGTATCCAGCGCTTTCGCACAGTCCCAATCGAGTGCAGGAAACAAATCAGGCGGAAAAAGTGGTTCGTCTGCTTCAGCTAGTGCTGCATCACACGCAAAATCGGCTGCCAGAACTAAATCAAGCCGACACGGAAATTCTAATGGATGGTCTAGGGCTTCGGCGCATTCTCATGCGAGTTCATTAGCAAAATCTGGTTCTCACAGCGGCTCTCATGCCAAATCGAGTGCTGCCGCGCAATCGGCGTCCAACGCATACGCAGGCAGGGGTAGTGAGTCTAGTGCTGTATCCAGCGCTTTCGCACAGTCCCAAGCAAGTGCAAAGAGTAAGTCAGGCGGAAAAAGTGGTTCTTCTGCTTCATCTAGTGCTGCATCACATGCGAAATCAGCTGCTGGAACTAAATCAGGCCGACATGGAGATTCTAATGCATGGTCGGGGGCCTCAGCGCAATCTCAAGCGAGTTCGGCAGCAAAATCTGGTTCTCGCAGTGGCTCCCATGCCTCGTCGAGTGCTGCCGCGCACGCGGCTTCCAATGCATACGCAGGCGGAGGTAGTGGGTCTAGTGCTGTTTCCAGCGCTTCCGCACAGTCACAAGCAAGTGCAAAGAGTAAATCAGGCGCAAAAAGTGGTTCGTCTGCTTCATCGAGTGCTGCATCACATGCGAAATCAGCTGCCGGAACTAAATCAGGCCGACATGGAGATTCTAATGCATGGTCGGGGGCCTCAGCGCAATCTCAAGCGAGTTCGGCAGCAAAATCTGGTTCTCGCAGTGGCTCCCATGCCTCGTCGAGTGCTGCCGCGCACTCAGCTTCCAGTGCATACGCAGGCAGAGGTAGTGGGTCTAGTGCTGTTTCCAGCGCTTCCGCACAGTCACAAGCAAGTGCACGGAGTAAGTCGGGCGGGAAAAGTGGTTCCTCTGCTTCATCGAGTGCTGCATCGCATGCGAAATCAGCTGCCGGAATTAAATCAGGCCGACATGGAGATTCTAATGCATGGTCGGGGGCCTCAGCGCAATCTCAAGCGAGTTCGGCAGCAAAATCTGGTTCTCACAGTGGCTCTCATGCCAAATCGAGTGCTGCCGCGCAATCGGCGTCCAACGCATACGCAAGTGGGGGTAGTGGGTCTAGTGCTGTATCCAGCGCTTCCGCACAGGCACAAGCAAGTGCAAAGAGTAAATCAGGCGCAAAAAGTGGTTCGTCTGCTTCATCGAGTGCTGCATCATATGCGAAATCAGCTGCCGGAACTAAATCAGGCCGACATGGAGATTCTAATGCATGGTCGGGGGCCTCAGCGCAATCTCAAGCGAGTTCGGCAGCAAAATCTGGTTCTCGCAGTGGCTCCCATGCCTCGTCGAGTGCTGCCGCGCAGTCAGCTTCCAATGCATACGCAGGCGGAGGCAGTGGGTCTAGTGCTATATCCAGCGCTTCCGCACAGGCACAAGCAAGTGCAAAGAGTAAATCAGGCGCAAAAAGTGGTTCGTCTGCTTCATCGAGTGCTGCATCACATGCAAAATCAGCTGCCGGAACTAAATCAGGCCGACATGGAGATTCTAATGCATGGTCGGGGGCCTCAGCGCAATCTCAAGCGAGTTCGGCAGCAAAATCTGGTTCTCGCAGTGGCTCTCATGCCAAATCGAGTGCTGCCGCGCAATCGGCGTCCAACGCATACGCAAGTGGGGGTAGTGGGTCTAGTGCTGTATCCAGCGCTTCCGCACAGTCACAAGCAAGTGCAAAGAGTAAATCAGGCGCAAAAAGTGGTTCGTCTGCTTCATCGAGTGCTGCATCACATGCGAAATCAGCTGCCGGAACTAAATCAGGCCGACATGGAGATTCTAATGCATGGTCGGGGGCCTCAGCGCAATCTCAAGCGAGTTCGGCAGCAAAATCTGGTTCTCGCAGTGGCTCCCATGCCTCGTCGAGTGCTGCCGCGCAGTCAGCTTCCAACGCATACGCAGGCGGAGGCAGTGGGTCTAGTGCTATATCCAGCGCTTCCGCACAGGCACAAGCAAGTGCAACGAGTAAATCAGGCGCAAAAAGTGGTTCGTCTGCTTCATCGAGTGCTGCATCGCATGCGAAATCAGCTGCCGGAACTAAATCAGGCCGACATGGAGATTCTAATGCATGGTCGGGGGCCTCAGCGCAATCTCAAGCGAGTTCGGCAGCAAAATCTGGTTCTCGCAGTGGCTCCCATGCCTCGTCGAGTGCGGCTGCACACTCGGCTTCCAATGCATACGCCGGTGGGGGTAGTGGGTCTAGTGCTGTATCCAGCGCTTCCGCACAGGCACAAGCAAGTGCAAAGAGTAAATCAGGCGGTAAAAGTGGTTCCTCTGCTTCATCGAGTGCTGCATCGCATGCGAAATCTGCTGCCAGAACTAAATCAGGCCGACATGGAGATTCTAATGCATGGTCGAAGGCCTCGGCGCAATCTCAAGCGAGTTCGGCAGCAAAATCTGGTTCTCGCAGTGACTCCCATGCCTCGTCGAGTGCTGCCGCGCACGCGGCTTCCAATGCATACGCAGGCGGAGGTGGTGGGTCTAGTGCTGTATCCAGCGCTTCCGCACAGGCACAAGCAAGTGCAAAGAGTAAATCAGGCGCAAAAAGTGGTTCGTCTGCTTCATCGAGTGCTGCATCGCATGCGAAATCAGCTGCCGGAACTAAATCAGGACGACATGGAGATTCTAATGCATGGTCGGGGGCCTCAGCGCAATCTCAAGCGAGTTCGGCAGCAAAATCTGGTTCTCGCAGTGGCTCCCATGCCTCGTCGAGTGCTGCCGCGCAGTCAGCTTCCAATGCATACGCAGGCGGAGGCAGTGGGTCTAGTGCTGTATCCAGCGCTTCCGCACAGGCACAAGCAAGTGCAAAGAGTAAATCAGGCGCAAAAAGTGGTTCCTCTGCTTCATCGAGTGCTGCATCGCATGCGAAATCAGCTGCCAGAACTAAATCAGGCCGACATGGAGATTCTAATGCATGGTCGAAGGCCTCGGCGCAATCTCAAGCGAGTTCGGCAGCAAAATCTGGTTCTCGCAGTGGCTCCCATGCCTCGTCGAGTGCTGCCGCGCACGCGGCTTCCAATGCATACGCAGGCGGAGGCAGTGGGTCTAGTGCTGTATCCAGCGCTTCCGCACAGGCACAAGCAAGTGCAAAGAGTAAATCAGGCGCAAAAAGTGGTTCGTCTGCTTCATCGAGTGCTGCATCGCATGCGAAATCAGCTGCCGGAACTAAATCAGGACGACATGGAGATTCTAATGCATGGTCGGGGGCCTCAGCGCAATCTCAAGCGAGTTCGGCAGCAAAATCTGGTTCTCGCAGTGGCTCCCATGCCTCGTCGAGTGCTGCCGCGCAGTCAGCTTCCAATGCATACGCAGGCGGAGGCAGTGGGTCTAGTGCTGTATCCAGCGCTTCCGCACAGGCACAAGCAAGTGCAAAGAGTAAATCAGGCGCAAAAAGTGGTTCCTCTGCTTCATCGAGTGCTGCATCGCATGCGAAATCAGCTGCCAGAACTAAATCAGGCCGACATGGAGATTCTAATGCATGGTCGAAGGCCTCGGCGCAATCTCAAGCGAGTTCGGCAGCAAAATCTGGTTCTCGCAGTGGCTCCCATGCCTCGTCGAGTGCTGCCGCGCACGCGGCTTCCAATGCATACGCAGGCGGAGGCAGTGGGTCTAGTGCTGTATCCAGCGCTTCCGCACAGGCACAAGCAAGTGCAAAGAGTAAATCAGGCGGTAAAAGTGGTTCCTCTGCTTCATCGAGTGCTGCATCGCATGCGAAATCAGCTGCCGGAACTAAATCAGGCCGACATGGAGATTCTAATGCATGGTCGGGGGCCTCAGCGCAATCTCAAGCGAGTTCGGCAGCAAAATCTGGTTCTCGCAGTGGCTCCCATGCCTCGTCGAGTGCGGCTGCACACTCGGCTTCCAATGCATACGCCGGTGGGGGTAGTGGGTCTAGTGCTGTATCCAGCGCTTCCGCACAGGCACAAGCAAGTGCAAAGAGTAAATCAGGCGCAAAAAGTGGTTCGTCTGCTTCATCGAGTGCTGCATCACATGCGAAATCAGCTGCCGGAACTAAATCAGGCCGACATGGAGATTCTAATGCATGGTCGGGGGCCTCAGCGCAATCTCAAGCGAGTTCGGCAGCAAAATCTGGTTCTCGCAGTGGCTCCCATGCCTCGTCGAGTGCGGCTGCACACTCGGCTTCCAATGCATACGCCGGTGGGGGTAGTGGGTCTAGTGCTGTATCCAGCGCTTCCGCACAGTCACAAGCAAGCGCAAAGAGTAAGTCAGGCGGTAAAAGTGGTTCCTCTGCTTCATCGAGTGCTGCATCGCATGCGAAATCAGCTGCCGGAACTAAATCAGGCCGACATGGAGATTCTAATGCATGGTCGAAGGCCTCGGCGCAATCTCAAGCGAGTTCGGCAGCAAAATCTGGTTCTCGCAGTGGCTCCCATGCCTCGTCGAGTGCTGCCGCGCACGCGGCTTCCAATGCATACGCAGGTGGAGGCGGTGGGTCTAGTGCTGTATCCAGCGCTTCCGCACAGTCACAAGCAAGCGCAAAGAGTAAGTCAGGCGGTAAAAGTGGTTCCTCTGCTTCATCGAGTGCTGCATCGCATGCGAAATCAGCTGCCGGAACTAAATCAGGCCGACATGGAGATTCTAATGCATGGTCGAAGGCCTCGGCGCAATCTCAAGCGAGTTCGGCAGCAAAATCTGGTTCTCGCAGTGGCTCCCATGCCTCGTCGAGTGCTGCCGCGCACTCAGCTTCCAGTGCATACGCAGGCAGAGGTAGTGGGTCTAATGCTGTATCCAGCGCTTCCGCACAGTCACAAGCAAGCGCAAAGAGTAAGTCAGGCGGTAAAAGTGGTTCCTCTGCTTCATCGAGTGCAGCATCACATGCGAAATCAGCTGCCGGAACTAAATCAGGCCGACATGGAGATTCTAATGCATGGTCGGGGGCCTCGGCGCAATCTCAAGCGAGTTCAGCAGCAAAATCTGGTTCTCGTAGTGGGTCCCATGCCTCGTCGAGTGCTGCTGCGCAATCGGCGTCCAGTGCAATCGCGGCTACATCACAATCAGAATCAGAGTCCGCGAACAGTTCGGAATCCGAAGCCTCGTCAAGTTCTGCTTCGGAATCGGAATTCGACCCTGTGTGGAATGATGACTCTAGTGCATCACCAAGCTCTTTTTCACAATCACAATCTAGTGCTACTGCTATTTCCGAGTCTGAAACTTCTTCTGACCTAGCATCTGATCCCTGCTCTGATTCGGAACCACCTATTAATTCCGACGAGCAAACTTATTCCGTTGCTGAGTCACAATCCGCTTCTCAATCTAAATCGGATTCATCCTCTTCTGGCTCATCCTCCACATCCCAATCTTCATCGTTTAGCGATGGTTACGATTCCAATAGTAAAGCGCAATCAGCAGCTGCGTCTTCAGCGCAAAGTGAATCGAGTATTACTTCGCAACGGCACGACAGAATTAATCCAAAATTCGCCTCGATCGTGAGAGTGCGGAGTCACCCTTTGCGGTAGAGATCAACTTCTGAATAAGCATCGTATCCTGCAAATGGATTCAAATAATTTTCAGAGTAGTGTCCGACCAACTTACATTATAAAGTTATCAACTTCATGTCAACCACATCGAAATGTTTCGCCTAATCAAATTCTGTAAAATTTACTTGTTTAATGTTCTGCTCAGTGATACAATCTTTGATCATGTTTAGACCTTAATGTTTGAAAGACTTTTACTTAATACTGATACATATTGTAAATTCATGTATAAATATGACTCAATCTGTGTACCCGGCATAGAAAGTACACTAGCCATTTTTAATAAAATCGGCAACAACCGTAATTACAACATAATGATGTAACCCACTCACGTATCGGGCGAGTATTAACATTATTAGCAACCTCTGACTTTCCTCAAACGTGTACGATAATATACGTTATTTTGTTCCTATTTTAGTACAGACACAAACCGTAAGTTTACATAGTAAAAAGCCGCAGCAGTGGTTACGAAATACGATTTCGATCTTATTCGTCTTTCGTACTTTCTATAATATCGACCCTCAAAGCGTTTTTCGATGGGAATTTAATATAAACCAATGTATTAACCGTACTATGTATGCGCTGCAAGTCGGTAGACCCGTACTACAATCTGCAATCATAGGTTGTATAAAAAGATTTAAATTTTCATGAAAATCATTTATCCTTATCACTGATTCATCCTTACGATTAATTAGTATATAGCGCATTAGATAATCGGTGAGCTGGATGCTCTATTGATCCAAGTTGAAATTCGTTTATAGTTATGGTTATAGAATTAATCTGTTATTTTTAATTATTTGTTTCAATTTGAGTTGTTCCAAACTATGTTATTGCACCGGTCTCCTCCCCGAATGTGTCTGTAACCGATTTGTTCCCCAATACTGCGTCACGGTATCGTTTAACTGTATACAACAGTAACTTGCAACTGCAATCCAAGTGACTTCTAACAACGTTTTCCCTACAAAATATACTGTTAAAAGTAGCGACTGTACTTATACAAATTAAGAAAGATACGCAAAGGAACATTTATATCTTTGAAGTTCTCTCCGATCTCTCGCATCCATTATACTTATCATTTTGACACGTCAGTGTCCACTAACACTCGTCGGGTTCAATCTGGTCACAGCGATAACTCATATACCACTGAACGAGAAGCTCTTTCTGCTACAGTACCGTAATCGCCTTTGAGTAGTATCGTTTATGTTCGGGTCAGTGTGTCTTGCCGTAGTTTCGACAACATACAACAAGAATCTGATTGACGTTAAATCGTCTCGTACTATACAACCGACTCGATTGCCTGCTTAAGATTAATGCATAATACAAAAATGTGGAAGTATTATCTTTGTTTTTTGGCTTCGACAGCCTCAGCATTAGAGACCGTTGACCATTTAGCAACCGGAGTATGTATATTAAAAACATTCTCTCATTTGTATTATTCGACGAGAGTTCTTTTTTTTTATGTTATTGGCGAAGCCATTCGATAGTCATATCAATATTAATTTTGAATATTACTTCATTACAGACTCAAGATATTTGTGTCAAACATTCTTTATAATCTATATACAATACAAAAATTGTCTACCTCTGCCATTTGTGCAGAAGTAATCAATTTTATACAGATGACATTACACACGCATGTGTGAATCATAATACTATGTAATACAAGACACATCAGAAGGTAGTTTCGCTACGTTCGTAGTGAAACAGGAAATTGTAATTCTGCCAAAATTTTGCCTCTATTATTTAATCATTATAAATAGTTGTTGTTAGTTTTCACATAATCATTCAATATACCAGTTAAATAATCAATAACCGATCCTATTTTAAAAAAAATATCTTAATGAATCAATTAATTGATTAATTGATTATTTAATTATTTAACGCATGGCTTTGTGTCGTGCAGAAAAAGTACACAAAATCGGAGCGAAGTATCAGGGCTGTGTAAGGAGTCGTATTTTTGCGTGAAACTGGTTACACACGAGCTGTGTGTTAAATTTACGTAAAAACGCTTGTGCATATTCGTAATTGGAGCAGAATTGTTTCATTGCACAAATTTCAGTTGTTTATGTAAATTTTTCATCGCCCAATAATTGTTTTATTGGACAATTTTCTTACTGTGTATAATATGGTGAAAAACGTCGTAGCTATTAGTACTTGTTTCGTATAATTGTTTTAATCTTGTCTACGAATCGGCGATTTGGATGTATGCATTGCACAATCTTAATTTCGTTATCTGGGTTCGATGTTTTCCCGATTATTTTTTCTTCTGATTGTTCATGGTCGAAGAGGACGTTGCTATCTGGTTTGATAATATATCGTCATACATGTTATCATCATCGGTTACATAATTGGGCTCAGCCTGAATTTTATAAAACAAAACCTTTTGAATTTGCGATTTATAGCATTTTATCGTTTCACCGTGAATTCATTGAATCGTAAGAATTGACAATCACGCGCCTCGCAACGTGCTTGTTTTGCTACAAAGAAATTATTTATTAATCAAAATAAGCTGGTAATTTTGAGGTTTTTGCGACTAATATGTCACTCGTGGCTCGAAAGATGTTTGGTCTCTGTATACTCTTCCTCGCGTTATTTTATCTCGTGACGAGATTTTTGCTCGAACGTAAAAAAGCGAGGTAAACAAGCTCGTTGACGAGTCTATCAAAACTTCGCCGGTGATAATTCTAGTTTGCAATCGCAGGATAATCAATTGCGTCAGCCCTACGGTTTTGAAGTTGATCACGAAAATGATCAATTTCTGCTGGATGGACAACCATTTCGATACATTTCCGGAAGTTTCCACTATTTCCGGACTCCGCGACAGTATTGGAGGGATAGACTTAGGAAAATGAGAGCCGCCGGCCTCAATGCAGTATCTACGTGAGTTTTGGACATTTTACAAATCAATCGTTGAAAAATTAAATTTGATCGACTAAGAAAAAACCATAGTTACGTCGAATGGAGCCTTCATCAGCCTGAGATGGACGTGTGGGAATGGACCGGCGAGGCAGACGTAGTGGAGTTCATTAACATCGCGCGCGAAGAAGACTTACTGGTCCTTCTTAGACCAGGTCCTTATATATGCGCAGAGAGAAATTTGGTAAACTCAACTGTTCTTTCATAAAACGTTAATACATAGTTTGGGCTCTCATTATTTCAAGACATTTATGCTCGATCTTTTTAAAGGGTGGTTTGCCCCCTTGGCTGATGACTGTCGTGCCGGACATCAGAATGCGAACTAACGACACCCGTGAGTATTCAAGCTCGCTGAAATATAATGGTAATTTATCCAGCATTTTGTGTACCATATGACTGCACGAATTATCATTGTTCAATCACAGGCTACATGCATTACGTCGAAGTCTATTTGAACGAAATTTTGACGAGAATGGAACCCTTGCTGAGAGGAAACGGTGGTCCGATAATTATGGTTCAGGTTAACGAATTTTCCTTCATGCACAAGCGATACAATACACTGAGGAAATTAATATTGAGCTGATTGTACATAATTTCAGGTTGAAAACGAATACGGAAGTTTTCACGCTTGCGACGAAGCTTACAGAATCAGTCTTTATGATATTATAAAACGGCATGTTGGATCGAAAGCTCTGATTTATACAACCGATGGGTCATCGGTCTCAATGCTAAACTGTGGTACTGTACGAGGGGCTTACGCGACCGTGGATTTTGGGACCAGCGGAAACGTGACCCAGTACTTTGCAATAATGCGACAATTCCAGCCCACCGTAAGATGAATGCTGATTTTTCGGCCAAGAACTGCGTTAACTAATTATTTTTATAAATGGATTAGTCAATTAACCAATTAATTACTAATCAATTAATTAATCAATTGAGTCAATTGTGGAGCCAATTGTGGAATTGGCTCAATTGAGTATTTAATAATTAATTGCTCAATTAATTCAGTAATTGAAGCATATATTAATTCTGTATATTGCAGGGGCCTTTGGTAAATTCGGAATTTTATCCAGGCTGGTTGACTCACTGGGAGGAATCTTTTCAGAGAGTAAAGACAGCCGATGTAGTGAAAGTACTCGACCAAATGCTCGCGTTAGGTGCCTCGGTGAACATGTACATGTTTTACGGTGGTACAAACTTTGGATTCACCTCAGGTATAATTTTGTAATAAAATTATCCAATGTATTCATGGAATCTTATCATATAGCATACCAGCATATTATGAAAAAGTACAACCTTTCATTTTTTTTCATCATT
This sequence comes from Dyspetes luteomarginatus, assembly GCA_963669185.1. Classification (NCBI taxonomy): domain Eukaryota; kingdom Metazoa; phylum Arthropoda; class Insecta; order Hymenoptera; family Ichneumonidae; genus Dyspetes; species Dyspetes luteomarginatus. The sequence continues at coordinate 9,882,452 of OY769909.1, read as the reverse complement.
TTTTAATTCCATAAGGTGCGAATGGGCCTCAAAATTATAGCCCACAATTGACCTCGTACGATTACGATGCACCTCTCGACGAATCTGGAGATCCAACTGACAAATATTTCGAGATTCGCAACATAATTTCCAAGGTAATAATTTAACTATAGGAGTGGCTTTTGTATATATATATTTAACAGTTTATTTAGGGCAAAACAATTTTTTTTTAATATAATAATATCATTTTTCTCGACCTATGCCTAACACAGTTTTTGTCTAATTTTCATTCCAAGTATCTTCCATTGACGAATCTGTCATTACCGAGTGTCACGCCCAAGGGAAACTACGGACAGGTTCGTTTGCAGCCGATCGTCAGACTTCTCTCTCCGATTGGGAGACAAACGCTCGGTTCGTTCAGCGGAAATTACGAAAAACCACCGACTTTCGAAAAATTGGGAATTGCTCATTCTCTCGTACTCTACGAGACTATCTTACCAATATCTGGCCAAGATCCAGCTTTTCTTTACGCTTACGCGATGGATCGTGCACTCATTTACGTCGATTCGGATCTCGCTGGTGTAACATCGCGAACGCATGATATCTATACTATGCCACTTGTAGAGTTTTACGGGAAACGTCTTCAGGTGCTCGTCGAGAATCAAGGTCATTTGAACTTTGGCAATGTCGTTGAAGACTGGAAGGTAAAGCATTTTTCCAAATAACATAAATATTAATTCATTAATTTGACATGAACAGTGTTTGATTTATTTTACGTTACTATTTAATTATGAATTTCCTACTGACAATGACGAATTCATTTTGCTTCTCACAGAAAAAGCTTTTTTTCATAAAGAAAAAAAAATCCGGTTTTAAATGCCCGTCTGTTAAAAATGATCTAAAATACGTATTTAGAAAAAACATTTGTGTCTGTGTGTGTGTACAAAATTCCAGCCTCCATAGCTCGAGATCCACTCGAACTGAAGCATCTAAACAAGTGAAACATCTTTGTTACCTATGAACGTCCTTAAAATGAATAGACAAATTACGATTCATTTTAATGGGAATTTAATTTTTTTTAATAACGTCTGTGCATATGCTTCAATTTGAGCAATTTTCGGTCCATCGGAATAAAACTTTTCACAAAAGTGAACTATTATTAAAGAATATTTCATACTGAGTTTGGGCAGAATCGATTGAAGCGTTCAGATTTTATGAAATTGCGTTTTTTTTTCAATAATTGTACTTATAGATTATATGTTATACCTCGAATTCACTTTCAAGTGTTAATTTTAAGCTTTTCCTAAAAATCGGGGGACGTTTGTTTGGATTGACCTTGATTTTATGTAATTTCAAATTCTTTGAAAAATTCGAATGAAAATGAAATTCAAGCAAATCTGTTTATATGCGAAAATATAATAATCATTTAAGTGAATAAATAAAATATAAATAAAGCTTCTTCTATGAGTAAGTCAAAATTGAGAAAAGTACTTGCTCATGGCTTTGTGGATAGGCAGAAATTGTGTAAAGATGCAATATTCAATGTTGATTTTCCATGTTTTTAAGTTATATATTACAAAGATTTTTTGTAAGGAAACTTGCACTTCTTATTAACTCTTTTACAGGGTTTACTACAGCTAACGTTCAACAACATATCTCTCTCCTCGTGGAATGTTACGAGTTTCAGGCTCAACACAGTGGAATCGCTGAGTTTCCTAAACGCCAGCGCGATCCCCGACACTGGACTTCTGCGACAGGGTCCAATTTTTCTTCGCGGTACTTTTAATATCCCGGGCAAACCGTTGGATACGTATCTCGACACAAGTGGATGGGGTAAAGGCGTTGCCTACATAAATGGTCATAATCTCGGCAGATATTGGCCTTTGGTCGGTCCCCAAATGACCCTTTACGTTCCCTCGGCTTTTTTAAAAACCGGTAACAACGAATTGATCATTTTGGAACTCGACTATTTGCCATCGGCAAAATCGATGAACTTTCAAGACATGGCGATCCTTGGATAAACGAGCTTTTTACTAGTAAACCGGAAGTCATCGAGGACCAACTTAAATATGTACCTACACGAAAATGATTCTTTATTGTCTGTGCGAAATTATCATATGTAGTTTATCACGTACCGTTCATTCTAGGAAATCATATGAACAGATAAATCTTTCGCCATTGTGCACGAAAATATTTTTTATATTGAATTTTAAGACTTTCGCATATTTTACAATTTATGTACATTTTATCAATAATAATGACGATAAAAATTGATGTTTTTTATTCCGAGCATGGCGTATAAGAAACCCTAGTGTGCTTTATCACAACGCACGCCCTCGTGAAAATGAGATGAACGTTTTCGTTATTCGACGTTTATACACCAAAGAGGCAAATTGATCGACGATGATGATGCCATATAATCCTCCGCTGCTGGACAATATCTTTGGTGAACAGACGCATGTTGACCTGAAGGTGAAGAGAAGGAGAGAGAGAGAGGCAAAATGAGAGAGGGAAGGTTTTGTAAAGATCTCGAGGACTCAATGTGGGCGGTTAATATCCTCGACGATGACAAATGAGGATCGAACGCCACGTGACGTCCGGCATATCCCGTCGCTGCACGACGATTATCTCACCTCCGGTTTCGTACTTCTGAAAAAAGTATAGATACATATATATATATATATATAATTTCTCACTTATGTATATCTATCTATACACACATATATATATCTTCGATAGCGACTGACACGCGAGAATTTTGTTCGCTTGAAACTCATCACTGGCAAAGAGTTTTTCAACCCTTATTTTATCGGGGGTGGAAGGGGGGGCAAATAGGATCAATAAACATTATGTTCGAATATGGACAATAATATATGTGGAGTTGGCAAAATATATCTTAGAATTCAGGCCGTTATGCGAACGTTCTTTCTTTTATATAGATAGATAGAATTTTGAATAGTATATACTATAATTTTTTCTAAGATATGTAATTCGCATAAACTCAATTGTTTTTCTTGTATTCTCATAAAGGAAGCTTTCTATTCGTGGTAAAAAAAAAAATCGAGATTTCCATGCCGCCAGATTAATACTGTGGGAATATTTATAAATTCGAAGGGAAGACCTATGGACAAATATGAATTGGGAACATGTGGTTCGTTAATGTATGAGAAGTGTATTATAATATTTTCGAGAATGATGTTTCAATAATTTTATCCTGGTGTAAAGACGAAAAATATAATACGAAATATTGACGATAAATAATCGCTGAAACCCTTGAAATAAGATGACGATTGTATAATTTATCATTCATCACAAGCCATTCGTGGTGAACTCTCATACCCATGTATATATATATATATGTGTGTGTGTGTGTGCTACGTTTTAACAGTCGACTAAGTTCATTACGGGGCAATATCAGGCTGTCAAAACGCCTTTTGCCAAGGGTTACAGAAAACTCCGCCCTTCGTTGTGAAAACCGCCCTCGACATGCGCGCGAACGAAACAACTTGCGAGACTTTACCTGCGGATTCAGCGTTATAATCTTGTTCGTTCTTCTCCTATCACCGGACACCGAACTTGTATTTAGCAGTACGAATCGGTTACTCTCCGCAGAACATTTGTCAGTGATACGCATGTAATGTAATTTATGAATTCAATCGGAATGTCGTGTGAGTATATTACATTTGAATATAAAAATGATCGTAAATTATATTCTTTGATTGGATTATCAGATTTAAATGATACATTACGAATTAAAGCTTGGATCGAAGAACAGGAAGTTCCTCTTGATCTGAGTTGTCGAGTTGATGAAACGGAAGTGAGTTGCGGCGGCTCGTTGAGAGGCCAGAGAAAATTGCCCTGTGGAATGTGTGGCAAACATTTCGACAGACCTTCCCTACTCAAGAGACACTTGAGAACGCATACAGGTGTGAGGAAAGAAATACGATAGAGATGAAAGTGATAAAATATTCGTGATATTTGAATTATAAAATTCTTCTTCCGTTTTTTCTTCACGAACATTTAGGTGAAAAACCCCACGGGTGTTTGGTATGCGGAAAAATGTTCAGTACGAGCAGCTCCCTGAATACTCACGCGAGAATTCATACTGGCGAACGTCCTCATGAGTGTCCATTGTGCGGAAAACGTTTTACTGCATCCTCCAATCTTTACTATCATCGTATGACGCACTACAAAGTGAGTAGACTTTTTTTTTTCAATTGCACGAATCGCAATCATGGAAGAAGAGTTTCGGAATGCGACATCTGGTGATTGGCGTGAGAACTAAACCAAGCCAAAAGTTCACACATTTCGGCATATAAAAATTATAATATCCTTATAATTTTGAAACCTCGAAACTCTGCGAAACACAAAACTGTACTCATGTCTCTTCGTAAGCAAATAATTATTCACAAAAATACCATTGTATCGTGTAAAATCTCTACAATTTTAAAACTGTACCAGAGCACAAGTCTGTGAACGGTCAATAAATAAACTATTCTTCCCCCATTGTTTTATTCAAAGATCTGTTTACCGCCAGTCTGGATGGTTGTAATTTAGTTATCATTTGATGGAGTTTTTTTAAATGTATATTGTGGTGAAGCTGGTAGAGTTGTAAGTGTGTCACGGATAGAATTTCTTCAAGATATCCCCGAGATATTTTTCAATTTCTCCCCAATGATGCTCTTGCTGCATTACAATTCCTCTCCTTTTTCCTTTGGGTTTTCAGGAAAAACCGCACAAGTGCAACGATTGCGGACGTTCATTTCCAACTCCGGGCGATCTTCGTGCTCATGGCTATTCGCACACGGGCAATTGGCCCCTCCGTTGTCCAATTTGTGGTCGTGGCTTTTGCAAACCCGGGGCTCTTCATCATCACGTTCAATTGCACAATGGTACAAGTATAACTCGTAATTATTCAATCAATGATATACTTTTGTCGGCGCTCTTTAGAGCCCGCAAAGACGTTTAACGAATAATCGTTTTCTTTTCAGGCACTCGACCCTATCATTGCGGCTATTGTACCAAGAAATTCTCCGTCATCAGTAATTTGAGATCGCATGAAAAAACGCACGTTGTGCAATCAACGAATAATGGTATCGTACGGGCAAATTATCAGGAGAGAAAATCCATCAACGACGTTAGTTGTGTTCTCGAGAGATCTCGAGGATCGATTGATGGATCGACATTCGATTTGCCCGGTTTGACCGTTCATTGGACTCCTTGGCTCGCGAAATGACCGAGACCGGTGGAAAAAGGAGAACAAAAGACTCGACTCGTTGACAAGTTCATACACACGAAACTTAGAATTAATATTTATTGAAGAGAAGAAACATCACTTATAAACATTGTGCAGTTATATTGTATTTATGCATTGTCTTCAATTTTGTCGGTAATATCAGAAGTTTCGTTAGATTCGGTTTCCATTTTTTGGCCCTCATCGACCGCTGGAATGTTCGCACCGCCCTCGACAACTTCCATCTCACTCCCGTTTTCTTCTTTGACCATTTTATCATGGGACTGTGATTCATCCGTTATATCGACGATCTGGGGCTCAGTCTTTTGATCATCCGTTTTCTCGGTGGTCTCACCGTTCTTTACATCATCCGATTTCTCCATTATCACATTTTGCTCCTTGGCAGGTTCCTCTGTGATTTCGGCCACGGCATCTCCATTGTTTTCCATATTTTTCGCCTTTTCGAGACTGTCCTGAGCCTGATTCGCGGCCGATTGAGCGGCCTGCGTGTGAGCCGATGTGTCGTGCTCAAGAATTTCACGGAGTGCCATAGTCGCGTATGTCGAGGGTTTCAACGAGAACTCGAGAATCAAAGCTTTGTATTTACCCTCTGAAAAATAATAAGAATAAAGTCCAAATACAAGGGAGTTGTTACAACTGAGTTTGGGTTTGGTCCATTTAATAGAATGTTCGTTAAAAATCTCGTCATACCGGGTTCGTCTTTGGGAGGTTCCACTCCACGCATCTCATCGACATCACAAAGTATCAAATCATCGTGATAGCCATTGTAACGAGCAATTCTCCAGCTAAGATCACCAGGTGCTTCTAAAATTTTTCTGTATGCCCCACCAAGACTGTATTTCCTAAAAATTGCAAAAAAATCAATTCGCACATAAATTGGCGCGATCATAACGATCTTATCCTTTTTATTTATGTTTATATGCTAATGAAAGGAACACAAAATGATTTTTTAAATAAATAAGACTGGCAATGTATCAACAAATTCTGGAGGTGTAATTATTGTTGGGACTTCCACTGTAAAGAGACACATTTTTTTCGAGTGTACCCTATACATTTTTGAGAATCATCTCCAACCGTTTTAAGGATACTTCGCCTATATGTTTCGAACCAAAAGCTGGGCTCGATAATAATTTTCAGTGCTTGCACTACTATAAAAATCGGAAAAAAATGAATCATGTCGAACATACTAAAAACATTGATTTTGACCTCTACTACCACCAAACTACCTAAATACGTAAAGGTTATTCAAAAATTATTTTAAAAAAATTTGTCGATCAAAATTGCAAAAAAAAATGATTTTTCTATATTTCCATTTACAAGAATGAAAAAGTTGATGGATCGTCGCGATTTTTGGATCTTTTTCCATAGAGCGGATTCTTATTACACGTACAAAGCTTCAAGCTTATTGAAAACAAGTTTCATCAAACAGTGTCTAAAAATTCTCGAAACAACCAGGGAATTAATGTCGTTCAAGATAAGAAAAGCATGCAAATTCAAATTTTGTACATTCGTGGTTTTCGCTCGTCAATAGATTCTGCTCTACGGGTAATGCGTGTTTCAATTCTAGGTATCTGATAGAGAAAGCTTTTTCTTGTGGATGTGGGAAAATCACGGGAAACTACAATTTAAATGTATCAATGTTTGAAACGAATAAAACAATTCATAAAATCTGAACCCCTTGATCGATTCTAATCAAACTAAATACCGAATTTCCTTGTCTCCTATCCATAATTACTCGTAGGATAATTTTTTTAGTTTTCCATTTAAACTCAATGTACATAAATTTTAGTTGTAACAATTTCTTTTGTCGGGCATGTTTAGGTGAATCACCCTCGGAAAATTAGGATGTATGAAAAAAGTGCAGTTGTTACATAAATTTAGTGAAACTCTATTTATTCTATTTCTTATCATGAGAAAACCCACCAAGGGTACTTTAAATAACATGAAAATTGCTCGAGAAAGTCTTGAAACTCTTGAAAAACAATCGTGAATGAAGAATCAATAAAATTTCGAATTTTGGATGTATCACTCACTTATTTTTTTGTCTCAAATCCGTCGTTAAATCGTCCTTAGCGAGAAACTCATCGAACCAGGGTTTCGCATAAGACGGATAAGTGACTTTCCATCCTGGCTTGGGCATCACAACATCCGCGAGAGTGTAATTGGGCAGATCCTCTTCGGTCAGAGCTCTAATAGCAGGCAAACTCGACTGATCTCTCGTATCATCGAGTGTCTCCATCTCAGTTTCGATTTTCGTGTTTATCGTCTGTTCCTCCGTCTCATTCTTGGAAGCAACCTGTTCGTCCTTCGAAATGGTTTGTTCGTCCTTTTGGTCCTTGGAAACGTCCATTTCGGAGATCTCCTCGACAGGAATCTTGGTCTTCTCATCGTTCTCCTTCTTCTCGACGTCTTTATCCGCATGAGCAGCTTCCACATCCTTCTCGATCGATTCCGTCGGATTCTTATTTTCTTCAGCTTGTTCCTTGCTCTTCTCAACTTTCGTCTCCTTGTCCTCGTCATTCTGTAGTCCATAATCCATTGTCTCGGTTTCAATAATATCCTTCGAATCGGATATTTCGTAAACGAGATCACCGACAATTGGCCTTGAGCCTAATTCTTTGATGCGCTTCGAGACCATGTGATTCCAGACATAACTTTGATAAGCATGAATGTACATCAAGCGAGCATTTCGCGGTATATGATCGAGAGCACCCTGAGGATTTGTTTCACCGCTGTTGGCAATGCCACGTAACAATTTAGCCTCGATTTTGCCTGATCGTGCGATCGGTTTCAGTGCCGCTGTTGCGTCTTTTGTCTTTTGATAAATTTCACGGGCCTGCATCATGTCTCTGTGTTGTTCACCGATACGGGGCTTCAGTATCAGTTCTATAGCATCCTCCCATTTTCCCTGCAGAAGAGCTTTGCCAATCTCGTGTGTTGGTATCGCGGCGATGGTGCCGAATCTCTGAAGACCGTAATAATTGATAAAACCGTTGTCCCGCAATGATTTCATGGCCTGATCGATCTCCTCATCCGTACCATCGACACTTCTAAGGGCTATTCTGAAACGATTCCCATTGAGCATACCGAGTTTCAATGGATCTTTGGCAAATTTGAAATTTCCCACATGCGCCCCGCGCACCTGCTTAGCCGCGTCGTGAATATTGGTAGGACTGATTTTTTTCAAGCTCACCCACTGGGTAGTGCGAGCCCGACGATCCTTCGTTCCGGAGTAATGAAAAACGTCGGATTTTATGCGAAGCTTTATGGCCAGCTGATTGAGAGCGTCCATCGTATCCATGTTGACTTTGTGAAGAAGAAAGTGACAATAATTACCCTCACGAGCACTCCAATCGATTCGCTGATCACCGCGAAATTTGTGATTAGACTGTTTGCTCTTTTTTGCGAGTATGATGATTTTTTTTTCATCACGTTCGATCGTCTCACTGACGATATTTGGAACTTTTTTGGCGATTATGTGAATATTTCGGCGCACATCCTTGTCCATCTCGGTCACGTCAATTTCCATCGTTGATACATCGCCATCGGGTTTTGTGAAAGCCTCGAGTTTCTCTTTAACATCGGGCGATATAGACTCTTTGAGTTTTTCCATGTCCTCGAGCTCTTGAGGCTCTGGTGGTATGTCCTGATTTGTCAATTTACATATTTCACCGTCACAGCTGATCTCGTGAACGTGGAAATCACCGAAGCGCTCTTTTATAATACCACCAAAACGTTTGTGAGTACCGACGAATTCCGTAACACCTATGTCTTCCTCCTTGAGACGTTTGCCTACTTCGTATTTGGGACGTTTACCATCGTACGAGTGATTGGCCTGAGTTCGTTTGTATGGTCTGCCTCGATAGCCACCACCTCCACCGCGGTATCCTGTAATCATGAGGAAAAAATATCTTTACAATCTCCCAAGAATATAAGGTATGAGCGTAAATATATAATAATTTTTCAATATACGAGATAAATATGATCTATTTTCTATATATATGAGGTATATACAATTTTCAGTAAATATATTTTCAATATGTATTAAAGACAGGAAACATATACATGAGCAAAGCTATATGAGACATTTCATGCCACATCAGCCACCCAAAAAAATGACTATAACTTAATTGTTTTTTACATACTGGAGTATCTGAGTACAACAATTTTACTGTGGGTATTAAGGTCGATAATGCTTTATTCGTTGGAGTACACGGAGTTGGTAATTTTTTCATTAAATCGATATATCCTAACAACGATGAATCATATTGGAAAATTATGAAAAATAAAAGTTTTTCTAATTTCTATAAGCTATGATGAAAAAATATGTATAAATTTATTTCAGGGGCATGAGTCTGTTTCTGGAGAAAAAAAAATGATATCATATTTTTTTCCCGATCAAAGGCCGGAATATATCTATTTTTTTGATATTCTGTAGCTAAAATATGAATTTTGAGCAAAATTTTAGCATGTGACATCGAACCGTTCAGAAGTCATATATTTTTTTTATCAGAGTGGCTGAAATGTTTTTTATGACCGATTATGTTTGGCCTTCAATTTCGAATCGGCTAGTTGGTAAATGTTACCAGGTTCTTTTTTCCGTCTATTAAGGTAATGTGCTACTCCTCCGTTGGTTAAACAGTTTCTGCGTAAGCCATTGTGAGTGCGAGAGAGAAAGCTGCTTTTACTCCTGTACCAAAATTCTTCTAAACGGTTGATCTTTCGAACAAACGAATAGAACCACGAAGTGCAGAATCGTTATATGCAGTTCATGGTTCTGTTCGTTTGTCCGAAAGATCAACAGTTCAGAAGAATTTTGGTACGCAGTTTTTGTTACCGACAGAGGAGTAGCAAATCGTCTTTACAAATTGATGACACTGTATATTATGACGTCCGAAGGTATAGCCGCTAAAAATAAATATTCCCGTGAGAAAAAAAAAACAAAAAAATTATAACTTCTAAATGGCTATAAATGGGTCATCTTGTGGTGTAATTTCATCAAAGTAGATTGAATGTCTCTCACCAGAATGCTGTCTATGACCGCCTTCTTCGCCCTGATTTTCCAACGAGCCCTGGCGTGAATTTCCACCGCCACGATTCTGACGATATCCCCTACCACCACCCCGTGAATAACCTCCACCGCGTTTCTTATTGTCACGCCAAGACATTGTCGGTGTTTTGTCCGTTCGTTAAAATCAGAAACTTCAGTCTCTCTTATAATGGCAAAAAGTCTGTAAATTGATTTTCTCCCAACAATAGATTACTGATAAACAATGAATTATTAATCGGTGTATTGTGGTTATGTTATATTACCGGTTACATGCCGGTAGATGAGTAGAATGATAGAGCCCGCAACAAATACGTTTTGTGTGGCGTTGCGGGGGTTCCTCGTGCAGTGCTGCCCTCTAGGCTATATGGTACGCTCTAAACTGAAGTGGAAACACTTTTTCGTACGTGATGGTCAGGTCGATACTAAAGGCAATGGAACAATTCTGATGGCAACAAAGATCGAGTTTGAATGTGAATTCGATTATGTACGAAAAAAAACGGTATGCCGGGTTGATTGGTGGTGTAAATTAATTCAATTTTTTTTTTAATTCATTTTTAACAGTGAAGAATGAGAAATTTAATTTATACACAATAATAATAAAAATTTGCACCCGTTTATACAGCTTACACTACGATGAAGCCAAATATGGAAAAGATTATGTACTTACTCATGAACGTGCTTTGGGAATAAGGAAATGTGCACAAGGGAGCAATTCGCAAATGTAAATTTGCATTTCTTTATTTAATTTCTCATAAATAATCTAAAGATTTTGTTATTAAACTTATATATAATCTTCTCTTATTACGCTAAATCGTTTATAATCACACGGTAAACAGCCTGAAAGAACTTAATGATAATGCACATCTATTGATATCAGAGTTATCGAAACTCCAAAGTTCGGGGGTATCATTCGTCATGAATACACATTTGTTTATATTTAGAGTTGTTGCATAATTGATTCTCTCAATTTTCTTCTTCATTGAAATTTTCGTCTTCTCATTTGCATTGGTCCCGAATGCAAAAAAATTCATTCGATTACGTATTTGATAAAACAAGAAAATATTTGACGAATCCCATCATCGTAGTTCTTTCGATCAGAGAATGGTACACGTTTTTGACTGAAATTATTTCATGTCTACATTAGCACATCTGTGCATCTATCTTATCACATGATTTTTTGTTTTGTTATCATGGAAAAATTTTGTGTACGTACTTTCGCTTTTGTATTCACCGTACTGGCGGCCTTTGTACCGTTTTCCACTTCTTGCTTCTTAGTTTTAAATAACTTTGCCATTCTTCCTGCATAAAATCGTTACCAAGTCATATCACCTCAAGTTATTTAAACTTTTGAATGAAATTTAAAAAAGCCAAAATGGGAATCCCCGAAGTGGATAAGCTAGCTGTAACTCGCCAGGCCAAAGAAGATATAGGAAAAATATAAAAAATAGCAAAAAACTTACCGGTTCTTGTTGGCGGCGATTGCACAACATCCGCCTCGTCAGGAACGATTTTCGTCTCTTCCTCCACCGTTATATGATCCTCAATATCAGCGAGGCTATTTTGTCCATCGGCCTCGGCAGTTTCGTCAGTGCCAGCTTTCGATTTAGCCGATCTGCTCTTCTCGCTACTTGCCGATTTCTTCGCCGAACCTTCGTCGTTCTTTATCTCATTCTTCTCGTTTCCGTCCGTCTGTTTTCGCTCAACCGGAGGTTCCGGTGCTTTCGTGTCTTTGGGCTTTGGCTCGGTGTCTTTCTCGCCATTTTCACTCGATCCCACTCTTGAGGAGGAAGAACCTTGTCTGCTTGATTGTGAATTATCAGAGCTACTGATCTTTTGCCGAGGTGGCTTCGGCGGTGGTACCGGAAGTGGCGGTAAATTGGGCTTTTCCATTATCTCAATGTCGGGGTTGCTGCTGGCCGATTTTGCATGTTCTTCGATCATGACTCGGCTCACTCCCGAGCCGGAAGACTTTGGACTCGTTGCTTTTTTATTCTCTTCGTTCTCTATCGCCATGTTGTTTTGAGCATCCACGCTCGTCGCCATTTTCTCGTCATTGTTGTTCTCCGAAATGTCTTCATTAGTATCGTTCTTTTCGTCCATGTTTGTCGATATTTTTGATACAGTTTCCTCGTAATCCGAAAGTTTTTTTGGACTCTCGGGTTTCTCGACACTCGCGATCGTTTCCGCTGTGCCGTTTATCGTGCTTTCGCTCATTTTTTCTGCCAGCACGGAAGTTTCATCATTGGCATTGCTCTCCATGGCCGTCTGGACTTGTTCGGGTTTGTCCAAAGTAGAATTAGCGCTTGGGATTCTTGCTACTGGAATTTTTAACGGTGGCAGAGGATTATTTTTCTTCTGTACGCCAAGTTGATCCTGTCCGTCCATCCCAACGTTGTCCAATTCGCGTCTTTGACCAACCAAAATTGTGTGGCAACCTCCGCAGGAAACGTCCGTAACAACGAGCTCCTGATATTTCAATGCTAGCGTCAACTCGTGAACATTGTTCTCGTTCTCTTCCAAACCAAGTTTACCGTGCCTGCCATCACCGCATGTGAATAATTTTCCAGATTCTACGGAACAAGGAGTGCAAAATTCATTAATTTTTCAAAATTGCTCAACGCATATTGAGTAAATTTTGGTTTTTAAAAATCATTTGCTGTTTGAAATCTTTACGAGAAAATCATTTTTCCATATAAAATAAATAATTATTCAATTGGTGCTGCAGAAAATCTTTTTTATTGTGCCATTCCATATTTTCATCGTATATGAACATGCGATGGACAAGGAAGAAATAGCATTTGAAGGGTGAAAGAGATAAAAAAAAAGGTGAAAATTCCGTTTAAAAGTTTCTAGAAATTTAACAATAAGATCCAGTGAAATAATTCAGATAAAAAGGTAGCGTGGCAACTCATGCGTGGCAACTCAAGAAAATCATTTTTTCCATGTAAATAAATAATTATTCAATTGGTGCTACAGAAAATCTTTTTTATCGTGCCCATCCATATTTTCATCGTATATAAACATGCGATTGACAAGGAAGAAATAGCATTTGAAGGGTGAAAGATATACAAAAAATGTGAAAATTCCGTTTAAAAGTTTCTAGAAATTTAACAATAAGATCCAGTGAAATAATTCAGATAAAAAGGTAGCGTGGCAACTCGTGAACATTCTTCTCGTTCACTTCCAAACCAAGTTTACCGTGCCTGCCATCACCGCATGTGAATAACTTTCCAGATTCTACGTAACAAGGAGTGCAAAATTCATTAATTTTTCCAAATTGCTCAACGCATATTGAGTAAATTTTGGTTTTTAAAAATCATTTGCTGTTTGAAATCTTTACGAGAAAATCATTTTTCCATATAAAATAAATAATTATTCAATTGATGCTGCAGAAAATCTTTTTTATTGTGCCATTCCATATTTTCATCGTATATGAACATGCGATGGACAAGAAAGAAATAGCATTTGAAGGGTAAAAGAAATGAAAAAAATGTGAAAATTCCATTTCAAACGGTTTCTAGAAATTTAACAATAAGATCCAGTGAAATAATTCAGATAAAAAGGTAGCGTGGAAATTAGAATTTCTTTAATAATTTTTATTAACATTACCGGTAACAATCGCAATGTGGCTCTCGCCGCATCCAATTTTCTTGACAATTTCACCCTGAAGAGCTCCACGTGGTAAAAGTTTTGGCGTTGGAATTTCCGTTATGTCCAAGCCCATTCCCAACTGACCACTAGAATTGCTTCCCGTGCAATAAATATTGCCATCCTCTGTGTATAGATCAAACATCAACTATATTCAATTTTGTATTCTGTGATATCGGATATTATTATTATTTTTATTATTTATGCATTTTTATTGATAGTGTAATATTTTAAATATTATACTTTGCGAGGTGAATTATTTACCACCAAGTATGAGAGTGTGATGGCCGCCACAAGCGACGACCAAAGCTCGTCCTGCTAACTGCATTTGTTTTGGTGCAACTTGACTACTGAAGTCTAATGGAATTCCTAATTTACCACTCTCTGCTTCACCGCAGACATAAATGTTTCCACTCTCTGCAATAATATTCAATGACTATTAGGAGGAAGACGCTATAATTACCGAAAGGATAATCGTAAAGGCACAAAATTTACTTGAAAAATACTTTATTTTTGGCTCAATTAAATCAATTAAAGTCAATTAAATTATTGACGTTTTTTGTAGTTCAAATGAAAATAAATTTCCAATTTGAGTTGTGTATTCCACATCCGGCTAAAAATCGGGTCAGATAAAAAAACGTTTAATAAAAACGGTTGCCCACAATTAGAACTATAAAACAGGCCTCATCGGCTCAAGTCATTATTTCCTGATAATTACAGTGGATGCATGTAAAAAATGTAATAAATTGTATTACGATGGAAATATATTTCGATTGCTTGATTATTAATTCAATCGATGTACCATGAGCTCATACCGGTTAAAAACGCCGAATGATAATATCCGGCACTGATTTGCTTCACCGCTTCGGGTATGTGAACTTTGGTCGGTTTGTTAACGAGACCGGAAGTACCAGGAAGAGCCAGCTGTCCCTCAAGATTGCTGCCCCATGCGAGTACACAACCGTCTTTCGTAAGAACCAAAGAATGATGAGAACCAGCCGCTATTTGCATTACTTTTGGTCCGGCGATTCCACAATCCCAGACCATAACGGGCGAGCTTGAACTGTCACCAACGGTTTGACTACCACGACCGAGTTGAGACTCTTGATCGCTACCGCAGGCAAATATCTTTTGTTCGGCTGTACATATCAGCGTGTGAGCTCGTCCGCATGCCACGTGTGTCACTTTCTCCGGTTTTAGTACTGCATCGAAACGACAGAGCAAAATTTTTACAACGGCATACATTATTAATGAGAAATAAAGAAAAAAAAAAACAAAAGGAAAGAAAAAAATGATGAATAAATTGCGTGGCCGATCGGGCGTGCACGATTACTGACTCTTAACGCACGAAGGCTTGCTGACGTGATTCTTGTGGCCAAGACCCAGTTGACCCCAATCGTTGCTTCCAAAGACGAAGAGCCTTCCACTTTCTTCATGGACGAAGGGATGAAAAAACGTCACGAGAACCAGAGAGAAAATTATCAAAGTGGTGTAAATGGGGAGGAAACAAATGTGGTTTATTATTATTTCGTGTTTTTCGTCTTTTGTATATGGGAAAGGGTGTTATTGAGACGTCAATTTTGTTGAATACATATACGTGGGTTAGACTTATTGTCAGGCAACTCTGTGGCAGTTCTAACCAAACGCAACAACGATGAGCCCTGTGGGACAATATGAATTGAATTTTCCAAGTTTGGAAATTTTTAACAAAATTCTAATCCACCTGTAGCTTAATTAAAATATGAAGTGTGTTGAATACAGATATGCTTGAAAATATTTGCCTCTTGTACTTGGTATTGGCATACGAAAAAAAATAAAATAATAAACACTTCCCATATAGTGTTTTTTTTGTAGAAAATTAATAGAAAAATCAATTTACCGAAAATTTGAATAATTTTTTCCATATTGAGAGTATAAATTATTCTGGAAAGAACAAATATTGGAAACTATTAATAGCTAAGAATCCAGTGTTTTTTTTTTATAGAAAAAAAAAAAGTTTAATTGTTATTTCATGAATATTTTCGAGTCCGAAAAGTATTTTTTTAAACCTTTCGGGACGGGTGGTCACTTTTATGCCATAAATTTCTGTTTTTTTCGGATTTTATTTCGGATTTACTATTCTTCAACGACCACAAAAATCTTAAGGAACCATATGTAGTCTTGATGTTTTATTTCTTTCAGAAAGTCCCCGTCCCGAAAAGGTTAAGCAATTTGAAAAGCCAAATAAAATGCATCGTGTCCAATAAAAATTGTGCAATTTTTCATCGGAAATTACCGTTTTTCTCTCATCGAGATATGTTTATCGGTATTTTATTATGCTCGATGCGAGTATGTACTAACTATACTAAACGATGAAATAGCATGAACGGTTTCATGTGTATATTATCGTCGATGTGCTTGTGGCGTGTGTGCGTATCGATTCGCCGGACAGTGGCTATCCTGAGGTGTGTATTATGTTCCAGCAACATTGCTTATAGAACCTTTAGAGTGCTGCGATGCATCGAGCTAGCGAGCTTTTATCCCTCAGCTATATATATATATATGTACACGATGAAAGTGCCGCAGCTGCCGTAAATCATGCGAGCTTCGATCTTCGTCCTTCATCGTCATCATCGAAAAATATACCTGAGTACGTCATACATACATATACACACTGATGTAAATCCATGTAATTACATACATGAGGAATTTCATTCTAACTCTACCAACAGTTTTCTCTAAACATATATATGCTGGATCATATGAATTATATTTTATATTGTTGTATTATTTATTAAAAAAATATTGAAATTTACATTTTGCTCCGAATGATTTATTTTTATCATATTCAATCTTTTAACTAGTGTTAGCTGACCATTGCTTCAAATCACGTTCAAGCATTTAAACATTCTGCCAAATATTTATACAATAGTGCCGTTTCGACATACCAAGTCAATTCTTTTACGAAATAAAATTTATTTCCTAAAAGAGTATTAAATACTATTTCGGATTTAATTTTTTCCAAAATCGGGATTATACAAAGTTTATGGAAAGATTAAAAAACAAAATGTTTGCATCTTCAAATATTTTTTTAAAAAAATTCTATTTAATTTATAAAGCATACAGAAAATTGACTAATAATTATTGCACAGAACATTTTTTAAGTTAATTTGTGGTTCATTTTCGAGGTGGAAGAGTAACTTAAAAAAAAAAAAATAATCAGATTCAACAAGAACAGGACCAGATTCGCTCAAATTGGTATGAAATGACCCATATTTATGTCTACACGTGCGAGGACGTAAAATATTTCGCGAGTAACACTTTGCCCACAGTGTGCATATTATACAGCTTAGTGCCTGTATGAATATACATCGTGGATTTCTGCCAACATTTGAGAGAGAGAGAGAGAGCATACGCGTTTGCAAACTTCACGAAAACCAAAATATTTGTGTAGCCTCGCATTAGTTATATAACCGCATCGTCGAACTAGTTTCCCATGTATCGTCCTCGATTTAAAATTTCACACTTCACACGATACACAAAAATCATTATTATTGTTATTATTATTTTTAATTGGAGGTACAAAAAAACGTGCCTGTAACAGATGAATGAATCCTACAGGGAGAGAAAAAATAAGCAAACATTTTAAACATTTTAAAATCCTTTTCTATCGTTGAGTAATTATTCCCCAGCATTGCAGAAATGGACCTCATGTTTTTTTATATTACTATTTTTTCTGTCTCTATGTATATCTAGGGTAATTGTAAATTACGTGGCAGGGTCGTGGGTTTGCGCATCGCTTATAGTGACCCAATGGTGGAGGGGATAATGACATATACGAAAGCACGTGCTCGGGAAAGTTGTAACGGCAGGGCGGGATAGTTCATCAGGAAGTCGTTCACATATTGATTTTCACATAAATCATTCACGGCTCGTATATGTGATGTCAAAATCGATATATATATATATATATATATATATATATATATATATATATATATATAGACTCACTCACATACCACCCTAAGAATGTATATTGTGTATATAGATATTCATGCTTTGGCATTCGAGAGGCTATCCGATACACATTTCGCGAACATATAATGTCTATATAAATGCTCATCGATTCGCTCTTCCTAATATCTTGGTGGTTCTCGTTAATCTTCTTAATACGCCAGTATTATATTTTCCCAGGCGCAAATTTATGAGTTCTTTAAATATTTGAACAATTTTTAAAAGGTTTTTGAAACGCAATTAAACGAAGAAAATTGGTTTTTAAATTAAACAGTTAACTTTTATTGGCACGTTTTTACGGTATGGATAGTGCAGGTCATGAGAACAATAAACATCATTAACGATAATATACCTTTCGTTTGAAAAATAACAGAATTATTGACATCGAGATCTTACAGCAAAATAAATATGCTTTATGATATGATCATGCTTTATGATATGATGCTTTATTTACGATCATAATGACGTCCTAATTATCCTGTATAATTGAAAATGATAGTGGAAAAAAATCGAGGAAAGGAAGGAAAAATTAAAACAAGATACGTATTAAGGGTTGATCGACGATTATGAATTATTATTATGAATATTATTATGAATGTAGCGCACATTAGTCCCAGGGCAGGAAGGACGCTGATGTATAAGCGTGACAGCGAGAGAGAGAGGGAGTGAGAGCACGAGGTGGTCGAGTCATGGCAGTTCATGGGGTTGAGCAACCGATTCGATCGATTTGCCACACGGAAAAAGGTACAAAGGTTGAAGACTTACGGCAGACAACGGCCGAATGTTCGTCACCACAGGTCACGCTGACCACAGGATCTTTTCGTATGAAGAAATGTGACGCTACGTTTTCGGCAAATCTGCTACGACCGATCGTAAAAACCGCACCCGTATCTGAAAAAAAAAAAAAAAAATACATTATGAATGGTAATTAGATGCATATATTTTAATTGTACTCTTATTTAATGGAGTAAATTGATCTATGGACGAAACAATATTTCTATAAATTGAATAAAAAATTTTTATAGGTAGGGGATAATTGCATAATTTATAGTTAAAAAGAAAAGATTTTGAAAACAGTGAAATTTAAATTTAAATTAACAGTTAAATTTTGAAGTTTCTAATTTTGTATTTTTTATTTTATTGTGGCAGGATCACATTTCTGCCATATAGTACTGCTAATTTTTAAATTTTAAACGTAATTCAATTTTACTTTGTTCCATTTATTAAATTTGAAGCTTACCTGATTTTTCGATTCTGAACTCACATATTTTTTATTAACATCGAATAAATTTATTTTTCTCCTTGCATATCCACAAATCTCATTAAAATATCAACCACCTTGGCCCCCATAGGTAGACGTATTTTTTTTTGTCTTTGATATTGATTAAACAAGGCAGTTAAATTTAGTGGTCACTACCGAAGCGGGTCTGTGTTGGCGATTCGTATGGTCAACAAGGATATAATCGGCATTTCATTCCCTCCAAAGTGATTATTAGGAACGCCGTCAATGAAATATCTATATATATATATATATAGGAGAGAGTGGGCTATAACGGGCATTCGGCGCATAATAGATATCTGATAGGCAACTTCTTAATATTTTATAGTCTCATGTTTTATAGTTTTTGGGACACGCAAAGTGCGGAAAACTAACAGGTGGAAAAAAAATCTCAAAAAAACATTTTGGTCATTTTTGTTGATCAAAGTTTGCTATAAACAAGGGACATATGCTCTTGACGATTTTTCTCTGTTATCGAGTGATACGTGTAAAAGAAGGCTAAAACTATATATACCGACGTTGAATGTATACCTAATTCTACCACACTGAAACTCGTCATTTTGACAGGCTCGGTAGTTCAAGTGTTAATATTTTTAGCCTTCTTCGATTGGACAAAAGGTCGATCGAAAAAATTGTGATAAAAATTTTAAGTTACAATTCACATCCACAAATTATAATTTTATTTAAATTAATTTTAATACACCGAGACTCCCTGACAATTGAATTACGATATTTTCACTCTCTTGGATCATCGATCAAGACGTGTGATTTTTTGTCAACAATTTTTTCTATTTCATCGATTTTTTTTTGTCTGTAAGCCTGACGATTTTTTTTTTTACACTCTTGAACGATTAGACAGTATGTTTGATATTTTCCAAGGAACGTTGTTCGTTCAAAAAACTTCACGATGATTTTTTTTTTAGTACAAACCCGCGGAATGGGCAACTTGGACAAAAATATCAAAATTTTTGTTCTACGTGCCCATTACATTCCGGATGTCCGATATTCCCAGCTCTCCCCTAATCGAAAATTTACCCTCGTGACAAAGTTTTCGTATATTTAAATACCTATGTATAGATAAGCTCGACTGTATAGATTTTATGTACAAACGGATGGTCGTGACCTCGAAGACGACGACGCCACCAACGATGAGGTTGTTTCGCACGGATATTACGAGAGGGAGAAAGAGAGAGAGAGAGAGAGAGAGAGAGAGAGAGAGAGAGAGGCGAAAAATTTCATGACTTTTCTCGCAAGCGTCATATATTGGCAATAATCGCGTACGGAGATCAGCCTCTATTTTAACGTGACGTTTTGATGCCCTCGAAATTGACGTTGGAGAAAGAGAGGGAGAGAAAGGTATATGGACTGCGAGAGTAAGAGAGTAAAGAGACTTTTACACGCCGAGAGCTCCCAGAGGTGCCACTACCCATTTACGATTTTATTTTGCAACAACGAGAACAGAGAAAAACCAGCCAGGAGTTCTTATTTCTTTTTTTATCGCCCTGAGTAATCACACTTGGAACTGGCACGAAAAAAAGGGTATGTATATAGACTGTCTCGTTTTAAGCGGCTTATATATATTGTCGCGGTCAACGAAAGAAAAAGTCAAGAGAGAAAAGAAATTGTTGGCAGACGCGATCGTGTGGGCGAGGCTTTTTAAACGAGTATATATAAGTGTGTGAACGATTATTCCATATAGAGTCAAGTGTATATTTAATAAAGAGGATTATATATGTCGTGTTTCTTAGTCTCGGGTGGGCAATTTATATAGAGACTCTGGCTGGATATTCCTCAGGTTGTCGGCCGAGACACACGCGAATTTTTGCATAATAATGATTAAATTTTTAATGAATTTTTTCTGTCTCAGTAAAAGTTAACATTGATTAAAATGTTGATAATGGCCGTGAATCGTGAAATAAATTTTT
Source organism: Dyspetes luteomarginatus (assembly GCA_963669185.1). Taxonomy (NCBI): domain Eukaryota; kingdom Metazoa; phylum Arthropoda; class Insecta; order Hymenoptera; family Ichneumonidae; genus Dyspetes; species Dyspetes luteomarginatus. The sequence continues at coordinate 9,861,324 of OY769909.1, read as the reverse complement.
TTAATTTCTAAAAATACTCATTTGTGAATGTGGACAGCAGGGAATTTATTTTGATCGTGATAAATTTGATTGACATATCGATTATTAATTAAAAAGAATCGTATGAAAAATGGCTGAGAATGCCACGATTCTCCGGACTCAAAAATTATTACATATTCAATTATTCGTCAATTCTCAAGAATTAAACTGTCAACAAGAAAAATATTGTTATATGGGCTATTTATTATCATAGAAATAATAATCCATCAAATTAGCGTCGTTAAAAAAAAAAAAAAACTAATTGCCTTGTAGATAAAATTGATTCATGTGGAACGGTTAAAATTTACCAGGTATGAATAAATTTAAATTTATTTAAATTTAAACGTTTATTTATATCCATCAGAGTTCATTAAAGGCCTATGAAATTGGCTTAATTAAAATATATACATAGAAAAAATTATCTGTCATCGCAGCATTATATGAATTCTTACTTTTCGGAATGAAAAGAAACTTTATTTTTTGAATAACGAATTAAATTATCTCAATATAGCTCAAGGTTTTCACAATTTCGCAATAGAAAAAAATGATTAATTAGGATTTTTCTCCCACGTGTCTCGCTATTTCTGCGTGTTGCGGTTTACACACCAGTTGAGGACAGCAATGCAAATTTCGACCGTCCAGTATCGTTCGATGGTCATGAATCAAGTCGGTATTTCGAGTCCGTTCATATATATATATGTATATATATATATATACATGTAAAGAGAGCTGGACGTACTGCACTCCACATACATATATAGAAAGGTCAGTGCGATGCAATTCTCGTTGGATGCAAGTCCCAGGGTGGGATTTACGCCTTCGGCCACGCCGGCTTATCAAAAGTTCAAACGTCCCTTTGCATAATTCATCGCACATTCATCCTTCTCCTGAGTCTCATACGAGAAAATGCACCTTATATCGCACTATATATCTCCAGCTGATGTAAATATTTCTGTGTGTATTTATGTGCAGCGAGATTCTCGTAAAAGTTGAGAGAGAGAGAGAGACAGATAAATAAAAAGTTTGTGCATTAGTTGAAAAATACATCTGAGAAAAAGCTGTGAATATTTTATCATTATTTCCATTAAAGTGAAGATCCAAGATTGGAAAGATGAACGTATAGTAGAAAAAAGAAAAAAATACAACGAGTTTCCAATACTAACTTTTCACTTAGACTTTCCAACGAGTTTTCTATTTGTCTCTACATTGCTCTTTACTTATATGGTTTCGACGGAATTATTTCCGATATAGTCAATATACGATCAGATTATTTGTACAGCTGTATAAATTTTTTAACAAGCTTACCAATACAATTACTTATGAAATAACGCCACCATGCTTTGGGTCGTCGACCTAGAAGCGGATCAGCGATCGATATATGTAACGACGCGTTATACTGACGAAAAAATCGAAGAAAAAAAATTGATCAGTTAGTTGGTCAGTCTGTGGCTATTGAGGTCACGAGAATAACTCGGCAAAGAGAACTTGAGAAGACGCATTTCACAATCGCATCGATATGATTGCACAATAAAAATGTGGTGCCTTCTTCGTATCATTATAGAAAAAAGAAAAAAAAATAATAATAAAATGAGTCATTGTGATTGTTTGTAATTTTTTTATAAGCTGAGTGCTATATGGAGAACAATTTTATACTTGTAACTTTAAGTTTACATTGAAGCTTTAAGATAAACGCCATGTAATTTAAAGTTCTACATTATATATATATATATATATATATATATATATATATATAAAGAGCGACGATCGTGCGATGAAGTGACGCCGGGTGTAAGCAGTGCAAAGTTGCGTTCATTGTCCCGTAATATTTTATAAATTACATTTCTACTACTAAAACTACTTTGCTGTCCACGAAAATAACATTTAATTGCAGGATATATCAGATAATTGGAAAGTGCTAACGAAGCTTTATAAAAAATATATATTCGTGTATTTGAAATATGTATATTTTTGTTTTATTTTTCGTTTGTTTATCAACGTTTTACCAGGTATGTTGTCTACGTCGGGGAGGCCCATGTTTAAACACCTTGCGCCGCGAAACGAGCAGACTAACTGCCGGCTTGGCATGAGCGTAGCGTGGTGGCCAACTCGAGCTTCACGTTGCCAGGCAACTGGAAATCAATTCTGAACGGTACTTTAGTTCCCCAACCCCCCTGATGAGAATAAAAGTGTCGGTGGGGCCAGGGTGGGGGGTGGGGGGTGTTGCGAGAATTTTCCTATCGTAAAAAATGTAAACAAAATATAGATCGATATTTTTATTGTTATTAAAATGTATATGTATCAGTGCACAATTGTCACTGAAATTTGCAATGACTGCAGCGCAGAATGTATCGATTTTTAATGGCTTGCAGTTCTTGACGAAGAAAATACAATATCGTTAAATAAATATCGTGATCGACTGAATCTGGAATGCGAATCAAAATTTATTTTATAGAAAGTCATTGATATCGTATGAAACTATTCGATACATAATAAAAAATACCAATATGACTTCATATGGATATAAATATTGCCAAGTATTTAATATTTAATCTCGAATTATAATATCACCAAATGCATTTAATTATCTCAATTGTTGATGCAATACCAAGTTCGATTAATTTCAAAATTGCGGCAAAGTTAGTTCGCGCAATATCCACCAGTGGCGCTATCGACTGGCGAACTTCTCGGAATCAGTTGCATGGTGAGGTATCGAGGCATCTGTCAACGTTGCGACAACGCGCGTATTTTATTTCGACAAATGGATAATCAATACCACAATCGAATGTACAAATCAATAATAATTGAATCGAGAAGATAATTAGTGTCAATTTTCGCTATTGGAGAGCGTTGTCACTTTAAATTTTCCGCAGTATTTCGATATTTTTTCGTTCATAACCTCAAAGTGAGCGCGATTGTTTACTTACGAAAGTTCGATTGTACGGTGAAGAAAAAATGAGTACAACGGATGGAATTCACAATCCTGAGGTCACGGAGCAGGAAGAGATTGAGGAAGAAGAGGAAGACGATGATGAGGAGACCGATAAAGTGCCAGATAATGCGGAAGATCCGACAAAGAGTTATGAGTTCGACGGGGAAACATACATTTACACCGACAAGAGTTCGAACATTACGTACAAATTTGATAGAGCCAAAAATGAGTGGATTGTGAAAGAGAAGGATGAAAATGCAAAAGACTCGGAGATGAGAGGTCCAGTGGCTGCTGCACCAGGTGCTATTTATGGCTTTGAGAATGATACTCACACTTATACCGATCCAAGTGACGGTACTGCCTATATGTGGGACAAAGAAAAAAATGCCTGGTTTCCAAAGGTGAGATCATTTTCTTTAAAAAAATTTCAATTTGTCTCGTTCATTTCTCAATACGTGATTGATTACAATAAATTTGATCTTATTGCAACTTTCTATTCGTATTATTATTCCAAAGCAACGTTTTCTGTCTTATTAAATGTTTGATAAAGTTGTTCAGAATCATTTCTAAGATATTTTTGCTCAATTATACATAGATCTGAGAAAACTCAATGAATATGAAATATTTTGAATATTTGTAATTTTTTATATTCAGCTCACATAATTAAAAAAAATATTGGAATATGCAAAGTTATTTATTCCCATTTGTGGTCATCTCGTATTGCAGGTTGATGACGATTTTATGGCGAGATATCAGATGAGCTATGGTTTTGTCGATCCCAATGAAGGATCGGAGCCTAAAAAGCCTCTAGAACCCCCCAAAGTGCCTGAAAAAATTGACAAGGAACAAAAAAAAGCTGACGCAAAGAGAAAAGCCGCAGAGCCGCCAACATGGTTTGAGGTGGACGAGGCGCACAATACTGCGATCTACATATCAGGTCTGCCATCAGATATCACCATGGACGAACTTACGGAATTGGTGACAAAGTGTGGTCTCATAGCTCGCGATGAGAAGAACAAGAACAAGATAAAACTTTACAGAGACGCTAATGGCGAGCCGAAAGGCGATGCTCTTTGCACTTACATAAAAGTGAGTAAAATATGTTTTTTTCAGTCTTTTTCATTTGCTTTGCCTAGTCTCTATTTTAATCTGAATTCCTGTCGTCTGTGTGCTGGAATTTTCCACATTGGACAAACTGATTTGACCTCGAGGGTGATCTAAATGCCTCGATAATTATTTGCACATACACTGAGAATTAACAAGTGAATAATATACATATGGCTATATATTGAAATCGGTGGTTGTGTCGATATATTTACAGGCGAAAAAATCAAGCATTGTGTAAAAAGTAATACATTGACGCTGTTACAATAATCGTATCTTCTAAGTGTTAAGTTTCGACATTTATTAAAACAGCTAGATAAGCTCTATAAGTTAACGAGACAGAGAGAGAGAGAGAGAGAGATAGAGGAAATTAACGAAGCGACTAGATCGATCGCTGGCCTCTTTCTTTCATTTTATTAAACCTTCTACGTTAATCAGCGACGTTGCAACGAAATTAATACAAGCATCTCGGGCAGACAATTTGATTTTTTTTATCACTCGCTCTATAAATCTGGAGATAGGGAGAGAGCAAATGCTATTTGTAAAATCGCAGAAGAACGAAAAGAAAACTCATAAAAAAGAAAATGACATGGCACAAAGTTAAGTCACTGATTCTCATGTACGAGGCTGAGTACGAGAAAAAGTATTATTAAAAATGAATTTAACGGTCCGTCTAGGGCTCTCGTTGGATTTTCATCGGGAAATTCCCCAGAATTATTATAATTTTTTTTTTTGCTGTCGTCTCTATCGCATTTGATAACCGACGGAAATGCGGGCTTCAAATAAATTAATTTCAGTCAGCACAGTCAAAGTCATTTTTACCCCGCGAGAGTCTTTAAACGGCGTTTTCGTCAAACGAGAATCTTCAAGTCTTCAGCAATATTTCTTCGCTTGAAAATTCGGATATCTTCGCTTGGAATTGTTTCATAGCTGCATTGTCCTGCGAAAGTGCCTTATGATGAGCTCTTGCTGGACCATCACCCAAAAATGAACCATATTCCTGACCCTGTGGCGCTATCTGCGTTATCTTGGGCGACTTTTTGCCAGTATGAAGTCTGTTTGAACGATGCCTCGTGCGATTTGCAATTCTTGTTCCGTTCACCAGTTGTACACTGTGAAAGAAATAATCTATTAATGATTTATCGAGTAATTGAAATTCTGGATGACCTTTTTCGCCTGGTGCATTACAATTGAACAGACAAAAATTAATTAATTCCGTACGAGCAGTTTTCATTTTCATGATTAATCTATGTACGCTTATTTTTTTCACACACGGAGTACACGCTGGGGTCCAGGGGACCCTGATGTGTGTCTGTGTGTGTGTGTGGCAAGGATTAATCATAAAGTGATTGCACTCCAATAGCAGAAATGCCATTGAAAATGTGATCGGCTAAGAATAAAATTATTATATTATCACTAAAAAGTTTTGCCATTTTGGCCGTTTTAGCAATTTTGCTTGACTCCCTTTGCTACAAATTGACAAAGTATTTTGGCTCTTACTCATTTATAGCCACAGGATGTTTGAACTCCAATATATATATATATATATATGTATATAATTGGAATTAAGTTACTGAAATAGAATAGGACAGGATTGGATTCGTTTTCGTTATCAACAAAAAAAATCATTTCCATTCCATTGAATATAATTCACTGTGCCTGGCGTTACTCGTTAAAAAAATTGAATAGCTTTTATCTATCATATTAAATTATCGCGAGTTTTCTTCTTCGATGATCAAGGATACTTTACGTAAATTTAAAACATTAACTTACTGAGCTGGTGGACGTGAACCCAACTTAACACCATGGGCCCACTGTTGATTTCTATTCTGCATTTCCCAGTCTCGATTCCACGCATTTTGCACACGATTACGCTTGCGAGGTTTACCATCAACTCTTCCGTATTTTTTGCCCTTTCGTGTCTTTTGTCTTTGGTTCTGTGGTACAAGATTCTGATCGATTCTCTTCCTTCGTCTTCGTCCTGTGAATAAATCAAAGATACCAACTTTATAATCAAAGAATAAAAATACATTTCTTGTTTGCAATAAATCATATTCAATGCACGAGTCATTTCTTCATTATTCTTATTTATTTTTGTAAAAATATCCGTGGTTTTGCTATTCAGCTATATATTTGTCGTCCTTTGATGAAATTTTTTTAATTTCGCGCCAATTTAATTATTTCGCTCGATCGAATTATGGGCACTTAAAGTAATTGGTATGTTACAGTCGTTACTCTCCAGTTAAATAAATATTTACCTATTCTACCAGCTGGTACTTCGCATATGTAATGTTTTCTCTCCACGCAACTCCTCGGTTTCCACTTATATTTGACGCTTGGATCCATTACGATGCAGTGCCAAGCGTATTGCTTGGAATTGCCAGCCTGGAGCTTATCAAAATTTTGAAATACAATTTTCTCACCCGACACACCCCATTCCCAGGCCATCTGTTGCCAATTGTAAATTCCACCGATCCATCTCTCCAGTTTTGCTGTGAGAATAGTGGGGAAAAAAAAAATAACATAAAAAATCCTTTAGAAGATACAGGATCATTCTTGACGACAGGATAGAGAAAAAAAATCGAATGTAACGTTTTATGAAATGGTGGAAAAATAAATTTTCACTCACTGAATTGTTCACCCATCAGATATTTTCGGAGAGTTCGGTCCTTTCCATTCTTGTCGAGGGCAGCTAGGGTCGAATTTCTGTCCTTGCAATGAAAATGGGCTTCCCTCCAGGGTGCAGTACCACCGCTCAAGTAGTAACAATTTCTTTTGAGTCGAAAAAAGCCCACCGGACAGGCAAACCTACGAATTCGTCCCTCGCCATTTCTACCACGATGGTTAGGTGGTGGATTTATGCTGAAGCTTTGTGGCTCGACGAGAATACAGGATATTCCTTGGAATAAAAATATGAAAAATTATTTTTAGCTATATTACTACTATTATTAATATTAAGGGTTTCGATTATTTAATTGTTATAATTGAATAATTTCATCAATCTTCAATTTTTTTGTTCGTAATAACTCAAATGATTATTCTTGCGCCAAGGATCGGAAAAAAATGGGAATGATTTCTTATAATAATCGAATGATTCTCGATGTGGATATAATAAAAAAAAATGGAGCCTGTGATTAGGAAAATCATGAGTGGGTACTAAAATGTAATGTATCTAGTGATCCAATAACAGTTATTGAGGCAACGACAGGATTATTCACTTTGATTATTATCGTTGGAGTATCCAAGTAGAGAAAGCTCTCCGATGTATTTTCATCAAAACTTCATCGCCCTATCTCTTAAATATATCCACGCAGATCGTACTATAATATTTATCCATCGATAATAAATTTGATACTGGATCAAAGTGGCGAGAGGGGCTGAGTAGAGGCGTCAGGCATCCATTGCGTTACGTTCGAATGCGCTTTCGTTGGGCGTCCTTGCACGGAATTTAAAGTGCATTATGCAACGATATTGAGATGACTGTTTCGCTCGCAAATAGATCGGATGTACGGTGTGTTATGACGAAGAATGTTAAGTATTTTTTTTAACTTTTTTAAAATTTAATATGGACGGCAATTTAGCTGGTTAACATAACAACAAATTGCTCAACATTACTAAAAATTGTGACTTCATAATGGTTTTGATTAAAAAATTATTTGAACAATTTTAACTTGCTTTTTAGCATACTAAGCTTTTATAGGTCAAATGAATTATCAATTTAAGTGACATAAGCTGAAATTAGTCGACATGAATATATATATATTTTTTCTAAGATATTTATGCCAGAGTGTTTAAAATATTCAAAATGGTTGGACTATGATATCGTGAATTTTTCTTCCTCATGTTATTTACTTCCGGTCTTGTCGAGGGATTGTTTTTTCCTTAAATGAATAAAATTGATTTTGCTGGATTCCAAGTATCGCAGATTCGCTAGAACCCAATTTTCTTTCGGGGATTATATCAATAAATAACCGAATTAAGTGATAAAAATTAGTGTTTTTTTTTTTTTTTTTTTTAACATATCGAATAATAATCGGCTTAGCCATTCATAGAAAAGACCTGCTGTCCGAATAGATTCTCTTCCGTGTTCGCATGTTAAATAACAATGTAAAATTCTTTACGAACTCTAGATTTAAGTATGGGCGTCGTTGGCCCACGAGAATGAGTAATGACAAAACGTGACCCCTGTTCGTCATTTAATCCCTCGGACTCAATAAATTTCGTTATTTTCGTGACCCAAAGAGGCTCGGGGCCCCTGTATTATTATTATTATTATTATTATTATGTGCGTTTTCATTCTCAAACTTCGGAGGGACCCCACACGTTTATCCTCGTTGCCTTCGCATCGTCACGGTTCAGCAATTATACTATATATAAGATCATTTTTTTTTTTAACTGATTCTCCTTTTTCATACTTTTTCCGCATGTTGTCGATTTTAATTTTTTTATTATTATTATTTTTTTATATATCAAGAAAGGCCTAGAGCTAGAGGGTATAAAACAACAAAGAGGAAGTTGTAAATTTTTTATTTATGGCCTTGTTTTTACTATTTTTTTTCTTTCGTTAGCCTGGTATCGTTAAATATAATTTAAGGTTTTCTGCGTCTTCGATCTTGTGCGTCGAATGACGCACGGAACATTGATATATCGATCGGTTACAGGCTGCGAAGATTGTCGTACGAACTCAATACGTATGGCGAGTATGTATGTATGGCGAGGGAATGAGAAGAAAAACTGCGAAATTGTAGCAGGAAGAAGAAATATCACGAGTATCTCGGAATCGTCAGTATGAGAACTTATAGAGATCTAGTTGTACAAGTGGATTGTGAGCTTTACGTGAATATGATGTGTGTTTGCTACACGACCAACGGTCTCGAGAGCAAAAGCGATGCCGCTGGCTCCTGAGGTTAATGGTCTCTGGTATTTATCAGTAGCATTAGAAGTGAGATTCTTCCTACTGTATATCTTAAACAGTAATTTATGGCTCACGCGATTGGACGCTTATATATATATATATATATATATATATATATATATATATATATACGTAAAGTGTGCAAGTATTTATTTATCGTGGCGCTCATGCCGAGAGTGCCAAGAGCTTCCTCTAATCCTTACTAAAAATAAACTGAGAAAAATTGATTTATTTAATTTACATAAAGTCTTCTCGAATCCAAGAAAAAAAAAAAGTAATTTAATATATATATATATATATATATATATATATATATATATATATATATATATATATCTATTTTTTCTTTATGCAAAATAATAAATGGAAGCTTATATATTGACAAAAAAAAACAGACACTTTGCTCGTAATTTATTACATAGGTCACAGGATAGTTTACTCGTTTGTAATAAATAATGGTAATTAATTGAGAAATTTTTAGAAACAATCAACGGAATAATTATCATAGCAATTGCATTCTTTTTTTTTTGTTTTTTACTATCAAATATTTGTTGTTTTCAAAATTTGTTGTTACATCTGAAACTTTATCGAATTTATTAAATTTTTCATTCATGCATGACATTAATGGGTCCAAATACATTTGTACAAATGATAGGGAAATAATTAATTGCAAAATTTATGCTTTAATATATATCGATGATCTAAATACTGAAGGGCGTATAAGTTTTAGACAATCTATATGGCCTTGTGGCATTAAGCCACATATATTTAGATTTTTAATACATATTTTGAATGTTGTCTGACATCTATTTTTCGCATCTATATTTTTCCACGGGGGAGTCTTTCGATACATTGTGTGGTGAACCGAACCTTAGATATATATATATATATATATATATATATATATATCTCTATTTACGTTGTTCCCACATATATTCAGCGTTTCATCTTACAAACCTCCCCCATCAAAACATCAGATGCGTAGAATAAGAATCACAGTAAGCTCTGTCTCGTCTCGCCTCTTCATCTTACACGTATATATATATATATATATATATATATATATATATATATATATATATCACACGTCTGCACATTGAAGCGCTTAGAGATTCTTTATATTTTTTTCAACTTCGTTATCTGCGTGCTGGACCGTTGGCGTGCAGTGAGTCTGCTCTACTTTTATGATTAATTATGGTCAATTACGACGAACAGTAGGCTACAGGGTATAGCAGAAGGATATTAGGACCATGCATTCTACTGCAATATATATATATATATATATATATACACAAAAGTCTGCCTTTTATATCATAAAATATTTTATATATATATATATAATATTTTATGATATAAAGGGCAGACTTTTGTTTGTCCCTGATCTAGGCACAGATATACTGGGGTAACAATCATCCTTACACTGCCTGCCAAGTCCTCCTTAGTTTGGCTTTTGGGTTTTGATTAGGTTTTGCACTTTTTTTTTAGCTATGCGAGGACGCAGGGTGCCCAAGCTAAAATGACCTGCTACAAAATATATATATATACATACGGATACGGATTGGCACAATTCTGACGAAATATTATTTTGAATAATCTCCCAGCAACATAACACTAAATAATAATTGCAAAAATTATCCTTAATTGTTGAAATAAAATTATAGTTTTTATTTCTTTTACATTTATTATAAATTATTTCGTTATAAAATCATTTTATATATTATTTTTTATTCATATAACGTCTGTACCTCTGTGTATATATATATACGAATTTGTAAAAGTAACCGTGGTCGAATAAAAAAACGACTATGACTGTGAAAGTGACCGAGGCTTTGATTTTTTTTTAACGGTTTTTATATAGACATTAGACATGCACGAGTTGAAATGTTTGATCAAACTAGAAGTATGACCTGTCAAAATGACGAAAAGTCCGGAGAAATAAGCAGGAAAAAGAATATGAAAAGAAAAAAAAAAAATTGAGAGACTATATTTGTGCTGTTTATGCCCGTTGGGACGATATGATGCTGCAAAAAAAAGTTTATCGTCTCCACCAGTACCCGTATAATATTTACCGGTTGGTTTCCGTTTGCCATAACTTTGGGTTTTACGCATGCAAACGCTATATAGCGCCCTCAAGCATACACCGCATGAACATTCAATGCAAATTTCATTCCTCCAAAGTGAGCATTGGAACGATCATTATATACGAGAAACTGTACATATATGTGAGGCTACATACAGAAAATCGTAAATGTATAGGTAACGTTCATTTTGGTTAATGGAATATCATGAAAAATGCGTAAACCGCGTAATGCGTATTCGTAGGGAATCCTTTTTTCTCTCTCTTTCTCTTTTTATATTTGTTTTTTTCCTCATGGTCTCTATTTTATATACAATTTTGGCTTCGACGTTAAAAACTGGCAAGAATGTCGTTGGAGACTACAAAAATAAATTTTACGACATTACCCCTCGTTCGATGAAATTGTGGAAAAAAAAATCACAGTAAAACCCGTTCACGAGGGATACGAATGTTTAATTTTAACGCGATTGAAATACGACTAAATTATGCAAAAATTTATCGATTCCGCACTTCTCCATTATAACGGTCGCCAATTGCGCTGGTAAGTCACAAAGTGATCGAGCACAAACGTTATAATTTTGCGATAATACATGATAGTAGATACGAATATTCACCATGTAGCATGGCAATAGGAGCAAAATTTTCAGTCTACTTGAATAGTATGGGGATATTTATTGAATTGCTGTATAGCTTAGTTTTCTCGAGGAATATATATTCTCGTTTATCGATGGATTTAATTTTAGTAAAAAATATGTTATAGATAATTTATTCCAAAAGTTAACTCGCCACTGCTATTTATAAATTATATATGGTCTATGTACATGAACTATGCTCATAATTACATAGACAAATATAATTTACATGAGATAAGATCGATAGGGATTTAAATATTATTTTCAAGTATCCTTTGGCAATCCAGAAATAATATTTATTTTAATGGTGCTTATATAGATAAAGTTAAAACGTAGGCAATAGGAGCAAAATTTTCGGTCTACTTGAATAGTATGGGGATATTTATTGAATTGCTGTATAGCGTAGTTTTCTCGAAGAATAGAAGCATATTCTCGTTTATCGATGGATTTAATTTTAGTAAAAAATATGTTATAGATAATTTATTCCAAAAGTTAACCCGCCACTACTATTTATAAATTATATATGGTCTATGTTCATGAACTATGCTCATAATTACATAGACAAATATAATTTATATAAGATAAGATCGATAGGGATTTAAATATTATTTTCAAGTGTCCTTTGGCAATCCAGAAATAATATTTATTTTAATGGTGCTTATATAGATAAAGTTAAAACGTAGGCTTTTCGCAAAACAATATTTTTTTTCGTCCAATTAAAATGTTTTATTGCAAAAATTGAAAATTATTAAAGTAATAATATTTAAATCATTATGAATATTTATATATATATATATATATATATATATATATATATATATATATATGCCAACAACATATTATTGAATGTTGACACCGTCCTTCAATGAAATCCGTAGTTCTGTCAAAATTTATATAAAGAATAAAAATTAATAGTACAAATTTGCCTAGACTGTACTGACAGGACGACCCCAAGCAAATAATATTCATTGGAAAATGACATTTTCTTGATTAAGCACATAAATCTATTAAAATTTTCATTGTATTTCCACGACAAATGATATTCAAATGAGCATTTTCTAGTCATAGATCTTATTGATAGGATTTTTTTTTTTTTTTAAACCATCGTGTATAAATTTTTTTAAAAAGTCGTGTCTTTAATTTTTTCATAATTTTCCTATGTTCATATTAAGCGGAGATTCAACGTGTACATTAATCACAACCCGAGAGAGTATTAGCATATTAATTAGCTTTACACATTCCCCTTTTCCAATGAGAAAAATTCATCGTCCCAGGTTGCGTAGCACACATTATGAGCCGGAAAATCGTATAGTGCACTCGGCACGAGCGAGTAGGGGAGCTTTCATTCATATGGTTACAAGGCTGTAGAGCGCTATGACATCCAACACGTTTTATTATTAAACACTCTCGAGCATCGAGAACACGAATGATAGCGCGGGCGTTCTTTATTAAAATACACGATCGGGTAGAGATTGAGTCTCCGCGTTCCGCGAGTCTTCCAGCCTTTATTCCACGATGATGATCCCAACACTTGAAAAAAGAAAAAAAAAAAAAAAAAACCTCCACGAGATTAGCCTATCGATCAAACTGCCCAGCTTCCTGTCACTGATATAAACATTTTTCGTAGTTGATACTAAACTAAAATATTTTATTATTCTGATAAGCCCATTTTTCTCGCGAAGAACTGTATCGAGAAATGATTTATGTAACTAGATGGAATAAAATGCTTTCTCCTTGAAGTTAATATCGTTCGATAAATGGCAACCGGAAATGGACGATATTTTTCGCTAAATCATATATTATATAGATTTTTGCAAAATTGTTCATTTCAGAACTTGAATACATTTTGATTCTATTGATTCTATTTTGTTAAAAACAACGGGGTCTATTCGTTAAATGTTCATGATACAAAAAAAGAGTTATTTGCTTGATGAAATATTATTAAAATTAAAGTCGTTACTTTATTTAATTAATAAGATTTATTCGTATCAAATGTGCAGATACTCATGGTTGATGAATTTTTACTGATCTGAATACAGTTTGTCTACCGGAATTATTGTCCTGACAGAGAACATACAGATTCATTCGGAAGTGTTGAATGAGAGATTTTTGCAAAATTGTTCATTTCAGAACTTAAATACATTTTGATTCTATTGATTCTATTTTGTTAAAAACAACGGGGTCTATTCGTTAAATTTTTATGATACAAAAAAAGAGTTATTTGCTTGATGAAATATTATTAAAATTAAAGTCGTTACTTTATTTATTTAATAAGATTTATTCGTATCAAATAAATCGGTTTTCTCGATGTACAGATACTCATGGTTGATGAATTTTTACTGATCTGAATACAGTTTGTCTACCGGAATTATTGTCCTGGCAGAAAACATATACAGATTCATTCGGAAGTGTTGAATGAGAGATTTGCAAATTCAAAAAATTCTTGTTGTCGATAGGACACGCGTACACACACATATCATACATACACGAACCAGCTCTATTAGGTCGACGAGAATTTATCGCGGCTACCTGACACTTTTAGAACGCCGATAGTAGAAACAGCATCTACCTACATCGTTTAACCCACACCCGGCAATCAATCTATACCTATACATCCTCATTTGCTCGTTTAACGTCGCGCGAAAATAGATCTCTTTTTCTTTTTCTCCGTTACTCTCTCTCTCTCTCCCTCTCTCTCACGGGTGGTCCTAATCAGGTTTTATCGATTCGACGACTTGAATTATCGTCGAGTCAAATTAAATTAATTATTGACCAATTTTACGAGATATTACATACGAACATTCTTTTTTTTTTACCTGTTGCACACAGCATCAAGATCCAACACTTTGACATTATTCGTTTGTTCGTGATAACGGCCGTCATATTTTTTATTGACAATTTTTTTTTTTTTTTACTTCCTCATTCACCAGACTTGTCGAATCTCGAGATTAATCCATACGATCGCCTTCATCATAAACACTCGTCAATTTTTTTTTCGTTATAGTGAAAAAAAATAAAATAATGTTCACATTGAGAAGATGCAAATTGGCACAATTTATCATTAAATTTCGAATAATTGAAAAATTATTTGCCTGCTTTTTTTTTCTCTCGAATTTATTGATTATTATAAATCGATGAATCTCATGGGGCTCAACGTCGATTTGTGGATCGATATTATGCAAGGAACGTTCTACGGTGGAGGCTCGCGGTAGACTGAAGCTGTGCCTTCGCTCGGCTTTACCGTCCGCCCATGCCCGGAGAGCTTTGAATCCCGGCAGCGGCTGCCGAGAGCACGCACTTCCCCTGTTCTCTCTGTACTAACATATATATATATATATATATATATATATATATATATATATATATATATATATATATATATATCTATATATATATAGGTTTACGCGTCCTATATGTGCTCTCGTCTCGACCACCAGACTTCCCGATCTTCCTCCTTGGGATTGTCCAAAGCATTCGCGAGAACCGTTCAGGAATCTTCCGATTCCCCTTGAACTCATTCACAGAAATCAAGACGTTTAACGAGTATTAATAAAAATAAAAAAAAACAAACGTGAGAACCGTTCGATAGAGAAAACACTGCACATAATTTCGTAGTATATGATATTAGTTAATACTTTTTTTAAAAATAAGCAATCCTCATTATACAAGGCTAATTTTTTCACGTGATTTTTCATTAGGAAAAAATATTTGAATTTACTATTTTTTCCATCAGCTAATTTTGTGATAAATAATTTATCGCAAAGACTTTTTTCAATTGAATTATCATCGATACATTCATTCCATTTATGAAATACGTATGAATAATGATTCTTCAAATAGTAATGTTCAGTATCTAAAAAAAATATATATTTCCTATTTTCAAAAAATAGTTCTCATTTTTTTTCACAGTACACAAACTTTTTTCACAAAATCTTTTCGAATATTTTTCCTATTCAAAAACCTAAAAGAAAAATGAACGGAAACACCGCCAAAAATGCGGTGAAAAGTTTCTTGAAAACAAAAATATCATAATCCGACCAAGATAAGGAAAAAAAAAATGTTAATGTCACAGTAAGTGGTGAGAATTTAAATTACTGACGCAAACGGCCACGATGACAATAATTACACAATGTGAGGAAGAACAGCGCAGAGGGCGAGATAAAAATTGGCACGGATTTATGGAGCAAACTAACACCGAGATTACTTTTCACGATAAGAAAATTTACGTTATATATATATATATATTAGTTGTACACATATTACGATTCATGCGATAGCGATTTTCTTCTCCCCCCATACGAGACATTATTGTCTCGTATACCCGTTTGGATGTTTGATGTTTGCAATTATTATTCTTTTTTTTTTCTCTCCAATTCGCGTATCAAGTTATCTCCCAGATAAGATCTTCCTGGTATACATATAAGTTAGATCGATTCCCTCTCGCCTGCTGCTGCTGCTGGTGATGCCCACGTCGATGCATCATCCTGCGGGAGTGGCGAGGTCGCCCGTTATACCCAGCATTGCCTCCAACTTTGAGAATCGCGATATGTATATTTAAGTCATAACATTCCGCTATACAGAAAGTGCGACTACATATGTATCCACATATATGGCGTATTCGAGGCCAAATCGAGAGAACCGCGTGGCCCTCAAAATCCGTTTCTACCTTTTATTTTGAATGGCAATATCAAAAAACAGTCGTCACGCTTATTTTATGATTTTTTAAAAAACAATTGATGCAATTGTTATCAATGAAATTTTAAATAAAGACTGCTGAACGTGACAAATTTTTGTCGAAATTTTACCGTAAATCCTTTGCTGAAAAATAATATTTTTGAGACTCTCCAAAAACTGGCGGACTTTATTATTATTGTAATACGATAAAAAATGATTCTGTGACACAATAATTATTAATTGTTTTGAATGATTTTATTTTTCATTTAATCGTTAGAAATATTCAATTTTATTTGGGCATAAAAAGAATTTCTTGTGTGTAAAATAACGAATATTTTCAAAGACAGAAACAATTTTTTTTCTGATAGTAGAGCCACGCTCAATTTTGGGATGATTTAAAAAAAAAATGTTTTTTATCCATAAAATATCGTGTAAAAAAGTCCTGATAACCGATAATGGCTAATCAAACTCATTAAAAAATCTATTGATAACGCCCACACTGTTTTTTTTTGTAATCTAATATATAGTGCAAAGTCGTTTTGCGTTGCCATGCAGTACATTAAAAGGGAACAGAATTAAAAGATGATGGAATTCACATAGAACTGTAAATTGTGCCCGGAAAGTCCCATACATATGATTCCACAGAGTGTATAACTCTTGTATCAACCATAATAGGTATTTATACTTGGCGTGTTCGAACTCCACGTGCAGCATTCGATCATAAATATTCGTAACGCATAACTACACGTAATGTTGATATATATAAGTATTACTTAGTTGGTTAACTCCGAGCGAGAAGCGTTTATTTCTGATAAAGGAGGGAAAAAAAAAAAAAACACGTTGCCCCTTTCTTCATTTTTCACTAGAAAATTATATCGATATATCAATAATTCATTGCCTTGGAACCTTGTTCCTCGATCAGCGTGTATGCACAGCTGACAATAATTCCAGCATAGCTGCATCATTTTTAAAAATATTACGAATCGACTTCGTCGGTGATCGATGAGTATAAGCAAATATTGGGCAGGTTTTTCGAAATGGGCCAGGAAAAAAATTAAATGTTGCGAAAAAAGTTTTCCTGTAAAGTTGTGTATATCACGATACGTTAAAAATATGCCGAATTTTCTTTGACTCAGATAAATGTTCAGAATTTATTTAGGAATATTTCTTTTATTTAATTGCCATTTTAAATACTCTAAAAATATTTTTGAAGCTTCAAACTCATTTTAAAGTTTCCTCTGACCAGCACTCAAATTGCTATTTTCGTAGATTGTTTATCCAACGCGTGGAATCAGGTTGAACGTTGCAATACCTATTTTCGGATGATTGAATAATCCAAGTGAAAACTACGAGGATTTGGCTGAGTTTAGGGGTACGATTCAAATAAAGAACCATTCAATTCAAGTAATTGTTTTACGAAAAATTATTTTTTACTTGCTTTTCTATTTGATTGAATTTAAAGAACCGTCTCATAAAACTGATTTCCTTTGGACCATTGCATAATTTGATATATTTACAAAGATATTCTATTCTATGCAGGATCTTAATTGATCATTAAGCAGTGAACATCTCTAGCACGAAAAAGTTTTTGGATTCGTATATGACCCCGAATACAATACGAGGAGAAAAATACGAAAAATAAAAATATTAATAGTCATTAAATAACAATGATTATTCCCAAATTACCATCAATGCCTCTAAGAGATATTTTTCATTTTTTTTATCATTCATAATTATTATATCAGAAAATAATCTTTATGTTTCTCGAAAGTGGATTCGTTTCAAAATAGAGAATTATTTTTAATCACTGCAGACAATTTTATGGAAATTATACCAGCTAAAAATGTGTGATACGGTGAAAAAAGCGTTAATACATCGATCAGTCCTGATGTTACACAACTGTCTTGTTTTCCCTGTTTTTCTATCCTAATCCGTATTTTATTTGCCCTAAAAAACTATAATAATTGCGGAAATTGTGAGTAAATATGTACGAAAAATAATGTACAATTCGGTGAAGCGTCTTGGCAGGACTCGAAGAGTTTCGTTAGATGGACCGTTAACATCTTTCGACATGTACGACTGATAGTTTTCCGAGGGGTCATTAAACCTTAAACAGAAACAGTGCGGCAAATATTAGCCAGATAGTTAGACAGCTTGAAGACACGTGATTTTCTCGCGTGTTTAGTTTTGAGAGGTCGAATAGAAATGAGAAAGAGTGATAGAGAAGAGAAAATCATTCGGGTAGGACAGATCGACGTGGATGCATCCAATTGGCACTCGGCCACTCGTGATCTATCTCATAATCGCTCGCTCCTTCTCTCCTGAAGTTGATAGTCCATTACGAAAGTGGCTTTACCGTACCGAATGCTAACTTTGTGGATTCACACATATTGGATAAACACTTTTCGTCACGAATAATTTATAAAGTCTCGATGTCACTTTTTTTGCTGATGCAATAATAATAATTTTTCTTTAAAATGATAACATTATTTAACAAGAAATTTGAATAAATACATTTTTCATGTAAAAAAAAAATTATCTCAGTTTGTACATCGTGGCATATAGGAAAGATAATCTCTGCAAAAGGATTACAAAAATTATGAACCGAATAGAATCTGTAATTTTAAGGGATAATAAAGTTACGAATAACTCATGCATATGGAGAAATGAGAGAAGGTGCATCAATATTGAGTTAGTACGTTTTAACGCAATGAAATGATAGATTTCCGAGGTAATCAAAGATTTGCAGCTCAGTTCGTTGATTCGACTGATCGATTATGCTAATCTTTGAATTCCACAGTGTGTAGGCAATCAGAGTCCACTCATTCTCTCGTTATGCCCTCTCTCGTGTATATATACTTGCGAGAAAATAAACCGTCTAATCTCTCGTAATCGAATACGTTTGCCTTGGCCAGCCCTTCTAACAATCTTCGGAGAATTCAGTCATCGCCGAGAGCAGACCACTCAGCCGCGGTGCTCGCGAGTCGTGACTCCTCCTCGATTGATTATCGATATTATTGGTTATAAATATTCACGGGGGGGTTTAGTCACGATTCTTTTTCAATACTCGAGTTCACGATGATTCATATATTCGAGGCGCCATTCCATCGTTTATTTTTCAATACTTCTTTTCATCGCTTATTGTTCATTGCAACGTATAGAGTATCATATTTCCAAGTTTTTCAATCGAAACAAAAAATAATAATAAAAATAATGTCCGCGGTGCGCTTCATTTTAATTATCATTGACGAGCCATGCTATACTTATCGCCAAAGGTCATGCTTTGATTAATTAGTTGCAATAAACATTATCTTCATATACTAATGTCAATGGTGCACTTCAATTTGAATTCCTCTAGGCTGCATTCATAATTTTGCACTCCTTGCAATTTCTGTTTCTTGTGGATATATGATTCGTGATTTATGACCATCGAGAGCTCGTTAATTGATTTAATAATGCGTTCAGAGCTGCGCTATAACCGATAACGTCTCCGAACGACTTATTAACTAATCACATACTACGTAGTTTTAACAATACAATATTGTTAGTGTAAATATAATGGCCGAAAGGTCATTACGCCGTTGGTGGAATGAATTTTTCATTAATCAAATCCCTTTCTTCGCTCGCCAACTCATTATTGCATCTAAAATAGGGTTAACAATCGGTAATGATGTCTAGAGTTCATCATTAGATTATTTTAATAGTAATCCTAAAATTCTATTACTTCAATATGTTTACTTTAACGTCGATTTTATTAAATCCATACTTTTAAACTGCTTTTATAAAAATAGCAAGAATTATAAAATTTGCATCCGAAAAATAGGAAAAATCGTTATAGGGAAATTGAGAAAATTAATTGCACCATTTCGTATTTATTTCTTATCATTCGGTACGAATATCTACAAAAATATTAATTATCAAAGTTACTTATCTTTTATCAATGACGCGGTTTTCGACTAATTGTACTTTGTGGCCCACTTCGCCCCAGTCAGCCTGCATCTTTTTTTCTTCACGAATTATAAAAATCCATTGAGTTCTCGTATGCACGAGAAACCAAGGATATAATTTTTTTTTTTCAAATTTTGGTACCGATGTACATTTAAAGCTATGCGAATGAAAATTATGTTAAACTATTTAGCGTTATTTTCATCCGCCTGCCAGTTTTCCCAGAAACGATACGCGAGTGCAGCGCTGTCTGAACTGTATAGCAGTAAATATGCGTTATCTTACTCCGACGCCTCCTCTGCTTGCAATAAATTTTGATGATCCCTGCTCACAGGCGAGAACGTATAGAAGAGCGAGTGATCCAAGCTGATATCGGCGTGGTACCCGGCACGATCATTTAGTTAATTTTCTCTTCGTATTAAATGCACGTGATCTAGTGTGCATTTTAAATTATCCCTTCCTCGCTCTATAGTGAATCAGTGAAATTCTCGGTTATCATTGCATGCCGAATTTGCAGTCGGCAACAGGTTATTCAAACTTTGATTATTACGACGATTCCCGTGACCACAAACGTATTCCACACCTGGGAATTAAAAAGAATCACACGATTCAACACTCATCAAGAGTAATCATTCGAAAATAATAATATTGTAATTATTGTTAAAAAATAATTTCTATTGACTTGGAATAATTATTAGTAACTTGAATAAAAGTTTTTCGATCATGTGCAATGAACTGACGAGGCTTCTTTTAGCCGTGCAAAACCAATGTTAAATTTCAAAGACTTTCGAACACGGGTAAATATTATCCGACCAAACTCAAGTCTTATAGACTTTTTTTTTAATCTAAAAAAACAATTTCGGGCATGAGACCCAAGGAATTCAGACTTTGATTAAATACAGACCATCCCAATATGCACGTAGGCAACCATCATAATACCAGTTATATATATATATTCATGATACGTGACTGCCATGATTTACACCCTCTTTAAGTCCACGTCTCCGTATGAAATGAGATCTATCGCTTTCGCTGAGCAAAAGTCCCGCTTAAGAACCTCTCGAAAGTTTCAAGGGAAGGGGGAGAACCTACTTGTTGTTCTCTGCGCCAAATCGTGATCCTCCCAACATTAATATATATCTGTGTATATATATGTTATGTGTGTATTTGGCCAGAATAGCCATAGCGCGGTCAGACGACGAGTTGAGGCCGACCGGTTTGAATTTTCGTGCAAGTTTCACGATGACTCGATTCCTCCTTGTGGCATCGGGCACGACCTCGCAACAGTCCGGACAAGCATCCACAGTGCAAACTCCGTTAGTGTCTGCTCCTTTATTGCCCTAATTCCCCCACCTGGACTCCGTTGATGCACGCCTACGCACCCCCACCAACCCGCGCCGTGAACTTGTGCGTCACTTTTCCCCACTCATTTCTGGAGCGCCACTAAACGATTGGTGCGTGAAATTAGTGGAGGGGACATTCGATTAATTCCGCTTTCGATCAACTTGGGTACAAAATGCGTGCACTAATAGATTTGTCACTGTATTACAATCTGAAGAAGTTTATTTTGCTCCAACTATTCACAGTATATTGCGTCGTTCGTATAGTCCAGACACAAGAAACTCTTATATATGCAAGTATATAAAATTCGGGTCTCTGGCAGGTGTGGTCAAATCGTTTCTGGTGTTACACACTCGTGGCCCGAGTCCAGTTTAGCTCTCGCGACAACATCCACGCACACACGTGAAACGTGAACATCACGAAATCCTCGGGAATAAATTTGCCGGCATAACAGAGAGAACCGGCGAGTCAGTGAATAACCGTATTTGTCGTTTCGAGTGTGACCTGCTCGAAAAAGAGAGCGAAAGAAAAGAAATTCTCCGGAAGCCTGAATCGTTTTGTACGATGAGATCATTTATTTCTTTGGTTTAAGCTCGCAATCATTTGGCGTCTCGATTGAACCTTGATATTTTTTCGCACACATCGCGAAGAACGAGTCGCGACTTTGCTTGCGGATTTTACATTAGGGAAATCAGCTATTACTTCTGTTGACGTAAAAACGCGAGGGTTTATGCCAGTAGGATTCGGTTACGGCAATTCTGCACAACTTCCTCATACGGAAAGAACAGTCCCGTTATTCATTCAACAGAATTACACCTGCACCCGCGGAGCTTATATTATGTGCATGCCCGTGCCAACCTCGATTTAACGAAAAAAACTCGTCACGCCTCGACTTATTCAATAATATAATTAATATATATATATATAGCTATCAATACTGTCTATTAGGTCGACCTCGGTTGGGTCATTATTTTAATTTATTGAGCATTATTTTTATTTATTATCACACATACATTTAATTAATTAATTGTACAGCTTCACTATGAACAGCCTTCCTGCTGTATAAAAGCGTAAAGCATCTCCCGGTAATTCCGTCTGGACCCTTACTCGCTATACGATTGCAACAATTAACCCAATTCGTACAAGAACACGCCTATACCCTTAAGGCATGGAAGCACAACGCCTTCTATGTGCTCTGCTCTATACATCCTTTCACCGCAATTTTATCTTCCGGCACGAATTTATGAACTTTGTACACCGTGCTGGATATTTGCCATGGCGAAAGGTAACGAGATATTTGATATTAATGATTGTTTCGAAAAAAAAAAAACGATACGAGAAAATAATGGAAAATAGAGAATAGGTCAAGCTTGAGATAGGATGGAGTGAAAATCACGATTGGACGCCAGTCATTTATTGGGTTCGTTAAAAAAAGTATCGTAAAATGGATAAAGTGGCCATCGTTAAAAATTTGATTGTTGGAACGGTAATGAATTCAAACACGAGTTAGGTGTATAATATTTAGGGTCCCCTTTCTCGCGTCCATCGCATGCTCGGCACGGACGTGACAGGAAATATTGTCCATCGATTGATGGGGCAATATTTCCAAGTCCCAGGCACCCAAAAAATGTGAATTCATTTGAAAAAAGTTTCTTCCAAACAATTACAATTTATTTTAATGTTGACCGTGTAATTGTCCAAGTGACCGAATTTAATTTCATTGAAAATTAAGTTTCCTTCGTTACAAATTATCTTATTATACATGAATCTTTTTTTGTTCATTGGGCATGGCTTATAGAAAAATATAGGTATGGTGATGAGAAAAAAAAATGTCCTAGATCAGATTCATTGCCTCACAGGCAACACCAAAATACATTAAGAGAGGCTGCAAGCTCACGTGTTTGCACATCTCAGAGGCACGAGCCTGATCTACTCGAAAAGCTCACTTTGTCGTAACGAGCGAGATAACATGTGCATGGTGTCTTTAATCTAACTCTCTCTCTGGAGCTCGACGGATCCGAGCAGTCGATTGGAGATGCAGCGTGCATAAAGCTGTACGAGAGTACCAGCACATTACGCACATCTATGTTATACCTATATATATGTATATGCTTTCTAAAACCAAAACCTTTACTATCCACATATAGCATATTTTCACTGTATATACAGTGAAAATAGGCTATATGTATACAGTCATGCGATGTATATACACTATGTATATACAGACTCGTACAGTAATGCGGGCATAAAATAGTTGAACCTAATAATATACAAAACGGGCCATCAAAGAAATTATTTATCTGTAACAATTGCATCCAATTCTGGGTGGTCAGTCTCGCCTTCTTCTCCCTTGATGTTTGCTTAAAATTATATATATATGTATATATATATATATTTTCCCCGAAGTGGCGTGGGCGTGCGTATCGATACATCCCCGGTTAATTCCGACCTCGATTGAGCAACACCCGAGTGCGTCTCTGATGCTTGTGCGTGGCTTTAATGTATCGCCGGATCAAAGCGTAGACTATCCGCAACTCTCTCATCGTGCTTTTCTATTATAACGCTTTCTTTCTCCCTCTTTTTATGTCTCCCACTTATCATACTTTTCCGCGTGTATATTTTAACTATTAAAAAAAAATTATCAGTGACATTCCAATGTATATTCGTTAGGGTTTAGGCCAATGTTTAATTTTTCCTCGAATACTTTTATGCATTTTGCTATGTTTTAACATTTCCTGTACGCCCCTCCCCCCGACTGCGTCTGTAAGCAGTTTGGGCCCCACTGCTGTCCCCCATTCGCACGAGGGCACAGCACGAATCACAGAAAATCCGTGCCGATACAGTCAGCTGTTTCGACAGAGTTTCATGTTTCTTCAGGAAATCAGCAGGCTCTGAAAAGTTTTCCTCCCACTCAGCAATTTTATGCGCCAGTCAGAGCGCGGCTAAGCGGTCACCGATCCAAGTACCGACCACGTCCAATGCTGCTTGACTTCGGTGACCGCCAGAACCGTGTGCCGACCGCAACCTATCGCTGTCGGTCTGTATATGTTTATTACCCATAAGCATTGATCGTGTGCAAAATATCTGTAATTTTATTTAGTTTTTTCCCTCATACGATGCCATTAAGTGCGCCTCTCCCCCGTGCAAAATTAATTATTCGCGTCGGAACGATTTACATCGGGCATTACCGTTCATACTGGTCTGCTTCTATTATTATTTTTCTTTCGCCACACACGCTATATGCAAAGTTTTGGTTCTTATCTGATGTATTGGAGATAAATAACGGAAGGTTCAACATTCAATCATTTTATCTTTGTTTTTTTTTTTTTTTCAACAAGTTAATTATGATTATTGGGAAAAAAAATTAGGTATGCGTTTGTTCCAGGGTAGTTGTGCTGCTTGGACAAACGAAACTGGTCACGCCACTTTTAATTAACTTTGGGCCAAACCTGCTTCGGGATGGTATCTCGAGAAAGTTAAGGCCAACTAAAAATTAACAAGTGTCCAAATTGTCCTGAACTTACCCTACGGCGAATTATTTATCCGTATACATGGGAAGTAAAAATATTAATTAGTTTACAGAAGATTTTTTTTTTTTTTAATTATTCTTGATGATTAAAAAATAAAATTGTACGTCCTTTTAAGTGTTTTGCAATAATTCGTCTTAATATTTTCATGTAAAATTATTTTAAATAGTTTTTTTTTAAATAAAAAATGAAATTTATTGAGTGAACGAGTTAGGATTAGGAACGGCAGCTGGCCCTACAAGTTTATTTTTTCTCTGGCTCTCCGAGGTCGAGGAATCTCTCTCTACCTTTTGGTTATGTTACTCGTTCTTGAGAACTTGTGGCTTAATGAGGGAGGATACACGTGGTGTGCTCGATAATCGTATTTGAATGTACGACTCGTAGAAGTACAATATCGAGAATGACCAAATTTTTTATCTGATTATAAAACTGTATCGATTTTATTAACGAGTTATTCTCGCAAAAATTAAAACCTCGAAAAATTGTTAATTTCAACATATTCTACATGTGTAATGTGCATATTTTAATAAGATTTTTAAACAAAATAGGACTGAAGGTATTTGACGTGACGAATGAACCGTAGAAAAGTAATTAGGGATAAATTTAATTGAAGAGATTGGTCCTATCAGATCATAGCTTTTCATCAGCAAAGACTTTCCGCACTTATATTTGCATTTGAAGCACAAGCACGCAAATTGTTTCGCCGAATCAGTAAACCATGATCAATACTAGGCAAACTCGGTTCACGTTTATTTATAGGCTTAGATTAAATAATTTCGGCATCGTCAGCCTAAAAGTATATACATGTATGAAAAACTACTGACTCGTTTCAGTATTGGTTTTAATTAAATTAACGATAATCGATATATATTGGCCGATATGAAATCTTGGCAATAACTAGTTTTGCATAATTCTCTCGATACCAGCCGGAATATAGCATCTAGTCGGCATTCTTGATAGACACTTTTCTCCAGTCTCCGACATTTATAATTGTAATATGCATATACATACATATATGTATAAACATATACATATATGTATAAACTCGTACCGGTTGATCTCATTAAATATAAAGTTTGCAGAAAAAGCCAAACGATCGTTATGGGAAAAAATAAAATAAAGAAAAAGTATAAAAATAAGTTGGTGACACACCTCGTACAAAGTTTATGTATGTATATTACCGTGCTCGTAATGACGGTGTAGTCTCTAACGATCTAGTTATTGGAAGAGGTAATATGCGCAGAGTTAATAGAATGTCGTTCGAGAGTAACTGCGTGTATATATATATATATATGTATATTATATATATAAACATTATATATATTATAAATATATATATATATAAATATATAAATATATATATAAATATATAAATATATATATAAACATTATATATATATATATATATATATATATATATATATATAACTATACATATATACTGTTGGTATACGTTATTACAGACGTTGCAAGCACGTAGAAACTAGGTGCCGACTCCAATTTGATGAATAATTGGACAGTACCTGTGTATATGGGACTCACAATCAGTCGACGCATACCGCGGTGATAGAACTCGTGCGCGCACTCTTATTAGCCTAATTGCACGAATTGGTTCGCATTCGGAATGTTTGAAATTATTCGAAATATTCTGTACGTATAAATAAATATTACACACAGAACATACATCATATACAATACATCTTATTCTATCTTCTTCCAGACTCTAATGATGCTCACAATGATATCCATAAAATAATTACGAAAAACCACAAGTTTTTGGTTTTTACGAAGGCGAGGTAGGGTTTACAATCTACGTTCCCGTATAGACAAAAAAATGCATACGAAAAAGTATCTTGCGAATTCGTATTCAGCGGAATAAAATTTACGATTTAAGCAAAGTTTTTGAATGAAAAGCTTCAAACATTCATGTGAAAATGCGTGAAAATGTAAAATTTTGACGCTAGTCAGTTTCTTCATATATTTCCATGTACAACACAGTAGAGAGAAGGGGGGACGATGGGAGGGCGGGAGGGAGGGAGGGAGGGAGGGTGGGAGGGTGGGAGGGAGGGAGGGAGAGAGAGAGAGAGAGAGAGAGAGAGAGAGAGAGAGAGAGAGAGAGAGAGAGAGAGAGAGAGAGAGAGAGTAAAGTACATTGTAGAACAGAGGAAGACAAATTTGGCTCGACGCCAGTGTTCTAACGATGATATGCATACACTCAATGAGCCAGTATAGTATTCGAATTCAACTAATGTCACTATCGGCTCACTGAGCTTCCCAGTCTCCCTAACCATGGGGCTGTATGTATATATATATATATATATAATTTTAGCAAGAGTAACACCAACGACTTCTCGTTACGCCCTCGCTTTTGCGACATGCCGACACGACGAAATTTCCGACATTCGATTACGTTCCTTGGCCCGGTGTGAGTTTGTGTGTGACTGGCAACTTGCCATTTTAGCAGGCTTCAATTATTCCACGCATGCATCATGTATCGGATTATATCTCGGGTATTACAACGTAAACCTGGCTTGCTATAGAAAGAGATTGATGAATCTCTTAATGATGAAAATATAATCGAGAATACATGATATACATATGTGGAAAATCTTGCTGATGTATCATTTATCATCTTGACTATTAGGCGTCTAATTCAAATCGCTAATTAAGATGTTTTATCGCTCGTACTAGAGTACTTAATTTTTGTTTTTTTCAACGTAGAACGCTCAAATGATCAATCAATGGTTTTTGCACTTGTACAACGTGGATAATTAATAATATCGCAATGACGATTATTCGGATCGTTAGAAAAGGGTCATCATTTTATAATTATCGGAACTGACGAGAAATTCGTCGATTTGTCATTCACATTCTAAGACCAAGTGAGATCATTATATTCGTACTCGAAAGAATAACGTCTTTGGAAACTTCTAAATTATTTATATACTTTGAAAAATTATTGTTTGATTATGAATGATTTTTTTTTTTTTAATCACATTTTCACAAAATACAGCTCGACGTTTATTTCTTATCGGTAACGTCAACGTCACTACGTATATACAGTCAATATGTATATATATATATATATATATATATATATATATATATATATATATATATATATATATGTATATATATAATCATGACGAATTCGCGGAATAACCGTACAAATTCTTACAAGTTCTATAGCTAGATTATATCCGTCGTTTGACTTCGAACAACCAGTCGTTTGTCACTGCTGTGCATGTATACGGTTCACTTTTATGTGTCGACTCTCTGTCGCTGCTAACTCCAGATTGCCAGAGTCGCGCAATTTCCGTACTTGCTCTGCCTTTCGTATTTCGTCTATACGTACTTCCCACAGCTATGAGGAACACAAACGACCAGATGCATCCATTTTTCGTGATTGCGCAATATACCAGATTATATTTCGCTGAAATCATGAGAGAGATGCGCGTTTCACATGCACTGCTCAGTCTAGTCTCTATTTTTTTTTCATCCTGGTATCGATATTTAGGTCAATTATTTTTTTATTAAATAAACAAAATTAATTCAAGCTAGATTACAATTTCGTGTATACTTAGTTCCCACAGCTATGAGGAACATAAACGACCAGATGCATTCAGTTTTCCTGATTGCGCAATATACCAAATTATATTTCGCGTACATCTTGAGAGAAATTTAATAAAAGTTGGCTTGAAAAAATTTAATTTTATCATTGAAAATGTTTATTAAATCAACGAAAGGGAATGTATGAAATGGTTTTTTTGAAAATCCGAAAATGGTATTTTTATACAATTCATTTATGTACTTTTGATATTTTTGTGAATTTGAGTGTTAATCGTAATTTTAGCAGAGAAAGTTTGACGGGAGAGAAATTTCGACCTTCGTGCTACTTTGTGAAGTGTACTTTTTATTATTCTTTTACGGTCAGAATTATTCTCATCTTTGCTGGGCTGAAAAAATGGATTTATTTAATGTTAAAAAATCCTGGCCAGACAATTTTTATTTGAGTCAATACAGCTATAAAGACAGTTGGTTAGGCATGAAATTTTGAAATTCCAAGCCAGCTAAATATAATTCATTTCATTCTACTAAATTTACATTCATTCAAACAAACTTTTTTCAAAAACGAACCAAAATAAATTTTCTCAGTCTAGTCTCGATTTTTTTTTCATCCTGGTATCGATATTTAGGTCGATTATTTTTTCATTAAATAAACAAAATTAATCCAAGCTAGATCAACTATAAATTTCAGTCAAAATATTCCCTGACTTCTCTCCTTCATCGTTTTTTGCTGATTTAACCGATTCGACCCGTTTTATTCCCCGAAACGTGAGGTAAATGATAACAAACGGAAATTTGTTTATTCGCGGCAAAGTCCAACTTCCTGTCTCGTGAGAGAGTAAAGAGAGAGTTGCGGGATGAAAAATAGGCCTGTATGGCTCAACATTGCAAATCTTTACGATAATAAACTGAGCTGACGATATTAGCGAGGCTCCGCGGTCATATATACATATATATATATATATATATATATATAATTAAGTAAAATGTTCTATACTAAAACGAGCGCGGGTGGGTTAGCCCATCGTCGCTTCAACATTACGCGGCGCCCGATCGTTAACCTATTAATGCCATGCCCTGCTGTTCGTTCGCTCTACGAACCCGGTTGACCAGTGTCCGCTTGCTGGTCCTGCTAACGCGAGCTGACATTCACCGCGCCAACAAAAGTCCAACCCGATTTGCATTTACCCAGAATAATTACCGAATTTATTACCTTCCGGTCATGTCTTACTACAAAGAAACTGACATAGAAACTTTTACGCTAATTTTTTCAATTTGCCAAATACATTTTATATAATATATTTACATCGGATATTTTTTGTAGAATATATTTCATATATAATGAAGTTTTACTCATCATACATTCTCATCCAAAAACTATATTTAATTATAATTGATCGTTAGTTGTGAATGTTGAACTTTTGTGAAAAGTCGTATGTACTCGAAGAGATCGTCGTATTATATTCCATAAAAAAAAAAGGGGGATTTTCTCGAATAAATTTGTATTAAAATAAAATTAATTCCTTGGGTCGTATCCAAAGCGGGATATAAACTTTCAAATTTTATTATTCATTTAAATTTTATATATGGAATTTTTCTTATCAACCCCCCGAATGAAAATTTTCCTCTGATCGTTATTTTATCATCATTATCGAAGAATAATTTTTGTCTCGCCATTACCTTCGGTAACTAGTTGATATACTTTCACGATTTGCCCCGAGGGAACAATCCTGTGTCGCTACCGTGTACACGCACGTATACATGTGCATGTTCTAATGGCAAAACAAGACCATGTACCGCAAGCCTATAGGTTCGGGTAGAGCAATTACGATAATCTCAATAATGCCGCTGGTATATACGCTGGCTGTGGAATCGAGATGGGGACAAAATGGCATCGGGGAGAACTTGATTAATACATCTATCGATGTATACTAGACGGAGAGGGATCGGCAGATCTAATTGATTTACATGCATGATCGACCGTTATATAGACGAGTAAGAGAGAGAGAGAGAGAGAGAGAGAGGTGAATGCAGAGAAGACCATTACTGTACGTGTGTGTCATCTCTGTCTGATACCTTACCGCTTGATTTCACGTTTCTCTTTATGGAAGTGACGTATCCAGGTTAAACGGCCCATGGACCTTTCCTATAATGGTGAATCAGCATCAGCATTCAGCAGCGCCATCTCATGGATATAGTGCATATACTCGTCATTATGAGAATTTCTGTGCAAACATAATAATTCACTGTGTGATGAAATAGTTCACGAGTCTGGAATTTGTCATCAGCCTTGTACATAAATATATGTGAATAGGCAGAGGCAGCGCCTGGACGCGGCAAGTAATTTTAAAAAAGAATGTGGACCTGCATTACACCACTGAGAAACACACATACGACGCCAGACCAATTTAAAAATGTTTTCATCATTGTCGCTGCGAAATTGATAATGCAAAGTATTTCTTTACATGTTTTGCAATTTTGTACATCCACTTATTACGCATTCGCATCGATAATAGAAATAATAAAAATGAGTATGGAGGTTTTTTTTCCTCCACAAAACTTCAGGGTTGTGATGGAATGGTTAATGCATATATATATATATATATATATATATATATATGTATGATGCATAAAATAAAGAGGGCTTTATTGTACGTAGACGCAATATACAATTCATTATTACGAGTTTATGCTGATCGCGGTACTAAATATCTCGACACCGTGTGTGTGTTTGTGCGGATAATATTATGCACGTGTATATATTATTGTTCAATATGCCAGTCTACGTCAAGTGCTATTTCTATGAGTTACCTCGGTCATGTAGAATCTCGTTTGGATTTATATATATATATATATATGGGTTATTCCAGCCCAAATCGAGAGATTCGCAACATTCAGCCGATAAGATTTAGTTACTAATTTTTTATGGGGTTATTGCAACCCCCAAATACATACAATTTGTTTTGAAGCCAGCCCTTATTCGGTAATGATAAAAAAAAGTTTATACGAAAGCAAAGGCTAGAAACAATTGGAAGATCTAATTTTTTTTTTTTTAATTCTTTCTTATATCCGCGGTGTCACAGCTGAAAACTTCCTGTTTAAGAAATTTGATAAAATTCCAAAGAATTCTCTATCAGATATCAACAATTTTAAACCACTTCTCGGAGTGGACTGGCGTACGTTTCCATGCATTTCAAGTATATTTTGAAAAAAAAAGAATCGAAAAAATAGAAGCAAGGGCTGGCTTAGAATTTTTTGTATCTAAAACAGGATTTTTTTGATTTTCTTGACTTTCATATTTTTTACTTATGAACAATCTTTTTGTTTCGTGTAATTTTATTTTTTATCATTATCAAATAAGGGTTGGCAAAAAAAAACTACGAGCAACAGCATGAACAACGAGTATACGAGAAATTATCTATTTGGCGAATTTAAAAATTACCCATGCGTTTCATCAAATTTATAATAAAATTTATTGAAAAGGAGAGGTTTATAGTGAAATTGTAATCATGTGTCATGTTAAATCATGTCAAATCAACGATTATATTTGATGTAAGAGAATTCAAAAAACAAATAAGGTCACAGCATTACTATTGTTTGAAATCAATGTTCCTATCTTCAATATGGTTAATTTAAAAAAATGGTTTTTTGGTCTATACTTAAATTCTCATCGAATCTTTTGGTTGGATTTTAAACGCATCCTTTACGCATCATTATCACGCATTTGTGATAATGACAAAAGATTTGCTACAGCCTTCTCTCACATTTCGAGCGTTTTGCAAAGAGCCCACATCAGTTAAATGTCAACCGTATAATACGCAAAGATTTAATTTGCTATGTAATATAAACGAAGACGCGAGCCTCTAATTCTCCATCCGACATCGCACAGCGCAGAATCATTCTCGTGAATTGAACTGGCCCCGACCCTTCTTGTTCTCTCCATATAGAGTTCATTTCGAGTTGAACGTCTCAAGGTACTCTCGTCGTGAAGTAGATATGTATATCCAATACTATATATATATATGTAGTGTCAGACATTTGTGGGCGTCTGGTACAAACGGAAAGTCGACCTGACAGTGTCCAGAGAGACAGAGATAGAAAGATGAGAGATCCATCGCGATGAAATTGGCACATCGTGTTTGCTGCTGCACGAAGGTTTCACACGACACACGTCCCTGTTGTCCGGCAAATCTTACAGCTCAAACTGATGGCCAGTAGACAAAAGCTCGTGGAGGAAGAGCCGCAATGAAAAATCAAACGACGAAAGAAACGAAAGAAAGGAAAAAAAAAGTATTTTTTGAGTGGACGAGGGTGTGCCTTCTGGCAAAAAGCAGCAAGAGAGCAGCGCACGTCCGGTTCGCGTGGGTTCATTCAAGCCAAGTGTCCAGCTCTCTTGCTGCAAAACATGCGAGGGAGACGAGCTGCGTTAACACTTTTTTCTTTCCTCTCTTCAATTGCCTTTTATCTCCTTTTATCTCTTTGCATTCGCCAGGAAAGAGTCACCGATATAATATTCCTCTGTCTCCTTCGTTCTGTTCATGCAAAACTTGTCGAGATTGCAGCGCCAAAAGAGATGGAACATAAAACCTTCGTTATATGTATGTTCACGGTAGACCTCTTCTCGCGTGTGTCTCAAGAGTCGAGGCTATCAGCGTGGGCCGCGAAAGTGTGACTAGACTTGGGCGGAGTCTGCGTACATACAATCGGACAAGTACCATAAATTTTAATTGTTTTCTTTTGCTAACTGCTTATAAAGATACATATATGTGGACTCGACACATGGGAATACGTGTATGTAATTATCTACATATATATATATGTGGAGCTTTGTCCCAGGTTCAA
The DNA here is from genome assembly GCA_963669185.1 of Dyspetes luteomarginatus. Taxonomy (NCBI): domain Eukaryota; kingdom Metazoa; phylum Arthropoda; class Insecta; order Hymenoptera; family Ichneumonidae; genus Dyspetes; species Dyspetes luteomarginatus. The sequence continues at coordinate 9,827,753 of OY769909.1, read as the reverse complement.
GTTCGGGCCTTACGTGCATTTGCATAATGAAATGACTGGAAATAAAAAAATTCAACATTGTTCATCATTTTCTATCCTTCACGAGTCTCCTCTATGAGAAAACTTTTTTTTTCATTTTTTTTCTTTTCAATTATTTGTTACATCTGTCTGCGTACATACAATCGGACAAGTACCATACATTTTAATTGTTTTCTTTTGCTAACTGATTATAAAGATACATATATGTGGACTCGACACATGGGAATACGTGTATGTAATTATCTACATATATATATATGTGGAGCTTTGTCCCAGGTTCAAGTTCGGTCCTTACGTGCATTTGCATAAAGAAATGACTGGCAAATAAAAAAATTCAACATTGTTTGTTCATCAAAATGATGAACAAACAATTTCTCTCTTTTACGAGTCTCCTCTATGAGAAAACTTTTTTTTTCTTTTCAATTCTTTGTTTTGCTCATAGAAAAAATCTTGGCGAACAAAGGCAAATAATGACAGGAAGCAGACTGTCAATTTTTTTTACTTCAAGACAATAATTTAAAGTTACTAAGACTTTAGCTATATCGTAAAGCTTGGACAACAATAATTATATTGGCTTTTAAATAAAAAATAATCACATATGACAATTAAAAGTCTTTTACCGAATAGTTTTAATCAAAGCCATGACAATCACTCTTGAGCATTCTTTCATCAATTCTTCATCCAATTTTATCTTCATTTGTCACTTAGTAAAATTTGGCAAAAAAAAAACACAGAAATATGGAAACCTTTTGTGGCTGTCACGTTCAGTACTTTTTAGCCTGGATTCCCCTCCCATAAATCACTAGAATCTTCTATTTCATTATCTTGACCATATTTTTTTCGCAATATAATTTTTTTTCTCCTGATAATTCTTTCAATCTGTACCTTTTATCATAAAATAATAATCTTTATACTGATATACAATATACAAATTATTGAATCAATTGATCGATAAGGGTCGTTGAGCTTTCTCGTCAGATGGCACTCGCAGCCACTGACCTGCCTGTCGTGTTTCTTATGTCCTATCAGGATGAATTCTTTGCGTTCCACTTGGACTTGTCGCGAGACAGAGCCGCGAGAGCTTGTATCACGAGGAGGCTCTACTCACTCTGATGAGCGCGGCGCTGTTTGACGAGTAGCGAAAGATATACCGCCGATTTGTAATCGATTGATCGTGATCGTCCAATAATAAGTATCGCGGCATTATTCTGTCCTGCTCGATCGGACGAACCAAAAGCCATTATGAGGTCTTTAAACTTTATCTCACGAACGCGCTCACAATTACACGAGGAATGAGAACGTGGAGAACAAAGAGCCATAAAGAAAAAAAAATGAAAATAAAATTAAACATAAGGGGAGTTTAATTTCTCGAGGTGGTCAAGTCGATATATTTATGAGACAAAAAGAAAATAAACAAAAACATACATAATATTTTTCCAGTACATAAAAAAGTTCCTTTCTATATAAATATATTTATCATTTAAACACAAATATAATGTTAAAAAAAATCTCTTATATTATTTAATATTATTGTTGTACTGTGCATAATTCTTGCGTATTTCGTAAAAACAAAAAATGCTAAAAGACTCAACGAGAACAGGCAAATTGCGTCGACTCTACTTGATGTGCATACTTGGACACTCGTCACTCTCTCGTCTCTTTAATGCAAACCTCGTTACATAAGTACGTGTTTATGCCTCCAGTGTTCTCATACATAATCTCTATCTACGTTCCTCGTATTTTGATGCACGAGAAAAATACATTACCAGGGAAAACGTTATATTTATATATATATATATATATATATATATATATATATATATATATATATATGCTGAATCGTTTTGTTTCACTGTTTTAACATTGGTGCACGTTACTTTTACACAAAAATGCTATAACAGTTTTTCCGTGTATATACAGAATCCTGTGTGACGAATGTGCATGCTTATAACGCGAAATCCTGTGCGCCTATTGAGTCTTTGACACAGTTATGTCATTATACGTATATATGTATATTGCGCTTTACATTATTTTATGTTCCTGGAAAAATGTTTTTTTTTTTTTTTTTTTTTTTATTGCTACCTCGTTCTCCGAGCTCCCTGTAACCGATTCTCTCGCAAATACGTGACTCTGAATACTGTATTTGTTCATCCGAGCTAACAAGAAACGAATTTACATTCAGTCGTAAATTATTTATTGCAAAAGCCGTCGATATTTTACTGTCCATAGAATCTCTGAATCGAGGAATGTATTCCTTTGCATCGGCATATCCATACCGACCATACCCATTACCATTTTCCCCAATTAACATTGTGACAATAAAAATATTTTAAAAATTACTCGTACATTATTCAGTTAAAAAAAAAAAAAATGTTTGTCATTTTGATAAATTTAGCCCATTGCACTTAAATAAAATATATTTCAAATAGAATCTATTTTCTCGATATATTCTTGATAAAAATCTACCATTGATGCAAAGAGAATTTTTTTTATTTCTGTTTGCTAACGTGCGTAAGGGAAAAACTTGCGTTTAATAAAAGTGTCGCGATCTATAAATTATTTATGATGATTCACGAGATCCTTCGCTGATCCAGGTGTTCGATAAGTGCCGAGATTTCTAGTTGCACAAAACACGTTTTTTTTTTTTTTTTTTTTTTTTTTTTTTTTTTTTTTTTTTTTTTTCTTTTAATTCATTCGATAGGACAGTAGTGAAAATCTCCTATTAATTGAGAAGACGGTGCATTGAGAGAAGGAATTTTCTATAGAGGCGAGATGTCGGTTAAATGTGCCAGAGGGAGTTTGGAAAGCGACTCGAAGATGCCTCTATTTCATCTATAGGCTACCTGTCGCTCTGTCTCTCTCAGTGACGAGCACTGATTGCGAGGATACGTAATATTAAACACGCGTACAGAGAACGTCCGTTCGTCGGACAATGGCTACACCAGCGCCCAGGAATTACAGGTCATTGAGCGCTCGTGCAAATTTTTGCAGTCGCGCTTAATTACATCTACGATATATATATGTTTAAGCCTCAAACCCATAATTATGTAGCCACACTAGGTGCGAACTTTACGACTGGAGGAGGATACGGATGTACTAGTAGAATTACAAAAAATAACGCAAAGTATCCCCTTGAGGAATAATGATGAATTTCTTACAGGATATATCGATTACGATACAGCCATAACCATTTAAAAATGAATAAATAAAGATTTTTATTGAAAGTGGATCATGAATTTATAATATTTTTAATTAATTAATTATTCATATAATTCATTTGTTTATTTATTTAATTACTCATTTGTAGTGAATAATCGAATTAAACAATATCCTATTTCTTTTTGCATTAAAGAAAAATGTTAAAATAGCTAAATCGATCGTGTACAATGAATTACTAAAGAATTGCATAATATTCAAGATTATTATTTTGTGAGGAATAATGATGAATTTCTTACAGGATATATCGATTACGATACAGCCATAACCATTTAAAAATGAATAAATAAAGATTTTTATTGAAAGTGGACCATGAATTTATAATATTCTTAATTAATTAATTATTCACATAATTAATTTGTTTATTTATTTAATTACTCATTTGTAGTGAATAATCGAATCAAATAATATCCTATTTCTTTTTGCATTAAAGAAAAATATTAAAATAGCTAAATCGATCGTGTACAATGAATTATTAAAGAATTGCATAATATTCAAGATTATTATTTTGTTACTTCAGGTCGAGTCTGTCGATCTCGCGTTGAAGGTTCTAGACGGCTCGCAAATGCGTGGCAAGACACTCTCAATCCAAAGGGCCAAGTTTCAGATGAAGGGACAGTACGATCCGGGCCTGAAGCCAAAGCGAAAGAAAAATTACAAAGAACGACAGAAGAAAATCCAAGAGAAGTAAGTCAAATTAATATATTATTGGAAAATATTCGCATAATTAAGTAATAAAATGGCTATCGAAGATTCTCATGAAATCGATACCCCGTTGATTGTTGCAAAGAATGAAAACAAAATACTTTCTTATATCAGGATCATCTTATTTTTATATCGAGAAAAAATTAATATATTGCACTCGAACAAGATTTATTTGAAGCATAAATAAATCCTATATCGAGAATTTATCTCCGCGGGATACTGCAAATTAGCCAATATCTGCCCTAATGAATTTTTCATAGAAATAAATCTAGGATGGCTTAATTAAAATTTATGCAAAGAGTGAAAACAAAATACTTTCTTATATCATGATCATCTTATTTTTATATCGAGAAAAAATTGATTTATTGCACTCGAACAAGATTTATTTGAAATATAAATAAATCCTATATGGAGAATTTATCTCTGCGGGATATTGCAAATTAGCCAATATCTGCCCTAATGAATTTTTCATAGAAATAAATCTAGGATGGCTTAATTAAAATTTATGTATTAGGTTGGTGCAAAAATAATTGCAGCTTTCGATCATAAACTTCAAAGCCGTATACATGCGAACTTATTGTATAGAATTAAATTTATTAATCGAAATAGGAATTATTACAATCTATGCATTTTTGCCAACAAGAAACGAGTCTGTTGATTCAGGTGGCACAGAGTCCTGAGACTGATGAATTCTTCGAAGGCGTTTTGAATTTTGCTATTTTTTTTGCACCGATCTTATAAATCAAAAAATTACATTTTCATCGGTTGTGCAGCCCAATATATTGTTTCATTTCTCAATCTCTCGCAATACAGAAAAAAAAAACAATTTAAAACAAAAAAAAAACAACCCAATAAAATCATTCGCTTATACTACGTCGAGCCATCAAACAGGGCAAAGTGCGCCTTTGGCAAACTTCGCCAAGAGATTCAGTGGTGTGATGTTGACCAAGCAGACTGCCTGGCGTTCACTCTGTATTCTGTGTCTCTCACAGACTCGTGCGATCGTTGAGCTGTACGTTACACGTTCCGGTAAATGCAGCTGTGGTGCACACCGATTAGTCGGTACGATGCACGTCTCGCGGGCACAGCTGCACATTTCCTACCATTTTGCCTCTCATATATAACAGATCGAGGCTGTGTCTATGTGTCTGTGTCATTTTTTATTCCAACAGTTTGCTTTTCGTATCATCGCGATGTATTCTCAATTTTTTATACATATAACGCATCTCATCCCCATCTCTTTTCGCTCTCTCATTATTTTACTTTCGTCCTCTTCGTTAATTCTTTCGCTCTCTTCATCTTTATATATATTCTAACTGTATATTCTCACATTTTGCAATTGCAAACACAAGTGCAATACTGACACCCAAGTTCTCTTTCGCCACTGTTGAAGAGAACAAAAAAACGACCCTCCCGGCTGTTCGAGAGAGTGGCTCGTGAATCAAATGTCCCGCATACACCAGATAACATTCACACGAACGTATAATTGTATATAAAATTCAAGGCTCCGCGTTTGTCTGTATTTTTAATTTTACGCGGTATTTTATTTTATTCTTATTTATGCACCCGTTCAGCCAGTCGACTAATTAGTGAGATGTCCCATATAACGAGTCTGAGTTTAAGGTGATGAAGAATTTTGCAATAGTGTGCTTTTCATGAGGCCAAGAAAAAATTCTTGGCTTCACAAGTTTCGTTTTTTTGGGTTATTTTTTATTTATTTTTTAATCTGCACGATTCTTCTTATCATTATATTAATTATTTCACCACGATAGGCCCTTGTGCGGTGTCGATATCGCGAGTCGATTTATTGCTCGTAATTGCGCCCCCCCACCTCCTCTGGTAGTATCTTTTGCGATGCCTCCAGATGCTGCTGCTACCCGTTGCTAGCAGATGAGAACTCGATTTCTTTTTAAGCGAAAACGATCCAGGGGGGCGCGATTAAAAGCGTGTACGTGAAAGTTTTCGATGTACAGAGACGTCGTTGATATTAATTACGAAAATGAAGTGAAGGAACGACCGGAATATATAAAGGTGAAATTCCTCGTATGCGTGTGTGTGTGTGTGTTTTTTTTTGTTGTTTCTGTGATAGTGAACAAGTGCAGGTGCATGGAATCACGTTTTATATTGCTACAGATCACGTTTAGTAGCCACACCCCGAAAATTCATTTTTTTTATAAAAGCGTCAGCCGTGTTTTTGAACAAATATTTTTGTAAACCGATAAATTTGATTTTTAAAAGGTTTTAGTAAATTTTATTCAAGTCCAATTTTATTTTTATTATAATTCTAATTATTGTTCTAATAACGATATGTTATGTCTGGTTTAATCAATTGTTTGCTATAAATTAAAAACCGCCTGTATAATTTACAACTTAACCAAGCCGTTTCGACTCACACCAGTACATTTTGTTTCATTCGATTAGTCGAATCCTTCATTTCCATAAACAGGGTGGCCAACAAAACCACACTCGAGCCAATGTTTCGTGACATTTCAGAATTTTTCACGCATGAAATTGGGTTTTTATCATGAATTTGTTTATGACTCAAAGCCATAAATGTCTGAAGCATTCTTCACGAATTAAGCCACTTTTTTTTGCGACAGAATTTTTCTGAACTTTGCCAATATGTATTACTAGTTGAAAAAACTTTTTGCGAATTATTTGAGATTTTTAAATCCATTTACCGTTTAAAAAATACATACTTCATTTTTAAAAAGTCACCAGACCATGACAAATATATAACTCGCACAAAAAAAAAAATCGGCATGTAATAGTTTCAATAAAGATACCATAATAAGAACCAAAAGTTCTTCTAAACTTTGCCAATATGTAGTACTAGTTGAAAAATCTTTTTGCGAATTATTTGAGATTTTTTCATCCATTTACCGTTTAAAAAATACATACTTCATTTTTAAAAAGTCACCAGACCATGACAAATATATAACTCGCACAAAAAAAAAATCGGCATGTAAAAGTTTGAATAAAGCAGTTTTCTATAAACTTTGGAACGAACTTTTTTTTTTCATAATTTTGTCGAGTTTATAAAATTGATATTTTCCTATAAAATATACAAAACGATTTTTTTCATCAAGAACACCCGTTATATCTTGCTGGAAAAATTAATAAATCTGATCAATAATCTTTATGCAGCTGTCTGAGTGCTGACTGGATCGGTAGAGATAGCTTTATATAAATCTCAAAAAATAAAAAGGATTGACCATTATATTTATTTAATGAACAAATTTATTTCAAAAAAATTAATGAAAACATTAGGAAGGAACTTTAAGCCGTATCAGTTATAAATTACGTAAATGAATATCAGAAAAAAATTAACATTATTGAGTAATAAAGTTGTCTGAATTTCGTAAATTCCCAGTTAACCGAAAATATTGAAAAATACGTGGAATAGGAAATAGCGAGTTCGAGACGATGAATTTTCAAAAATTTCAGGTTATTTAATAATTTTCAAGTCGTTTCACACCCGGATAAAATGAATTTGTCTTGAACCCTCGTTTTTTTATTGTTGCCAAAACTGAAACAACGTCGTATATTGTATAACGAGCGATAATTCCTCGAAGTCGTTTTGTATCTTTGCATGACTGCTCATGCAATTTGAGATCTTTATAGTTCTATTCTGGGAGTTTCATACTCGATGCTTTTGCGCTCCAGCTATGCCTGTTCCGTATTACTTCTATTTTTGTTGCGTTTCCGTTCGTATCTCGAAACCAAACTCGCGAAAAGAAGAACGCAAGGATGAATCGACAGTGAAGAATTGTCCCTCTAATTATTTATTTCAGTCTTCGTCGATGGTGAATTTTACTCGGATACGAATTATTTTATCTAGACCCTTATCATGAATTATTTCGTAACATTTCAAAAACATTTTTAGCCCCCTCTCCAGTGATTTATGTGATATCATACAGTCTCGAACCAACATCTCTTTTTGTCTGTACCAAAGTACAGAAAGGTGCAAGTCTCGTCGCATGAAATGATTTCGGCCTGGGGCGAGCACGATATAAGTTCGACGTCCTTTTCCTGCGCCTCGCCATCTATATCAAAACCAGTCATTTACGAAGCAGCCCCAGTAGGATGAAAAACAACGATTTCGAGGCTGCCCCCATGCAACCGGAAGTGTTGTTATTCTTCTTCTTCTTCTTCTTCTTCTTCTCCCCGTTAACAGGTTTACTCGACACTCTCAGAATACGACGTGACAAGATCACGAGTTTGCAATTTTAACGAGTCGACCCTCCTTCCCACCTCAGAGTTTGCACTTTCTTTCCCACGATTCGATGGATCCGAGCAGGAAAATAACAATCATCTAGAGTTGAATGAAACAAGAGTGTTCAGTATATTAATAATAAAATTGTAGTATTCAATAGATTACCCGGTTGAATTGTTTCATCCCGTTGCTAAAAATCCACATAGTGCAACATTTTTTTTTTTACTTGGATTAGTTTGAGACGACGTGGAACATTCATCTAGAGTTGAATGAAACAAGAGTGTTCAGTATCCCAATAATAAAATTGTACTATTCAATCGATTACCCGATTGAATTGATTCATCCCGTTGCTAAAAATCCACATATTGCAACATTTTTTTTTTTACTTGGATTAGTTTGAGATGACGTGGAAGGTTTTCTCTTACACTAGCATAAAAATTCAGCCATCGTAAAAAAAAAAAACTAGCGTAGGCGACATACAGCCAATAATTTTACGTATGACTAACTCTCGCTGCACATGAATTACATTGAGAGAATAGCCTCAAGGCGTTATAAATCGTCAGGGATGTATAAGTATAGTTCGTCGAAATTATTTTTGATTGCATGGATGATGGAAGGTATTTATTACGCATTATTGAAATTAAACTGAATGTATGGAGAATTTTTATCCCTTGTGTGTGTGTGTGTAAGACCGATCGACACACGGTGTATATCAATGACCATTCATGATGCAAATTTATGATCGCTCTTCAAAGCGATCGTATGGATTTTGCGTTGTGACTCAATCTGTATCGGGGTATGAACGTGTCCAGCGTGAGGTTTCAATCAACGACACGACTTGGCTTAACTCGCGAGCTTTCCGCGTGGGTATCGCAACGGCTCAGACTCGTATAACAAAATAGGTTTGAATGCTCATCGAAGTAGCGCTCTAAGTACAGGGGATGGACTGCAGGACAGTAATTGGAACGAGAGATGTGAATTATAAAGACTACCAGCATAGAAAGAGAGCGACGTAAGACGATAACAATCATCGAATGCATTGTGTCTGTACATCCGGGGAAAAAAAAAACACTGTGCACCAATTATATAATATCTGACTCAACGAAAACATTCAGTAATCTTCTTCTTGAATGATCTTCTGAAATATTTTTCTCCCAGGTCGAAGCAAAAACTTGCCTTAACTCTTCTCAATAAAAATAATCAATGTCACGTATACTTTCTGCACGTATATTATGGCGCGTAACAAAAGAATGGAATTTTATCAATCTTAAGAATAATTTACGACTTCCTCTCCTTGCAGGGCGTATACTGAACCTTCTTTTATTCCTCCTGTTTAAAATGATTAATTATAATAATTATTATTATAATCATTATAATTACTATAATAATAATAATAATTATTATTATTATTATTATTATTAAATATGAACACTATATAGGAAAAAAAAATCGCTCCTGGGGACCGTGTTCGAAAAAAATCGCCGCCTCGAATGGGTTAATGGCACGCACTTTACATCTCTATTATGATATTATGCGATAGTGTAACGCACGAGAATTCGTGCCTCCTTTAAAAATAATTACAAAAACTTTCGCAAGATATCGTATTTCTCCATGTAGGTCCAGAAAAACAAATCCCTCTCGATAAATAACATGAAGGGCATATACATACTGTGTACTTTTATATTAGGAGATTACGTGACCGAAACATGCCAACTCATTCGTTCTTCAATGATTTTCACAGGATACCACAAAAAACTTCCACAATATATCGTATATTTTTTCCTCGTAGCTTCAAACAAAAACTTTGATTTATCTACACGTATCCGCATAAAAATAATCCGCATAAAATAATACGGCAATTACTGTAGAACTGTAGCACATCGTTTAACCCATTCGAGACCGATTGCCCATCGTGTGTGCAATTGAGTTCCGAGGCTATAAGACCGGTTGCACCCCGTGTGTGCAATAATTAAATATGAACACTATAAAGAAGAAAAAAAAATCGCTCCTGGGGACCGTGTTCGAAAAAAAATCGGCGTCTCGAATGGGTTAATCTGTTTACCCAAAACTCCGTGATTTTTAATGCATGTCGTCTTTTATCCGCTCAATGGCGTCTCGTCTGAGTCACTCGTATCCTTATTCATGAAAAGCTAAGACACATCGTCAGCCACCGTGGCCTTATGATATAAGCAAAACTCTATACGCCGTACTCTTGATGTTCGTTATTCGTGGTGATACTATAGCTAAGGAGAGTTTGCTTGTACGACGCCACACACGTAGTCCTAAGAGTTGTCATTTCTCGATGAATTAATGGCCATTTGCGCAGCAAGAAGAACGAATCGAGGCAATGCAGCATCAGCACAGAGGCGCAAGAAAATACGAGTAAAGAGATTTATGTCTATCATCGTAACGCGATATGGGCTGAGAATTTATATGTATATATATACTCTCGGCCCATATTGCGTATATATGTATATATATATATATATATAGGCAGAAACTCCAGGCATCCTAAACGTGGTTCCCTTTCATACAACGTCGCACTATAGTATTCCAGCGTTACTACATGTACCACGACTTCGCGATGAAGGACGTAGAGGAGCTGCGCGCATCAAACGATTAATCGTTTCTCCTCTTTACCCGCAAAAATTAATGTTCGCAGGCTGTTCGACTGGAGACCCGAGCCGATGCGCGGTGAACCCCTCAAGTGCGAAAGAGTCGTTATAATCAAGAATTTGTTCAGTCCTGATGACTTTGACAAGGACGTAGCACTTATTCTCGAGTATCAGCAGGATCTACGCTCGGAATGCACCAAATGCGGTGACGTCAAGAAAGTCGTCATCTACGACGTGAGTCTTCATCACATTGTATAGTTGTAATAATCATTAGTATTACACTCTTCACCGAGAAATGAAAATCACTTGGATAATTTTAACGTAATAAAATCCATTTGAATTAAGTTATATTAATTTTTAAGTGGTAATTAGGCAATTTGCCACATGACCAGATATTTTATTCAGATGAAATAGATTTGTTTAGATTAAAGTATTTTTTATTTTTATGTTAATCATAATCATTAATACTCTTAATACATGTCCTGTGATAATTGAATTGATAAGAGACACTTGGTTCGAAAATTTGAACGACTTTGGGATGGAAATGGCTCCAATCTGTACAGGAATGTGTATGCATCATGCATGATATATCGTGAGGAGGAGTAAGAGGAGGAGAAGGAAGAAGAAGAAGAAAAAGAAGAAAGAAAATTAGGTGTTTCTCCAATATCCTTCGGGCCCCGCACGTTTCTAATTTCAAAAGTCTCCGTGGACGCGCCAAGCAAGCCTTGGCGGAGGAGTGCTCTGGCTCATAGTCTATATATATTATATAGTGTAGAGAAACGAGGTCCACAGGGGTCGGCATGCTCGTAAAAGACGATCTGCCGTTTTGTGTTGTCGGGCGCGAGTCACGCGTCACGCTTAAATTGCTTTATACGCTCGGAACGTTATGAAACCGGCGCCAACATACGATACGATATTCGGCGTACGTTTCTAGCCATATACTCCCTCAATTCGCAAATATTTATATTTATCTGGACTTTTTTTTATTCATTTAAGAAGAATTACTTTGTTGTACGTGCCAACCGGTTGATTTCTTCTTCACTTGTCCGAAAATACTTTTTTTCTTCGTCTTTAGACTTTGTGACGCCGTAGGCACTATAATATGAGTCATTTTTTATGATCCACCATCGAAAAAGAGTGGGTTCGCCATCAATTTTTACAACTTTGGCCCCAATGAAGAGAGTGGCCATCTTTGGGCCTTCTGACCCAAGTTTGACCGGTGCTATTGTAATATTAATTGCTTAACCGCTCACCCGGAGCCATTTTTTTTTTCATATACCATAAATCAACGCGGAATTTGAAAAAAAAAACGTCTCATTTTTTTTTTTATTATTTTTTTTTTTAGAATCAAGGTACGAAAGAGTGTATCTTGTTTGAGAAAGAGCCAAAAGAGAATGCGTTCAATGACGCGTGGATCGTGAAAGAAAATTCTTTTTCAGTACCGAACTGGATGGAATGCACTTTGACATTGACTAGATTCACGGTTGAGGCGCGACACAACTGGGAGTGGTTCCCGAAACGAATTTATAGGGTTGGGTCCATCCCTCTTCGGCTGATTTATTTGCATCGACGATTTTTTTTTCATCATTCTTTCTCACTCTGGCTTCCATCCTATTTTTATTTGTCAATTTATTTTTGCTGTTGTTCTTCTTCTTCTTTTTATTCTTCTTCGACAACGACGAAGACGGTTCCTCTCGTTATTTTCATAGGTCGAGACAACGAGAGGGGAAACGTCACCGAGGTCGAATATTAAACGAGATCGTCGCCTGTGCTAGATACATAATGCTCATCAGAAGATGAAACTCCCGCAACGTATCTTCTCGCATCCTCCAGACCTTGACGAAATGTTAAAGATCATGTGTGCCTGTGTCTTTATTATTATTTTTTTAATTCATACCTCAGCATCATACTGGCAATAAATAAAAATCCAGTGTAATAAGTCTCATGATTATTTATGTCCGTTTTACCATCATGATTCACGTACTTCGTGTATAACCACGATATTCATCGTTATGGCTTGCTGAGGAGTTTTAGGCATTGAGAAGATATCATGTAATTGGCCCTTTCATTGATGATGGAACGCGTTGATGGATTTTTTATTGCAGAGACATCCTGAGGGAGTCGCCCAAGTGACTTTTTCCGAACCGGCCGAAGCCCAAGCATGCATACATTTGCTGAACGGTCGTTGGTTTGCACAGAGAAAGCTTTCGGCGGAGATATGGGACGGCAAAACAAAATACAAGTTAGTACAATATAAATACGAGTCCCGGCGGTTATCTGTTTTACCTCTCCAAGAGTGTCTCTATCCAAGTCCCTAGTCTCCCGTTCGCTACCAACAAATGGTAGATTTTTTTTAACTTTCTAGGCTGTCGGCAGCTTACCGACTGCGGGTAAATCCTTTTTTGCCCCGTTGACAGAGAAATTTGCATGACTGGCCGTCAGTACAAATGCTATCCAAGCAGTGATCGTCGATAATTATCATGTTCTTGTTTCCCAGAATCGCCGAAACCGATGCTGAAATTGAGGCCAGACTGGACAAGTGGGACAAATACCTAGACGACGAGGATGAGAAGAAAGAGCATGAGAAACAACAAGCTAATGAAGAAGTCGTCAAGTAGGCAGATTAAATATGTCCCATACAAAAATTTTCCCTGATTACAATCAAAGAGATTTACTTTTACTTGATAACAACGAAAAAAAAACTCTATCCGGGAGTAAGTTCGATGTCTTGAATGACCCGAGTAGGTGAAAATGTTATACAGATCGACCGAGATACTCGTAGAGATTTTTTTCACAATTCCATGTTTAGCATTGTTGCTTAAATGGATCGCTGCTATATTAGCAACATCGTTCAGGAAGGGTGATTATCGATAAGGGGTTGAAAATAAAGAGGAATAATTTCAGATCCTTCGCTATTATCATACATTCCTGAATTTCCTCTTTCTCTCTTATCGTTTTCATCTCAACGATTCACCGAATCTCTTCGGCTGCGTCTTTAACTTTATAAAAACAACTTTTCGTGGTGCAGTGCCAACAGGGCCAAGTAGAATGAACGCGAGAACGTATAGACGAGAATAATCGAGGAAAGAGGAGGTGGACGTTGTGAAAAATGATGGTGTGGATCGGTGCGAGGAGAATAAAAGAGGATGGATGAAGGATCTTGTGGAATGTCCTAATTTGCTATTTCGACATTCCCGCGTGTGTGCGCTGCCCTCTGCTCTCCCCTAACCGGAGCGGCTCTTCCAAGCTCTCGTCGTGGTTTCTTCGGTTCGTGGGACTCTCGTGAGACTCTCTTGAACTGCGGTGATGCCGAACTGTCAAAAAACGTGATTCCCTCGGCTCTTTCGCGATCCTCTCTTTCGCCACCGACTGCTCTCTCCTTCTCCTATACCTTTCTCGAATAGCCGGGCGCGCGCGCGCGAATCTCAAAACGATCTCGTCCACTCTCTGCATACCCTCTTGAGAGGCCAAGAGATATACCGATGCTCAGAAAACCGTCGAATTCTTGATAGCAATTTGCCCCGTAACTCGGAGGTCTCTCGAGATATTATCCCAGGACATTGCGATTTTTCGCCCGAACCGAATAAATAAGCCTCGAATGGTCTTCGGGCAGGGTGAAAAAAAAAATGCGTTTACCACGAAAATTCACTTTTCATGCCACGGTGGTGATAAATTTTATTCTTTTGCCTCTGCATTTATTCGTACAGAACTCTCTTTAGTTTTCTTATTTCATTCGATTTTCTCTCACTTTCTGGGGCAAAGTTAAAGGGGCGCTCTGAATTGGATCGAAGTTTTTTTTTAACGAAATTCTCCACTGGACGACATAGGATTCCGGCAAAATAAAATATTTTTTGTTACATGAAAATTTTAGTAAATCAGATCATTCTCCATGAGACTATCACGGCAAAAACAGTGGATCTTCTGCGACCCCTTTGTCAACGATAGGACGTTATGCCTCTGCAATAGAATCGGTGCAGCTGGGCAGATGCCAAACAACTTATTCGTTCACTTTAATGAACTAATGAACAATAGAGTTTTACTTGCCACTTCAATACAATCGTAATAATTTATAACGATGATACATGGGGTTGCAAATTAACAAAAATAGTACTTTTGCGAAATAACTTTTCCACCTGTAAAATCAAACTTTATTTTTATCGATGAGCTATGCGCAATGGTTCGATTTTTTGATGAGGTGCCTACGAGAGACTGCGAAAGCCTTTAACTTCGAGGGCAGTCTATTCGTTCACTTTAATGAACTAATGAATAGAGTTTTACTTGCCACCTCAATACAATCGTAATAATTTATAACGATGATACATGGGGTTGCAAATTAACAAAAATAGTACTTTTGGGAAATAACTTTTCCACCTGTAAAATCAAAGTTTATTTTTATCGACGAGCTATGCGTAATGGTTCGATTTTTTGATGAGGCCCCTACGAGAGACTGCGAAAAGCCTTTAACTTCGAGTGCAGTCTATTCGTTCACTTTAATGAACTAATGAATAGAGTTTTACTTGCCACCTCAATACAATCGTAATAATTTATAACGATGATAGATGGGGTTGCAAATTAACAAAAATAGTACTTTTGGGAAATAACTTTTCCACCTGTAAAATCAAAGTTTATTTTTATCGACGAGCTATGCGCAATGGTTCGATTTTTTGATGAGGTGCCTACGAGAGACTGCGAAAGCCTTTAACTTCGAGGGCAGTCTATTCGTTCACTTTAATGAACTAATGAATAGAGTTTTACTTGCCACCTCAATACAATCGTAATAATTTATAACGATGATACATGGGGTTGCAAATTAACAAAAATAGTACTTTTGGGAAATAACTTTTCCACCTGTAAAATCAAAGTTTATTTTTATCGACGAGCTATGCGCAATGGTTCGATTTTTTGATGAGGTGCCTACGAGAGACTGCGAAAGCCTTTAACTTCGAGGGCAGTCTATTCGTTCACTTTAATGAACTAATGAATAGAGTTTTACTTGCCACCTCAATACAATCGTAATAATTTATAACGATGATAGATGGGGTTGCAAATTAACAAAAATAGTACTTTTGGGAAATAACTTTTCCACCTATAAAATCAAAGTTTATTTTTATCGACGAGCTATGCCGAAGGGTTCGATTTTTTGATGAGGTGCCTACGAGAGACTGCGAAAGCCTTTAACTTCGAGGGCAGTCTATTCGTTCACTTTAATGAACTAATGAATAGAGTTTTACTTGCCACCTCAATACAATCGTAATAATTTATAACGATGATAGATGGGGTTGCAAATTAACAAAAATAGTACTTTTGGGAAATAACTTTTCCACCTGTAAAATAAAACTTTATTTTTATCGACGAGCTATGCGCAATGGTTCGATTTTTTGATGAGGTGCCTACGAGAGACTGCGAAAGCCTTTAACTTCGAGGGCAGTCTATTCGTTCACTTTAATGAACTAATGAATAGAGTTTTACTTGCCACCTCAATACAATCGTAATAATTTATAACGATGATACATGGGGTTGCAAATTAACAAAAATAGTACTTTTGAGAAATAACTTTTCCACCTGTAAAATCAAACTTTATTTTTATCGATGAGCTATGCGCAATGGTTCGATTTTTTGATGAGGTGCCTACGAGAGACTGCGAAAGCCTTTAACTTCGAGTGCAGTCTTAATTTCCATAAGGTCCATCCATTCGATTTGTCTATTCTAAGCTACGAATCATCATCACAATTCTCATGACTAGCTCTGAACTCGTAGAGCGAGAAATTATTTGAAAAAGGAAGGTAAAAAATATGGTGAAACTTCCCCCCTGAAAGAAGTAGAAAGCTTTCGCGGCTTTTCGCAGCCCCTACAGACAATAAACCTATACATCCGTGAGCCCATCAATAAGCTTCTTCTCCTCTGTCCATTCACGCGTGCTAAATAACCCCTCTCGAAAATTCCATACACACGTATACAACAATGATCGACTTCTCGTCGTGGATCCACACGCGTGCTCGCAGCCTCCACACACGCACACACACACACACCACACACACACACATACACTTCAAAGTAGCTAGCATATTTCGTTCATCTTTTACCATTCATTCGCGCTCATAAGCGCGTGCTGCCACCCCAATCGTACAATATCACTGACAAATTTAATGCTCCGGCTATTAGCATCAGCGGGGAAGCTACAGACTCATCGGCAGATACGCAAGGGTATAGGTCGCGCATAGCATTGTCGAGTTGAGCCACGTGCAAGTTTGTCTCTCCTCCATGTCTGAACCATCCTATTGGGGGGGGGAGGGGGTAGGGGGTTAGGGGTGGAAATAGTCCAAGGGTGCTCGAGGCTACTGTGGCACAGCATCAGCGATCGTGCTGACGTGTACGACTTTGATCCATATACATATATGTGGCGTCTATCAGCGTACACGAGAAGAAGCACCCCGTGTGCAGAGGGTGTGTGACGAAGTAGGGTTTGCGCAAGGGGTTCAGCCGAACGAGAATGGTCGATGCTCGTCCTCGAGAATGAAAAAAAAAATAGAAACTTTATACCCCCTGTCACACTTGTCTAGAGCTTATTGGATTGGGCACGGCGAGCCCAAAATCTCCCATGCGATTCTCCCCATCCCCTAAAGATCCTTCAGAGCTCCGGAGGACCTGCTACGCGTAGATTACACACAAGATCATGCACCGGCCATTGAATGCTAAACTACGTGTACTGCATGTCCGTTAGAAGGCAATTTGATACGGTCAAGTGTTCGCTTCGTCTTTTTCATAATCGCTCACTCTTGGAACACGCGGAGTTTGCTCATTCATTTACTCGCAAACACACACACACACACACACACAATATAAGAGATTAACACCCTGGGGCGTGACGAACGTGACGTTTACTTTTACAGGTTTTTTCGTTTTTCTTCCTCTTTGGATGAACAAATGGAGGAGAAAATTTGTCGCAGGGCTGAATGAGCTTGAGGACAATGGGCCACCCCCTTTTTGCTATACACGTGCAAATTGAAACACTGACATTTTGGATATTAAGAATACCAATTCCCCACTTTTCCAACTAAATTATGAATTACCATGCGGAAGATTTTGGTGGTAAAATAAACAATGACGTATACTTTTTCATTCACCATTGTGGTGTCAAGTATCATTTCGACCACCTTTCGAATTTTCATGAATGAAAATTTACTGTTAAATAACAGGCAAATTGTTAATTATACGGTAGAGGTTAGAGGTTCCTTTTTTCCATGGGAATACAATGTTACGAATGCAACTCGGTACAGCTACGAATCACAATTAAATTCTCAAACTCAATCCGCAGCGAGGGAGGTTTCTGTATAGGAACAACGAGGCTAAAGTGAATATTCACTCAGGCAATTCGTTCTAGCGTGTATATATATATATATACATACGGAGGCAGTGTAGTCGAGAAAATTAAGCTTACCGAAACACCACGAAACTGTTAATTAAGACTCATTATGCGTCTGGGCTGTGCAAGGGTTGTCGGTGGCTCAGCAACCGCCTCCCTATTTATTCCCTCGCACTCTTCCTCTTTCAATTCTCCTCCCACTTTCTATGCTCGTTCTCTCGCACCCCTATCGCCGCAGTACAGTTCTGCAACGACGAATATTCGTGTTTCACAGCTATGCATGATTCTCATTCAAACATCGATGATTCTTGCAAGAGACGCGGAGTCGGAGAGGTAAGTCCGAGGGTTTATCGTCCAGGAAGTATGAAACGTCGGAGAAAAGGAAGCAAATGGCTATAAGAGACAGAGAGAGAGAGAGAATGAAATTTACGGGAAGGAACTAGCGTCAGAACGAGAGAATAGTATATAGGAAAGTAGGCAGGCATTCGTGTGTGTGTCTCTCTTTGGTGACGCCCGCGAGAAGGACGGAATTATGTAGACACCTTGAAAGGTCGATGAGGATGAGAAAGGACGGAAAGGGGGTGAATGAAGGTGGATGGTTAAAAGGCTGAACGGGAACTTCTTAATACCGGTGCGCGGTGGTGGCGACCTCGGTGGTAGGAAGTTGCAGAGTGGTGTTGGGTAGTCCCGAATGCTCGGCGAAGGGAGAGGGTTCATTGCGGGATCAATACCTACAGAGAGGATGATAGTAAGAAGGAAAGAGAGGGCGTTGGAGTATGGCGAGGACAACGCTGATTGGACGATTACGGAGCTTCTACCGATTGGCCAGAAGTGGTACTGCCAGGAGGCGTTTCCCTTCTTCAGCCCCACGTTCAAACGAAATACCCCCTTCCCCTCTTTTTTCATTATCCATCTCACTCGCGTTTCTTCGTTTCCAAAGCCACGTCCTCTTCTCGTATTCTCCCTCTTCGTCTGTCTCCTGGTTTTTGACTCCTCGTCCCAGTTTGTCGGTCTCTCTCTCTTTCCCTCAATCTCTCTCACTCTTGGATGTGTCCCTCGAGCCTCTGTGACGTAGCCGGGGGCAGTGCCACACCAGCAGACCCAACCAGTCAGCTACCACTGAAAGGCAAATAAAAAAAAAATCCCCCGACGGCGAACAGGCCCCACACGCTAGAAAAAGATAGCAAGGGCGAACCGAGACTACGGAGGACAGAGACAGATGTATACACACACATATATATATATATATATACTCAGAGAGAAAGAAAGAAAGAGAGAGAGAGAGTGAGACACGCACAGGTCGGTGGGAGAGGGTGACACCGGGCTCGTGGTTCAGTCCGTGTTTGCCCATCAGAGACGCTATACCAGCTCTCTCACTCCCTGGGACTGATCATAGGGAAGAGTATTGTATACCGTGTATTGGTGTGTGTGTGTGTGTGTGTGTGTTTGTATGTGCATCTCCGTTTGTTTGTGCCCTGGGGAGTATTTTGCACGTCGCGTTTCCCCAGCCAGGCATTTCTCGCGGAAAAGCCCGCCAGATGAAAAGTCACACAGATTTAAGTGTATGAGCTGTTTGTACGGATTCATTTGTGTCATATCAGAATAATCATCGCGCGATCGGTCAACAAGTCTGACAGTTTATTCGCGTTGCGCCAATTACATTGACACTTTGATACGGACAAGTGTGTGCTGTTGGTAGGAAAAAATTTAAAAATTGTGTGAGTTCGAGATTGGCTCTGCGTCACATCGGCAAGTCTCTTATTTGGTTTATTTGATTGTCAGAGTATCGTAAATTAAATAAATAAATAATAAAAGGCTTTGAATGGACTGGAGGAACCAATGAACCGCCGGCTTCCCACGTGTGCTTTGCTATATTTGTTTGATGGAATTATTTTGACAGTGTTCCCAAAGTAAGTGATTTGGGGCCTTGAAAGCTTAAGGATTCTTGAGAGGCCAGTGCGAGGACTATCAGTGTCCTCTCTCAAAGTGATAAAGATTGATGCGAATTAATGTTAACGGGCAATCCTCACCGACGGATAGATTGTTTGGAAATTACACCGACTGAAATTTGCTTAATTACGAATGAAACTGTGGGCTCTGTATAGAATAACCCAAGAACAAAGATATAGCGCGAGATTGGTGATACAAAGAAGTGTTTTTTGTCACTGGAGCTTTATGAGCTTTCATTAATTGATTTCTCATTTATTTCAACCCCAATCACTAACTAATTTGTTAATTAATTAGAAACAATGATCATTTGGTAATGGTCAATTGATTTCGTACAATCTCAGTCAAGACACATCAAGAGTGTTTGACATAAAAATTATTGTGAGATATTGTATCAGGGGGTTGAAGAAAGCTTTCGGTGTAAAAATAGAGAAAAGAAGGAGACTGGAAACGGAGTTAAGAACGTGTGTGAATAATCAGGACGAGATTAAGAGTGGCGGTGGAGTTTACGGTGGTGGTGGTGCAACGTTCGGGTACGCCAGTCGCCAGGCCGGCTCTGGGGTGCCGGGCCCGGGGGGTGTGATGAGCTGCTCCGAGGTGATGTATCAATATTATCCTTACCTCTATCAGAGGCCACCACCACCCCCGCACCCGACGCATCCCCATGCCGCGGCTCACACGCATCCGCATGCGAATCCTCACGCTGCCCATCATAGTCCCGCGCGACCGGCACCTTTTCAGCCGTTTTCCGCTGCAACAGCTACGCATCAGTACGACAGGGTAAGTCACATTGCAATATTTCACATCTTATTCTCCAAAAAGAATCGAGAAAATTCGGCCCAATCTCAAATATCGAAGGGTTCTTGCGCCCAAAATGATCGCAAACGAAGTTTCCTGCGGTCCATCCAAGGACGAAAAGATTCAAGTTATCCTTTGTGGTACGAACCAATTTTACTAAACGAGCACCCATAATATAATAACAATCGCATAAGATATTTACTCATTGAATGATTATCCTTGTCTCGAATAATATATTTAAGGATTCATCCAAGGACGAAAAGATTCAAGTTATCCTTTGTGGTACGAACCAATTTTACTAAACGAGCACCCATAATATAATAACAATCGCATAAGATATTTACTCATTGAATGATTATCCTTATCTCGAATAATATATTTAAAGATTCATCCAAGGACGAAAAGATTCAAGTTATCCTTTGTGGTACGAACCAATTTTACTAAACGAGCACCCATAATATAATAACAATCGCATAAGATATTTACTCATTGAATGATTATCCTTGTCTCGAATAATATATTTAAGGATTCATCCAAGGACGAAGAGATTCAAGTTATCCTTTGTGGTACGATCCAATTTTACTAAACGAGCACCCATAATATAATAACAATCGCATAAGATATTTACTCATTGAATGATTATCCTTATCTCGAATAATATATTTAAAGATTCATCCAAGGACGAAAAGATTCAAGTTATCCTTTGTGGTACGAACCAATTTTACTAAACGAGCACCCATAATATAATAACAATCGCATAAGATATTTACTCATTGAATGATTATCCTTATCTCGAATAATATATTTAAGGATTCATCCAAGGACGAAGAGATTCAAGTTATCCTTTGTGGTACGATCCAATTTTACTAAACGAGCACCCATAATATAATAACAATCGCATAAGATATTTACTCATTGAATGATTATCCTTATCTCGAATAATATATTTAAGGATTCATCCAAGGACGAAAAGATTCAAGTTATCCCTTGTGGTACGAACCAATTTTACTAAACGAGCACCCATAATATAATAACAATCGCATAAGGTATTTACTCATTGAATGATTATCCTTGTCTCGAATAATATATTTAAGGATTCATCCAAGGACGAAAAGATTCAAGTTATCCTTTGTGGTACGAACCAATTTTACTAAACGAGCACCCATAATATAATAACAATCGCATAAGATATTTACTCATTGAATGATTATCCTTGTCTCGAATAATATATTTAAGGATTCATCCAAGGACGAAAAGATTCAAGTTATCCTTTGTGGTACGAACCAATTTTACTAAACGAGCACCCATAATATAATAACAATCGCATAAGATATTTACTCATTGAATGATTATCCTTATCTCGAATAATATATTTAAGGATTCATCCAAGGACGAAAAGATTCAAGTTATCCTTTGTGGTACAAACCAATGTAAATTTACTAAAAGAGCACCCATTATATAATAACAATCGCATAACATATTTACTCATTGAATGATTATCCTTGTCTCGAATAATATATTTAAGGATTCATCTCTATGTCATCGCTTGCAAACTGGACGAAAAACCGATCCACGTTTACTAACAATATTTCATACAATTCATTTTTTTTTTTCTCAATAATTTCGTCATTACACTTTGAGTCCGACGGTAAGAGTACAATTGTCACTTTTTAAAAGGCAATCATCGTAATTTTACATCAGATGTCTCTCCACGTGGAAAAATTTAAATATCCCTTAAAGTCACATTTCTGTGGGAGAAACGGAGATGCATAGAAATCACAGCGTATAAAATTGTCTCGCTGGGAGGGCACGAGAGATACGAAGAAACAAAGCAAAGACAGTGCAAAACGGGGCGTGGGCGACCCTCGTTAGCGATCCTCTTCCGGTTGCATGTCACGGAGACTCTTAAAATGCTTTTAAACGCCCAATCTCGGCGCGCTCTGTTGCAGTCCTGGTCTGTACAATTTCAGCCTTTAAATATACATATATACATTTATCTCGTTTCAACAGTTCAACACGGTTGTTCGAGTGTAAATAATTTATCGATCAATTGCATAAGATGTTAATATCATTAATTAGACAATTCGTCATCGAGACAGTGATTTGTCGGCTCTACAATTTCCTTTCAATGTTACCGAACTCCCTTATCAATTCAGATTATGATAAATTTACATAACTTTCTGTATGCAATGCATATTTATACCACGTTGCGTAATATATACTTATGTATATATATATATACATATATATATATATACATATGCAGTTGAGAACCGTGCGTGTGGCTAAGCCGGATTAACACCTCGAGGAGAATATAAAGTCGAGCATAAAGGAGCCCCGTGGTGGTGG
Organism: Dyspetes luteomarginatus; assembly: GCA_963669185.1. NCBI lineage: Eukaryota > Metazoa > Arthropoda > Insecta > Hymenoptera > Ichneumonidae > Dyspetes > Dyspetes luteomarginatus. The sequence goes on along the minus strand of OY769909.1, from coordinate 9,804,526 downwards.
GCCCTCTCACGAGAGTCCACCTGTGAGACAGGTATACGACGGGATTATGACGCCCCTCATAATTGTATATGCCCAGAGACTTTTATATACGTATTCTTCTCTGGTCCTTTCTTTCTCTCCCTCTCTCAATCTCTCTCTCTCTCGCTCTCTTTCTCTCTCCTGCTCTAAACAAACAGAAGCGACGGGTTGTAAATTTTTTTTTTTTCGTTTCACCTCATTCAACCCAGTCAACAGAACATTAACTCGGGCATTGACGCCCTCGTAATCGAGATGGAAAATAATAAAAGTAAAATAAGGAATTGGGTGTTAAGCCTTTTTGAGTGTCTTTAATTTAAATCCGTCAGCAAATGGCTTCAAAAAATAAAAGGATAATGTGAAATAAAAAATTTCGAGCAAACCCAATCGCGACCTTTTCTCCGTCTTTGCTTAGATTTATCACCGATCTTGTATATGACAAAAAGAAACGAAGATATAAAGAGAGAAAGGAAAAAAAAAACGGAATGACAATAATTCACGTTAAAATATCCATTAATCTTTGAAAAATCTAAAGTTCGATTATATCACGCTAATGTGTTTACAAACAGACGAGAATTTTCTCAGATAGTCTCTCTCGGTAGTCAGTGCTCTCGGTCTTCTTGGACGTTGTATAGATACGAGCAATGCAGGAATACACTTTGTGCTGGGATTTAGAAAAACTAAAAGAAATAAAAATGGTTGTGGTGGCTGCTGCTGGTACATTTTACCGAATGTGTTGGGTTGTTTTTAGGGCTTGCGAGAGATCCCTTTTCGTCCCCTCTCTCGTTCGCTCGTGAATTCCAATGCTTGGACGTATTTTCGGTATATCCGAGATCCTGAAATAGTTTTTCAGTTTGCTCCGAATGGGGTTTCGCTTGTTCGCGGGGGCTGCTCGCGAGAGTACGAGTCATATAACGACTCCTATATATATAAAATGAGAGGGATACTCATCTTCTTTCCCTTCTTCTTTTTTCTTCGTCTTCTTGTTCTTCTTGGGTTTTCTTGGGGCATGTGCGTCATTTTAATACGTCTGGCGCGAGGTCAGGCGTGCCACTGTTTCTTGTTACACTCTCGCCTCGCTGGTACAACTGTATGATACACCCTCGGAAAGTGTGCGGTGTGTGGCAAACCGCATCCCGTCCTTCTCTCATCTCTCTGCAGGGTGTCGAGAGTGTGCCCCGTTTTGCCATTTTACACCGATGTCCATGCACTTTATATACTCTTCCCTTCGCCTTACATTTTTTTTTCATCATTTTTTTTTTTTTTGTTTCCTTGTTCTCGTGTCTTACGACGCCTAGCTCGTTCGTGTCAAGTAGTGCACCATTAGCTCCCTGACACTCTCGCGTCTCAAGCGAACCAAGATCGAGCTCTCGGAAATATTTGTACGCTTACGACAGTTCTTAAACGATGCGAGAGCTCAAAACCCCTCAAAAGCCACCGTACAAAATGACGAGAATATTCACCCATAAAAAGGAACAATTTTGTGCTTTCATCATCATGAGGGAACATTTTGTGATTTTTATTCATTACATGCGATCGTGCGCAAACGTTTGGAAATAAAACTCAGAGTGTACTTTGGATCCATTGTTAAATTTTTTCCCTTTCGACTAAAAGCGATGGAATAATCATGTATCATTTCCTCATTTTTCTAATCGACCTATGCTCATATCCTTATTCTGAACTCGGGAGAGTTAAACTCTTTTTCGTCGGGGGTTATATTTTTTTAAATTTATTTTATATGTTTTGTAAAATAAATGAGCTGGATGTACCGACGAAAGATTATAAGAATTTTTCGGGTATTTAACGTGTGGGCCATTCTGATATATAACCCATCTCATTTCTACTGGCATATAGCCCGGACTGAAAGTGATTTCTTTTTTTACTGTACGGTCACTTTCTATTTAGTCAAATCAAGACGAAAGTACAGAAATTAAAATCGTTTTATTGGAATCTGCGATGAAATTCAGTAAGATCATTTTTGCTATGCCTCAGTCTTTTTATATAAATTTAAAAATGAGAAAAAACTAGAGATTTTTTTTCCGTTATTATCACGATCATCTATGTACATTTATCAATTTGCAGCACGATATGCGTTTTATAGCCTATTGGAAAGGGGAATATTTCCAACAGTGGGGAGCTTCTGCAAAATTTCTATGATCTTTCGGAGTAATATTATTAATTAATTTGATTTTGGCCATATCCTGTTAAAAAAATATTAGTGGCTAGAAGGAGACAATTGTTTATTTCTAGAATGGAAAAATATTTTTTAAAAAGTTTTTCCTATAGTTTTTCCTCAGAAATATTGAACACTGTAAATCGCTTTATATATATATATATATATATATATATGAACTCATAAGACATCGCAATACCGCTTCTCGGTCTTTTGGTATATATCTAGCACCGCATCGTAGGGTAATAAAATTCGCACGCGAATCATCGACCGTTTCTCTTCGCGTACTATATATCACTCTGCTTTACGCGAATCAACATTCTTCAGAGGCGATAATAATTTACTACACACACGCACATATACACGGGGAGTAAAAGAGAGTATAATATTATACAGAGAACCTGCACTTTAGTGAAATGGATATTACGTGTCCAGGGCAAATCCCCTTCGTATGTTTGTATGATCGATATCTCGCAAAAACGTTTTGTACATCGTCCCACAGTGCTTTATGAATTGATTACTCTTCTAGAAACAATTTATAATGTACAGTCGTATTTATACACACATATAATACCATTTTTCTTTCAGCTATATATATATATATATATATATATAATATCTAGATGTATATATACATATATATACCGAAAAAAAAACATTATACGCCCCGCAGAGTCATCTGTATGAGATCTACGAATGCAAAACGAAAATCTTTTTGTTGAACGAGTGTCGCGAATTAATCGCCTCAAGTTGAAACTAATTAATAACAGTTCCTTAATTAATTTCGTTCAGTATACGTGTATATATAATATCTTCGGGCTGAAAACCCTCAGAGACTGGGCATGGTTTTCAAGTCTCGCGTTATATGGGATTATATATAGGGTGACTAAGAGACCCAAGAAAGACAAGCAGGAGCAATAAAGCACGAACGCAGAAAACTTTCGTTCCCTCAGATAGTCGCTTATATTTCTCTCTTCTCTTGCTTGTGTTCTGGGTCCAGCACAAGTAGAGGGACAATCTCCTTTTGCCGTGAGAAAACGGGTTGATCGTCCGACCCTCTCTCTCTCTCTCTCTCTTTCTCTCTCTCTCTCACACACGAGGCTTTGCCGCGAGACTTTTTAACGTTCCTCGTGTCGCATGCTCGTGTTTCCGTGTGTCCCTCTCTCGCTAACACAGTCACAGGCACATTCTGGGATGGGTGATGCTGAAGCTCCCCTTTTGCCAACCGTGTGATTCTCATCGCAGGCTTGAGATCGCTTGAGTCGTTGGCCCTTTAAGAATGATCAATAATACGTCTTATCGTCTATGAGAGAATATATTAAGTGTCATTAAATTTGATCAAAATTTCATATGAGCAATATTTGTCATAGAATGTCGTAAAGCTCTGATAAACGATAATTCATCTCGCGGAAAATTATAATCTATTTTGAATAAAATTTTGTTGATTTTAATTATTGCTGATTAATCATAGAGTTTAATACATTTTGCTTCCTCACAGAGGAAGCTTTTTTTTATTGTAAGAAAAAAAAATTAGTTTTTAATACCAAAGTGTTCAGAATATGCTAAAACGTCCAATATAAAATGGAATTTTCACATTTTATGAAATTATTTCTTCTCCATTTTGAACATAAAAACTTCCACTCTTTAATCCCAAATGGCCAATAACTGTGTCCTTTTTCATTAAAGTAGAAGGAAGAATATCACGATCAAGTTTTACCTCGATTTTACTAATTCAGGTATATACGACACTTTTCTTATGTATACTATATAGATATATTTTGTGTGGCAACTCTGCGGGCGCACCACAGGCCCCGGAATACGCTTGGCTATTAATTCCGTGGCTCCGGTAGAGTCGCGGATAAAACGGGGGATCCACGAGACACCGGTCAGGCTGGAGCGCTGCGCTCCGCGCTGCGCGAGAGAGAACCCGCGGCTTTCAAAGAGGCAAAAGCGAGAAACGGTCGAGGCGCGGCGCGTTGGGTCAGGCCCTAAATAAAAGGAAGGAACGTTTAAATAAAAGTAAACTCGTGTCGGGCGGCGATCCTTATGCTCGGTGTGGTGCTGCTGTTGGCTGCTGCCGCTCGCGCTGTTCCTGAAGACGCCGCAGTCTCCCGCGGGCGTCCGTGAACTCTCACGATCTTTCTTGTGTGTCTTTTACCCAGCGAGAGAGCAAGAGAGACAGAGAGGGTCGGAGAGAGGAAGAGAGATACATCCGTGGAATGAAAAATCGTTAAATCAGTGAAATTCTTCGGTATAATATGAATACGAGATACGAGAAGATACGAGAACAAACAGTGATCGAAGATACCATTTGATTATAAATTATTTACTCAATCTTCTTTAAGCGTATTATAAACATAACTAAATAGATATATATACATATTTATATATTTTTTGTCGAGTCTTTATTTAAGGGCAAATCTTGCTCAATTAATATCTCTGTATGTCAAATTCGGTGATTTTCATATATCCATAAACTCCGAGAAAAATGATTCATTTGATTTTTTAAATTTTATACGAGTTTTATAAAATGCATTTCAATGAAATTAATTAATGTTTTTCAAGCTTTACCGTACCATTGATTATAAATTATTTACTCAATCTTCTTTTAGCGTATTATAAACATAACTAAACAGATATATATATATATATATATTTATATATTTTTGTCCAGTCTTTATTTAAGAGCAAATCTTGCTCAATTAATATCTCTGTATGTCAAATTCGGTGAGTTTCATATATCCATAAACTCCGAGAAAAATGATTCATTTGATTTTTTAAATTCTATACGAGTTTTATAAAATGCATTTCAATGAAATCAATGAATGTTTTTCAAGCTTTTTCTTTCCGACGTTCCTAATTTATTAATAAAAAATTAAGCAATCAAACCTTGGATCAGATTTTTAATAAATGATAAAAAAAAAACGACCGTTTATAAAAATGTGTTAATCGTGACATATATGTGGATCTGCTTGACCCAAAATCTCTCTCTCTCCGTCAGATTAGTGAAATTGAATCGGTAGACTTTAAACGAGACGTCTTTATGAACGAAAAAGAAAATTAGAAAATTATTCAGAAAGTTTTGGACATTCGAAAAGGAACCAAAAATGTGAGAAATGCCAAGAGGTCAGAGATAGTAGAAAGGCATTAGGTTAAAAAAAAATCATGTGCAACATTTTGAGGTCAAATATTTTTTTTGATTGAAATATCGAACATGAAATTATGATTATAGTAATCGATCAATCAACTTTCTCACAGGGACGTGAAAGTACTTATAGCTGGGCTTATCTCGATAAATGTTTTTTTTTTCTTAATTCATGGTCAAGAATGCATTTAAAAAATGAGATTGAAGAACGATTGAGAAAGAAGCTGGCAGCTCTCTCGTATCCACGTGGGTGCGAAAGAAAAGAAGAGGCGCAAGCACAGTATAGTAAAATGAGGGAGGAAAAAACAGGAGAGGAGAGAGAAACTAGCTCTCGATTAAAGCGCGCGCGCGCGCTGGCCAACAGTGGCGAGAGAGGCTTCAATTTTTTTCGTCCTCTCAACGACTTGTGACACGTGACGAATGTCTTGTCTTGCCGATCGGTGTCGACAGAACTCTCGTCACTCTTACTTCGGGAACGATTCTCGTGCGTGTGCGAGCTTCGTGTGAGGAGCCTCGAAACTTGAGGGTTAAAAAAAAACTCGCGCTCGAAAAAAGGAAAGAATATAAAAGAGTAAGATGGGAGAGAAAAAAAAGGAGAATAATTAAGAGTGAGAAGAAGAGAAAGAGAGAGAGAGAGAGAGAGAGCGCTCGAAAAAAAAGAGAAAAAAATTACAAGCGAATTGTGAGCACGAGCAAACACGGAAAGTACAGAGAAAGAGAGAGAGAGAGAAAACGAAAGCAGAACATCAGACGTCACTCTCGTGGACAGAAGAAGAGCGGCGCTTTCTGTCAACGCTCCGTGAAAACTAAAACCCCCTATAGCTCGAGCATCAGCATCCAGAACGGTGGAACTGCAGAAAAACAGCTCTGGTATTCGCGTGTGAGAATGCAAAAAAAATACACAAGCGCGGCGAGATTGAGTAAAAAAAAAAAAAAATTGTCGAAAAAATTCTACTTAACTCTGGGCCGTAAGCTCTTTTTTTCGTCGTCGTTCGTTTCGCTCTTCGACCTATAGAGACCAACGAAATACGAGGGGGAAAAAAATCTCTGGCACACAAAAGGAAATATATGTACATCTCCGTTCCTCAAGACGCCCCAAAGATTCTTGACAGAGATCTGAGATGCAATAAAGTCATAAAACGCGTTTTGGTTACCACCTCTCATCTCATTCTCGTGATCTCAACGATCAGTTAGCTCTGATTCTCTTATATGTTTCTGTTCTCCTATATTTTCTTCATTGCTAGGTAAAAAAAATCTTTTCGTTTTCGTTAAAATCTTTATGCGCATATCTAATATATTTGATTTTTATGTGCATATCTAATATAGTCGATATGCAAACAGGGTAATTTTTACCACAATAATAATAATAATAATAATAATAATAGTATTATGTAAAAATAATTATATATAGAAGCATAATCCACATTTCATTTAATTATTTTAATTTTTATTACGATATTTTATTAATTACAAATAAATTTTATTTTATTCAAATTCAATTTCTTTCAATCTTCATAATCGCCTCGTGCTCACCAGATATTGTCGTAGATGAGATTCCCGTAATTGCGATTATTTAATTCCATTACGAACATCAATAACCTAACAATATAAAATTCTGTAATTCATTATTTTTCCTGCATACATGGCGCGTTCAATTAATCTTTATTGGAAAAGTCGTCGAGACATGGTGACTACAAAATTATCACATCTTAGCGGATACAGAAAACGATTCATATATTTACATGCATGTACGCACAAGACAAGCTGCGAATGCACATTAGTCCAATTAGATTTATTTCAACTCGGAGATCAGAGTGGTAAGTGTACATATATATATGTATATAAATGTGTATATAAAAGTACGGGAGAATTAAAAGAAAAATAAAATATTGCCCGCGAAGTGGCGTGACCGTAGACACACCAACAGTGTGTTCGGCCAGTAAAAGAGATCAAGAGAGAGAGAGAGAGAGAGGAGAGACAGGTGCATTCGATGCCACACCATATCGTTTCTCTCGTTACTGATCGTTCTTTTGGTACGTTCACTCTCTTGCCATCGGGTTCACCATCGAACCAACATCAGGAGAAACAGTAGCGAGCTAAAGTGATGACAAAAAAGTAGTAATCCTTCATTAGCACTCTGGTATATCGCTTCTCCGAGATGCTGCTTCTTTTCTATATATATATATATATATATATATATATATATATATATATATATATATACATATATAACGCGTCATCGGTCTTCTGATGCTCTGTCTCATGATCGTCCGACTCCAACTTGATCGTGTAACTTATATACAAACGTATGTACGCATGTCCCGAGAGTTGCCGCTGTAGAGCTGTACGCGAAGCACACATCTCGTTCCTTCCGGGATCGGGAAAGTGTGGACTATCGATTAACAACTGCAAAACGAGCGTTGTGTAATTTTTAAAAATTTTTTTTCGACGTGATCGAGAATTGATCCTTATATCGATTTTTTTTTCCCCCAATCTTTCAGTGAGACTTATTTTTGTGGACTGTGAGGAAGTCCAGTTAATTAAGTAATTAATCGACTAATTATCTAGATGACAAAAGAATACGAGTTTATTCAAACTTTTATAAATATGAGAATAAGTATTTATTATTTTTAATGATTCATTGAATATTAATTAATTAATATTGATTAAATATAATAATCAATGTATAAAGAAAGAAGAAGAAGAAGAATGAAAATCGATTAATGAAGTATTTATAAATTTACTTTTGATTTTATATTTTAGTTTTTTAATTTTTCCATGTTGCTTTTTTTTAATCCTAAAAATCGTATCTCGAATGGTAATGATTGTCAAGATGTGACAAAATGTTAGCGTTATCAAGTAATAAAACATTATTCAACTAATTACTTCATATGATCTCTCGGCTATTGCAAACAACAAGAAATTACTTGAAATGGCCGCGTTGGCTTTTTCCTTTATACATGACATTCGTAGAACGCGTTAAATTTGTTTTTCACCTAGACGCTTCCAAGATTCGCACATTCTCGCAAGTCTCATTGCGCAATGCATGCAGCGTCAAGTGCGAACGCACACGTTCACATTTCATTTAAGTACTTGGTTTCGCGTATAATGCACGTTCGATCCACCTCGTTGTACGTTTTCCTTGGTGCGAGTGATGCTGAAAAGAGAAAAACTTGAGGAAAAAAAAAAAACCTAACTCCCCGTTACGAAGTCTCCGCGCTGTGGTTCCGGTCTCACCAGTATTAGAAATGTACGAACCGACAGCTTTTTTGGTAAAGCACCATCGCATCTGCACTATCATTAATTTCAATGAAATTTGAATATAATTTCAATCTGGGGATGTATTGAAATTAATGAGCGGCAGTGAAAATCACCGTGGAAAAAGAAATATAAGCTGCGAGAAAAACAAACTCGTGAATCTTCTTGTCAATATCCGGAATGCCCGTAAACGGGTACCACGTGCTGAGGTGAGGAATACCCGCGTATTGACAAGAGGATCCATATGAGATGGATAATTAATCGAATCAAATTTATCTATTTTAAATATATTTATTCGAAGGTAAAAAAACTTATTGACATAAAAATAAATTCCTCACTCATCTATAGCTCGCGAAAAGTAATTCGTCCATTCTGATTTTTTTAAGTCGTTTTCCCATCGTCCAAAAATTAATTTTACAGTCTATAAAAAAATGTTCTCGACAATGTAAATAAAAAATTAAGCAAATTCACGTTTGAAAAAAAAAAAACAAAAAAATACGTAAAAGTACTTACTCATAACGACCGCCGTGGCTCATCGTTGCGATTTGTCTCTCGTTTTCTTTTTACTTATTTCTTTATTTTTAATTTTTTTTTTCCCCTCATTCTCTTTGCTGGTTTTCTACTGGAAGAAACTCGTCAGGCTCGTAAAGCGCATTTTTTCACCGCGGGTATCCCGCGGTCTCAGCTCGCGCGGTATCTTTCCCGATTAATGAACCGATGTCCCGCTCGAGACCACCCTGGAGTATATAACACGCATACATACAATTTCCTTTACGCGTGCACCCTCGCTTTCTTTTTTCCAGAATCCGACAAATACGAATTGTATTATATTTTCCATTAGATTTCCCTAAAAGTGTGAAAAAAAAAATCGAGATACTTGAAAAATCACGAAAAATGTATTTTTTTCACATTTTTGCATGGAATTTTTTTAACTTTCTGACAAAAAATTCAACTCAAGCAATTTCCCTGAAAACCAAAAAGTGTTAATAAAAAAAAAACCCTGAAAAACGTATTTATTTCTGCAGCAGATAAAAATGCAGAGTAAGAGAAATATTGTAAAGTTGACCCAACTATAAGCCTATAAGTCGCGATACAACCGCAGCTCCCGTCCGTTTCTCCTTTTCGAAGGAGAATTTTTATAACTTTCTGACAAAAAATTCAACTCAAGCAATTTCCCTGAAAACCAAAAAGTGTTAATAAAAAAAAAACCCTGAAAAACGTATTTATTTCTGCAGCAGATAAAAATGCACAGTAAGAGAAATATTGTAAAGTTGACCCAACTATAAGCCTATAAGTCGCGATACAACCGCAGCTCCCGTCCGTTTCTCCTTTTCGAAGGGGAACCGGCGGGGGTGTTCACAACATGAAACTCCAAGAGACATCCCCTTTCTCTTCCCTTAATCTTCGTCCTGTCCCGTTTCTTCCACTTCGTTCTCTTATTTTTCTTCTTTTTCCTCAAACGAACCGCGCTCGTAGGTGAGCGCCCGCGCGCGCGCAACCGAGCGTTTTACCTGAGCAAGTTTTACGATCGTCGCGTCTCTGCGAGGTGGCGATGTGTCCTCGGGTTATCGTGCCGGCGGGATCTCTCTCTCCTGCCAGCCGTAGAAATGTGCAAGGATATTCTACTCTCGGTGTCCTCTCCATTTTACACACACACACTAAACATTCTTATTCACTTTCGCGCTCTCTCTCCTCTTCTCTTCTCTTTTATAATATCATTGCATCTTTTTTTCTATCACTGAAAAATAAACATGGTCGATTCATCGTTAATTTCTCTTATACTTTAGTACACCTGAACAAAAATGTGATAAACTAAATTTACGCGATCACGAGACTTAATCATGGCTGCTTATAAATAATAATTTCACTTATAAACACTAATCGATAAAAAGGCTATTAAATAATAATAAAATAATTAATAAATCGTAATAATTAGAATTATAAATTATCAAATTATGTAATTATTGAAACAATTTAAAAATGACGGACCATCGCACGATATTTCAATTATCAGCGACCATCTTTTGCCATATGATTCATCCCAGATCCATGATTCTTCTCTTCTTTGGCGAACGTTTGTTGTGTCTGTCCTGTTCGACGTGACAGACCGCGAGAGAGTCTTTCTGAGAGAGTTTAGAAAAGACCCGAGCATTAACGTATAGCTTAGGTATATCTTGTCCGTGTATATATATATATGTATACTATAAAAAGCAGAGAGGCAACTCTTAGCGAGGCTAGAAGGCGTTTAGCATATAAATTATAACGAGAGAACGTTCTCCGAGGCTGTGTGGACTATATGTGGTTTTTTCCCCTTTTTGCGCTCACCATCACATGTTGGGCCTTCTCTCGCTCTCTCACTCTCATTGGGATTTTCTAGGTTCCTACATAAATTAGAAGACCCCGTGACACGTCGTTCTCGTCGTCGAGCCTCCCGAGCTTTTCGAGAGCTTGCGCGTATCTTTACTATACGTATGTGTACATATATATATATATATATATCAACAGAAAGTGTGTGTGCGTGTTTTCCTTTCGCCCTGGCGAGATGAGAACTCTCCCTGCTGTGGAGAAGCAAAATTTCTTAACGGAGATGCGCGAGAGACAACCCTCCAATATTCCTCATCGCCCTTTATTCCACGATGGGAACAACAGAGACGACCAAGTTCATACAAGAGACGCATATAGGGTATAAAAATACGCGCATGCGCTTACCTTTAACGCTAAATATTTAACGCCAAACACATTTAACATGTAATCTGTTCTTCTCTATGATATTTTTTCCGGAGTTGCAAGCTCTTGCATATTTCTCTCTCTCTCTTTTATATCTTTCCCTTGCGTCTTTACATCCTCCATTTCGTGGCTCCATCGCGCATTCGTCATCCCGAGATTATACTTCGTACCTATATTTTTATTTCCCGTTGTATTTAAATTTTTACTTACACCAGAATTCAAAATTAATATATTTTCTTCGCTCATATGCCCTGCACTATATTTCGCGTATTTTTTTTATTGTCAAAGAGCTATTGATCAAAATGAAATGAGAATCAATAAAATAATCCCATGAAGATCTTCAAAAGTCCTCAAGTATATAATAACCAAGGCGTGCTGATTCACTTTTTTACTTTAAGAGTTTTCTTGTTTCACAATTGTCTCTTGGCAAAAAAAACTGCTCAGCGAAGTTTTTCATTATGATTTGCCCCGTGTTGATGTAATTATTGTGTAATCAAATAACGTTTAAATTTCAATGACATAATTGATTTAATTAAAATAAATTTACTTCGATTTAGATTAAAGTGTATTTGAAGTGCAATAAATCCATTTTTCTCAGTGTACAATTAATACATTTAGCATTTAGTCTATCTTGATAAATGGGGCTCTAGCTGACTCAAGGAGGTTGTCGAAACGGCAAAACAATTTGTGTGTGTCTCTCTCTCTCTCTCTCTCTCTCTCTCTCTCTCTCTTTTTCTCTCGAATAAACCGGTATTAGTGTCGTCGATATCGTTAATCGATCGGCCTGAAGCTGCATGATTACGCATTTTCCCGGTGTTATACTTACTTAAAACGTATTACACACACACACACACACACTGACACACATATTTTTGTGTGTGTTTCTGCACAGCTGGTAACGGTCAGTATTATATCGACGTGTGTACACTTCTGCATGGCATTCCCGGCGGGCATCTCCGCGTATTAGGAGAGATCGACTATACTCTCTCGCGCTTACTCGAGAGACTGTAATTTGTTGTTCCCGGGCATCGTGCCGGAATAAATTTTCAACTCTCTCGTCGTCGTTTCTAGCGAACTATATATTCTCCAACGTATATATAACGTAGCACGGAGATACTCGCGAACGCATTCCTACGCGGGAGACTATATGCGAATGCATTGCGTATCTATATATATATATATATATATATATATATATATATATATATATATATATATATATCGTTGGTGTTGGTCCAGTTGCATCGAGCTCCTGTATTCTCTCATTTATGTTTATACAATCGAGCCATCTATACACTAATGTGTGCAATGTGTGTTTGAAAAAAAAAATGTCGATTTACTTCGGGAATATATATACAATTCACCATCTCGCTTCGCGTCGAAATTATTATTCTCCCGCAATTCTCATATTCTTTTATTCATACGGGCACGAGCCCCCCTTTCACTATGTTCCACTTTACACTTCTATGACACTCACTTGTTTTTATTAACCAGCCTTTTACAAACTCGCTTATCGATTATCATTATATTATTATTATTATTATTATTATTATTAAATCATTGAGAAAATAAAGAATGAAGGCATCACAGAGGGGGAATCATAAGATATACATAGAATAACTCATATACGTTAAAATATCACGAGAAATAAAAATATGAATACAAATGAAATGAATGAAATGTAAGTGCCCTCCGTCACTATGTTCCACTTTACACTTCTATGACACTCACTTGTTTTTATTAACCAGCCTTTTACAAACTCGCTTATCGATTATCATTAAATAATTGGGAAAATAAAGAATGAAGGCATCATAGAGGGGCAATCATAAGATATACATAGAATAACTCATATACGTTAAAATATCACGAGAAATAAAAATATGAATACAAATGAAATGAATGAAATGTAAGTGCCCTCCGTCACTATGTTCCACTTTACACTTCTATGACACTCACTTGTTTTTATTAACCAGCCTTTTACAAACTCGCTTATCGATTATCATTAAATAATTGGGAAAATAAAGAATGAAGGCATCACAGAGGGGTAATCATAAGGTATACATAGAATAACTCATATACGTTAAAATATCACGAGAAATAAAAATATGAATACAAATGAAATGAATGAAATGTAAGTGGAAATAAGTATATAAACATTATCGTCGTTCATTATCGCTAAAAATGAAAATAAATCAGGCGTCAGAGTGGTATGTAATTACCTCTCGAAATCTCTATTTCTTTCCCCGTCTCTCGCTGCTTTGGCTCTCGGGTGTACCAAGAAATACTCGCTTCATCACCCGTTCGAATTTTCTCGAAGCACCACATCCCATAAAGATGGGGAACACGTGTCGGACGATACATCACCCAACTGACATATATACATATATATTCATATATGTGTATACACATTCACATGTACTGTGAGCTTGCACTTTGTCAGCGTTAACCTCGCCCGTATATCCCGGAATTACATGCTTCAATATATATATATATATATATATATATATATATATATATATACTCGTATACATGTATATAACCCTAGTTAAAACTGATCGTTTTCTCTATCTCTCTTCTCGAAGTGAACCAAAAATAATATAATGAAGAAGAGACAAAAAAGAATTCATGGGACAACCTTTTCCTTATTAGCTCTTGATCGTTTTTCTCCTTTGACACCCTCGCCACGTTGCCAGCTCCTTGTCAACGCTTTTCGAGATATTCGACGTGCGTATACTGACGTTGACTAATACATCCCTGTCATGAAGAGTCTCTTTGCATTTACAGACAGGGAGTATTTGGCACACGCGGTACGTCAACAAATTGTCACCAACAGGTATATAAAATATAGTGTAGATTTTACATGTACATATCGCAGTTTGCGATCAAGATCCCCTCCGCTGTCTTGTATTACGCTATACGACGAGCCAAAAGGGTAGCAGTCTATATATACATATATATATATATATATAAAGCGAACATGGAAAACCCTGCAATTTATTTTAATTTTTTTATCTTGTTTCTCGCTCGACACATCTCGCTGGTGTATAGATAAGCGTATAAAAGATCGTAAGAGGAAATAAGTAGTCATTGTTTTGCTCCTCGCTGCCACAAGTTTTTGTTCTGACTGGTAAGTCTTCGTCTCGTCGTTTCGCGCGATTCTCTTCTCTTTTTATTTTATATTCTTTTTTCTCTCTCGATAGTTCTTTACTCGTGAAAGAGTTTGGTAAAAGTGGAGTGTGTGGAGTCAGCAGAAAACAGTGTATATAATATATAGCGGCGAGCAAGTCCAGAAAGCCTCGTAAAGATGTGTCCATCTGTCCCTTTCGCCGATTGAGGGTGCGCGCGCCCAGACATCATCCTCTGTTTCCCTACCGAAAAATCTGCAATTCAATGAAACGTCGCACGTCTCATTGTGTGTGTCTTGTCACGAGTTACACACAGGCAATATTTAGACAGAGTAATATTAGCGCAATGGACAATGCGGCAGTTCTTTTTACGTTTTTATGCATATTTATAGTCTTTTTATTTTATTTATCATTCTTCATGTTACATGAGATTGATCGAGGCACTTGACACTTGAAAGGTGAAATAAAAAAGAAATTTGATTATTAATTATTGATCAGCCGGTGATTTAACCACTTGAATGCTTTGCCACGATTAATATTTTGATTTTGTAATATTACATTTGTTTGTTCTTATTTTTAATTTAATTTTTTTGTTTATATTACGTACACGCAAATTCCCGCGTAACCCAAATAGTATTTTCGTGAAAGGATAAAACGAGGTCGACTTGTATTGTCATGTCCTTCATCCTGTGAGAAATTATTCAGAACCCTTTGGCACGGTGGGAGACTCGGCGCTCACGAGAGGTGCACACCAGGATATACAGAAGACCCCGGATGCGTCCATCTGGTCTCTTTCACGATTTGCAATTCCGAACGATTGCCTCTCTGTGTATTGTGTTCTCTCTCTCTCGCCCTCTCTCTCTCTCTCTCTCTGTCTCTCTCTGTATATCTTTCCCCATGGGCGTTTTCGTTCAATTTTTTTTTGCCCAGGATTGTTTCATCCAGCTTCCTCCTTTCTCACTGCCTCTTTAAGCGGTGACGAGCGATTGTAAACGTATACTGTATAGGATGAGGAACTTCTCTCGGAATAACTTGAAAATGCGTCCGAGATCGCGAGGCTACTGTGTATGGCGCTCGAAGGCTACTAGACGACGAGGTGCCACAGATCGAGAGAGCGACGAAGGACTCGCACCCGTTTCCGGGATCCTGATTCACTCACATTTTTTTTTTCATCCGCATCTTCTTTTTTTTTTTGTCATTTTTCCACTGTCCTTTGTCCCGATCGATAATCGATTCAATTGCGACAAAAAAAAAAGAAAAAAACTGCTCGTGCGTTGGATATCAATCGTGGGATTTCCGCGGCGACATTTGCTAACTCGACAACAGAATAAATATTTGTCCACGGACACATTATTGTCGGTTAGAATCATCGCAATTTCCAAGTCTTTTTTTTGTTCTTCTTTTTTTCCGTGAGTTGAAACTATCGTTTGAGAGAGGAAGAGATAGAGAGAGAGAGAGAGAGAGAGAGAGAGAGAGAGAGAGAGAGAGAATGGAGTGAC
This sequence comes from Dyspetes luteomarginatus, assembly GCA_963669185.1. Taxonomy (NCBI): domain Eukaryota; kingdom Metazoa; phylum Arthropoda; class Insecta; order Hymenoptera; family Ichneumonidae; genus Dyspetes; species Dyspetes luteomarginatus. The sequence continues at coordinate 9,788,584 of OY769909.1, read as the reverse complement.
TGACTCGAATTTTGATGCTCGTACCGATCAATTAGATATTATATTGGCCGTATATCTCGTGGGCGGATCGAAAACCCCTCAAGGCAAAGAGGCGACACACGATGGCATATACATAGATATAGAAAGCTTTGTATATAGCAGTCGGCATTTCTTTGATACGTCAGCTGTCCTCGCTGTCGGAGCGTAGTTCCTCCGCACGAAACACGCAGGCAAAAGTAAGATTCTCCCTCTTGTTACGAGCTTGGTCAGTCGAAGAATTGACTGCGACCCTTTCACAACTGTCCCGTTTAGGATCGAAAAGCGTTGCTCTTGATTTTATATATCATGAGTTATGCAAAAAGTTACGAATGAAGATTGGAAGAAAGGCAATAAAGAGAAAATAATAATCAAAATATAGTAAAATATTTTTCAGAATGATCTATTTTTTATTGGGACTTGAAAGTGCAGATGTAAATTTAATAATATATCATGCGGGAAATATTTATGTTTCTCATATGAATGTGGATATTTTCAAATTTTATTTCCGTTCGCTGTATCAACCAAGAAAGCGTGAAATTTTAGCATATGAGATAGATAATAATAATAATAATCATAATGAATTTTTAGTGATTTTCGAATATGCATTATGCCAACAAATGAGCCTCGACAATTCTGCAATTTGAATGCCACCGACTGTATTTTGTACACTATATAGCTATACTATATAGTTTACTAAAACGTGTATAGGCGGTAGATAAACAACATAGAGCCAATTCAAGCTCCACGCTGGTACTATCACGGGTAGAAGAAGTAGCAAAGTATATGCGAACTAAGTGGCAAATTAATAACGCAGAGGATATAGGATTGCAAAAGGTGTGTGGATGTATATATAGCTTTGGCACAATGCTCTCGCGTGTGCATCTTGTTCTTCGGGCATCCTCCGCATTTCTGAATTTTCTGCGGTAGCCAAAGATAAGCCTCCATTACTGGAATACCGGAGTGTTTGACCGTCGAGTTTTGCTGCCGATGCTGTTTCACCCCATCCGTATCGCGCCCTTAATACAATATATATATATATATATATATATATTCGTAGCTTTGCTTTCCTTGGATGGTAGTCGTGGGAAATTTTATATCGGGTCTTGACTCTAATTTTCTTACCTTTGCTTGCACCTTACATCGACATTCAACTCAGAGACATTGCATATTTATTACTATTTTTTTTTTAAATTAGTATTTCAGCCACTAAATAATTTTTTTAGTCAACATTTGTCATGGTTAAATTTTATATTTTTTTTACGTAGTCTAAGAGTATATACTCTTGTATAATTAGAAGATGTTTTTTTTTTTTCATCGAATCGGAATCTTCATCATTTCTGACCTAAAGATTCATTACCAGTACAGGCGAGAATCTTAGATGGTAGTCATGGACAATTATAGATCGTGTGCCTTGATTCTCGACAATTTCCTAACCTCTGCTCGTACTCCACATCGGCATTTAATTCAGTGGCTTTTTAATATTTAAAAGCAATCGAAACTTGTTTAGCCACTGGGTCAAGCCATTTTTAGATTCAAAGTCTCCAAGGTCAACATTTTCAGTTCTATTTCTGCATAGTGTAAAAATGTTTTCGTTTAATTGCCTTAATTAGTTTAATTAATATGATAGTTTTTTAAAAATCAACATCGTCATCATCACCGAGCCAAAAATTATGGCAAATATATTTAACCAAAGATGATATTGCAAATGTAATATATGAGCTGGATAGCACAGTGAGTGAGGATATCCGCGGTTGTCAAGCTCGTATGATTTGTCGCAACGTCGACCAGCTGCCGCCCTCCGTGTTCCCGAACGATGTTTGTAACAAGAAACGAAGAAACTCGCAATCGGCCATGCGAGAGAGCCTTCTAACTGGGTTATCCTGTGTATATAGTAGGGACTCTGTATTGGTTTTCTTTGCGGACTCTCCGCTGACGAGAGCCGCTCGAAAGCTGGCCCAACGTTCACCATACACACTCAATGTTTGCGTATTTTTATACTTTACACACAGGCACATACACATAAATATATATATATATATGTACATATAATATATCGAGCGAAATATATATATATGTCGAGCCCTTCACCGTTGCACCAGAATGCAATATGCTCGGCGATCATGCCAGATAGATATGCGAGTTCCCGGCAAACGAGCGACTAAACGACAATGATGTATTACGTTTGTGCAGACAATTATTTTACGTAAAATTATCGTTTGAAACGATTTATAATGGACAAAGATAATTCACGATATTTTGGGACTATTTTACGAATTATAACTCATGGTAGTATTTTTGTGTAACTCAATAATCTGTAAAAATATGTTTTTAATTTTCTCAGCACCCAAGTCAGTGATTCTACACTGATGTATGGATAAAACATTACTGATTGGACTTTACTTAAATAAAGAGCGTAAATTACAGAGCACATTACCTCAATTTGGAATGTCAAGAGTTTCAAATATGAAATTAAATAAGACATGCATGGGACACGAAAATCGTCAGCTCGTGATTCATTTTTTTCTCGCTTTATTTCTAAACGTCGATGACTTCTTTTCACGCACTACATTCGTCCTAACGTTTGTTTATATATTATGGCCTTACTATTTTCAATCGGTGAAAACATTTTAAAGTGTTCTCAAGATTTAAAAAAGTCTCGAGGGAGGTAAGTGATTTTGTAGAAGGCACAAAGCTGTCTGTAAAGTTTCATGGTCGATCCACTCTCTGCCACACTTGGTTCTCTCGCACATCCCTCGGGAGCACTAATAGTATAGATATAGAACTTGAAAACCTCCAGGGTAGAAATCCTTGCTGCGATTTGACCAAAATTTTATTCTCAATGTGCTGGGGCTCACATGAGTCGTATACACACCACGGGTGTCTCCTCAATGTGATTTACACTGACGGGACTACTTATCTCCTAAGTTACGATGTTTACCGATTCAATTAAAGGCGGGTAAATTCAACGAGACTTACCGTCCACGAACATAACATACGTATATAACATTTATATCTATATTTTGTGTGAATATCCATGTACAGAAATGAAAGTACCAGAGGGGTGGATACATTTGTTTCAACATTAATTTACCGTAACGGCTCGCTGTCATAACAAAACTATAATAAACCGTACCGAGCTGGCGACGAGCCAGAGGTCGTCGGATTGTTCCAACAGGCTGTATCTTTGCGATCGTGGTTGCAGAATATCTCGAGAAATTACACATGCATATATATATATATATATATATATATATATATATATATATATATATATATGCGTGTGTATCGGCATACAGTTAGTATACTAGAGCATGTAAGCCCTCTACCGGAGACTTCATAAAATACTCGAAATTGCTCGGGACGACATTGTTTTTCAGTCGACTGGACTTTTGGCTCCGTTTGGTTTCTCTGAAGATTCGAGTGATCTACTTGCACCAGTCGGAGTACACGCGATCCCCTATTTCCTAAAGATCTTGCCGAGCTCTGGACGTAAATCCATTATGCGTTTGCAGTTTCAAGTTCACTTGCGTGCATTTAATCAATTAAGGCTCCCTGTACAAGCTCATAAAATTCCGTCTCGTTTGGAAATAAAAAACGAAGGATGGAAGACGTGGAAAACGAGAGATATTCGTAAGACGATAAAATATAATTTATACATCATCAAAAATTATTTGTACTGAATAATATTTATTTCGATGGCTATTTTGCAATTTGCAGGAGACCAAATAGTTTCTATTTGATTCTTTGATTCGGTAGAATTGAAAGTGCATTAATTTATAAAAGCTCTGCCTATTAGTATCGCGAAACTCGAGAGAATAATAATCACGTATTCCTCGTTCGTTCTCTTTCGTTTGATCGATTTACCACGAAGAAATTTCTGGACGAACGTAACGGGGTCTCTTCCCGGTTAAAGATGGAAAATACACACGCACATACGGTTGATCTCGACCGGGGCAATTCTCTCGGCTTTTTCTCGACAGTTACAGCTCGCGAAGAGTGCAGATATCTGCCACTCGACCATCGTGTCGAGACAAACGGAAAGTATAAGTTATCACGACCAAGAACGAGAGAGTGAACTCACTACCTTTTAAGAGAGAGCCCAGTGACGGTTAAATAATTTATACAATGAAGACTGGACATTAAAGAGAGCAGAGAGTTTCTATTAAATTCCAATAAGGTTTCAAGAATTATTCTACATACTAGCACTGACACCCTCATTCATATATGCTGCTCGCAGACTCGACGATAAAGGGAGATGAATCGTTACATATTTTTTATCACTTGTCACTCGACACTTTTTCAATTATACTTCTCCAAGTGTTGTTCCTTACATTTTGCGGCTTGTATGGTATTTTTTGTTCACCATTTTAAATGCATCATGTATTAAAATGGATACTTGTGAAAACAAGTATGCAAGTATCATTTCGTCAAGCAACTATTTCCAAACATATTCCGTCCTGCCAGAACTTTTTTGCTATAACATTATCGGAAATATTAATGAAAAAATCTTTTTTTTTTTTGCTCAATGTCCAAGTAAATTATTGGATCAATGTCTTTCAGGATATATTTATTCATACATTTTAATTTAATAAAAAAATCGTTGAAAATCTTAATTCAAAAATAAACCATTTTCAAATAGAACGCATGAATTCTTGAAATCTACAAAAAGGATTCTATAGCATGCCTAATGTATTTTATTTGCTCTAGAGAGCAGTATCCTCGATAGATCCTGTATTTTTGATAAGAGGACGAACGAATGTATTTTTTTTTTAACTTCCAGCTGTCATTAAGAACTTTTAAATATGACAGTGTATCACACGTTATACACAGCATGAGCCATTAACTCAAAAGAACGAACGAAAGACACGCGTGCTACTCGCTGGTCCCGCAGACTCACAGCATGTATAATATGTTATCGTCTCGCACTCTCTTTCTTCGCGTCGTTCCAAAGAACGAACGATGACAACTTCGCGTTTAATCACTTCGCGCCCGGCGCCGAATTCCTCAAATCGTTGACCACGCGCGCGACAGGAAAGTCAATGATATATTGAATATGCCAGGAGAGTTGTAATAGTGGAGCAGCCGGCCCGGTGAGTGTTGAACAGTCACTTTGAATGACGAACCGCCCGAGTGCAATGACTCTTTTGACGCGAGTCAGGTTGATGACGTTACATATACGTTAATGTACACACTGGTACGAAAACTTCTCCGAGAATTTACCGATTTCTCGCACGCGCATTATAATATAAATCGTCACTTACAAACGTGACATTCCTCGAATCCTCAAACGAAAGAAATTTTTTTGACACTGTCACCTCATCCGTGCACTATATGCTGCAACCATCTAGTATGTCTCGCTGAAAATTGCCAAGGAACTCCAAGGAAAAGATCAAACGAAGGGTCAAAGCAAAATGGCATTTACGAAAAAAAGTACATGCTACACCTGCATTGACAATCCGCTGCTGCTCCTCACCATATAACTATGACTATATATATATATATATAGATGTGTGTATGTGTATATATATGTGTGTACGGATACACGAAAACGAAACGTATAGGTGGTCCAGCCACGTTCGTTAAGTTACATTGGTTAGATTTGAAGATAAACAGAAGTTACACCTCGTGGTAACACGTACGAAAATTAACATACAGCTAGAAAGAGCAATATATATAAATATATAAACCAAGAGTCGAGAGTTCGATCGCGCGCGCGACTTAACCAGGATTTAAGAAAAGGAAGAAGAAAAAAAAAACCTCCTCTGTCCGAACTGGAGATCCCGATTCGTATTTCCATACCGGTGCCATTCTCGCGTTGCCGCTTAAGGACGTTCTCTAACGTTAAAAACTCTGCTGCTTTCACGTTTTTTTCACTCCCTTTCCCATCCATAGTAGGTATATACAATATATACTGTACATAAATACTGTCACTGTGTATTGCCGCAACGAAGTTGACAGTAGTCTATATTTGCTCCGCGGAAACCATCCGTGAAGGAACCATTTATATCCCTCTCTTATCCGGTAATCTTTTTCGTTACGAACAACAGAGCGCTCTGTCGGCCGTCAGGCGCCGAACGCAAGATAAAATATTCACACAGCACCTAACCAATCTTTTCGTTGAACCGATGCTCACGAACCGCTTCCACGTGACCGCGAAGAAATCTAAACTGGTAGGGATCCGAGCAGAAATCAAGTAGGAAACTGTTTGGGGACTAACCAAGATTCTTTATCGCCATATTTTCAGTTTTAACGAAACCAAAAACAAAACATTCATATTGACGATGGGGAATACAACAAAAAAAAAAACTAAATTACCAATGTCTTTCACCGAGTCACTCTTCTATGAATCGAAGGAATATAATGAATGATTATTTATTTTACCAATTTAAATGCTACAATTTAGTTTGAAATCTAACTGAAAGTATCAATGATATATGTATATACGTATTAATGACGTTAATAACCATAGGCGGCGATACTTTACAATATTAACGACCTGTCCGCTACAGAGTCTGCAGGATCGATGGATAGATGGCGCAAGCAGTTTCTGCCGCTGTTACAAAGAAGTGTACAATGACCGCGACGACGGCGAAGCATATTCACGATTCGCAATAAATCTGTTATCCGCGAACTCGCCAGAGAGAGAAGGATCCGGTGTAAAGAGACGCTCGCGTCTATCCATCAGCCACCATTAAATCTCGAGATCAGTACAATCCATCAGTGAAACAACTCGACATCACAGTCGCAAGATTTCAAGATTCTTAGCCTATTATATGCACACGCTCGTGGATACGTATCGTTCGTCTTGGTTCTGAATAATATGCTAGCGCACAGTTTACTACCACCATCACTTTCCCATTGTATGTGCTATGTATATAAACTTGGAGGGCGTACATAGAATGGCGTAATGTAATATGAGACGTGCCAAACCACCGAGCGCACTCGTATAGCACCTTAGCCTTAATTCGATGAGCATCCAAGACGAGGTTAACCATATCTCTCGGTAACCAGTAGCATAAGGTGAGTTAATATAGAGGCAACGAAGTTTCGCTCCCTGTGCTTCGTATGTACTACGTTAAGTTCATCGGGGGCTAATATAGCAGCTCCGGGAGAGGCACGCCATTGTTCAATCCCCATATGCCTAGTTCGAGGACTCTATACGCCTCTTCTATCAGCTTCTATAGTTTCTAGCTCTTATTTAATTTTCATGACAAGCGTAAAATGTAACAAGTACTAGTCATTGGCATATTATGTGGTTTTTATGGATTATCGACAGGTCACAGGTCATCGTCCGTACGTACATTCTGAATTAAAAGTGCCAGAAGACAATCATAAGATAATGACTCAGTCAATAAGCCAAATGTTACCTCAAAAATCACTCGCTGATTCTTTTCACTGCGATCAACAGTGAAAGTAAAGTTTCTGCTTTATTGAGGAAATTATTTTCCGTTTTCTCCGGTAGCAAATAAATTTGCTGTACGAACAAATAAATAAATTATGCACAGAGGGTTGATCATTTGCTACGTAGACAAACGATATTGTAAAAAAAAAAAAATATAGCAAAGCAGATACGTCCCTATGCACATTGCAATAATGCAATACATGAATCTACAAATGAATTTCTGTCATATATGAAATACCACGAATCCACCTAAATAAGCAATCTGAAAATAAGGTAGTGCCCGCACACGAGCAGTTATTCTGTCGTTGGCCGTCCACCAGTCAGATCACACACAGAGTCATCAATGAAATGAGGCGAAAAGACCATGCGAGACAAACCGAAAGACTTTTGGTCTCTTCGAATCACAGCACTACTGTTTATCGCTGAACACATCGCACTCCAACGCGCTGCATGCGAAATTGATGAAAGTATGCTCGCGCCACAAATTCTTGGGAAGTTTGGAGACGGGGTTTTGTTTTATATAGCTTTTGGTGCGTGGTGATGTTTGTGGCTCGCGACGAAGAATCATGCTACACAAGCATCTGGTTGATGTGTGAGAGTTCTGATCAACGGGGCCAAAGAGAGCACATGAGCAGAGAACCTCGGTTAAGACCTCTCTCTCTCTCTCTCTCTTTCTATCTCTTTCTCCGTGGCCGATTCTCGCATACGGAGGAATCGCTCTTATTAATGAGCGGGACATTCCCAACGGGCTTTGAATCTCCGAATCGCGCTCGCCCGAGTTGTCTCGCCACGCCTGCTACGCGATATAGTGTTTGCTATGTATATATATATATATATATATATATATATATATATATATATATATATATATATATATATATATATATATAAGTGTGCATAAAATCGCAATCGAGGTGCCCGAAGAATTCGCTGATATGCCACACTCTGCCACGTGTCTGATGTATACGTACACATGAATACGGTTATATGCGCTATAATCCCTATGGAGGCAATTCATTTTGGTTTAATTCTCGCAGGTCTCCGAGAGAATTTGCTCACGTTTTCAAATTATCCGACAGAATGTATATGCAACGTGAGGAACTCGCATAACCGAATGTTCATGGGTATGTATGTGTGTATATACGTATATGCATACAGGCAGAGACAGCAACGAATGAATTAAGAACAGATGGCAAGCAACGCGAGTTTGGCAATGTCACACCCGACGTTATCGTTTTTATAACTTCGAAACGAGCAGCACGCGCGTTTCTCCAATGAGAAACTTCCTGAAAAATAAAATACTCTTCTACTGATGGATGGGAATAACGTTGAGATGAGGGACAAAAAAGTGCAGTGAAAGTATGAGGAGAGGAAATGTTGCGCAGGTCCATCGGTCGTTCACTGATGGTTTTTGTCGTTCGATCTCTATGTGTTTCGTGAATTGATCATAGTAACTAGTAAGTTTGTAATTCTGAGGAAAAAACTGGGAATATTGAAGTCACTGTCGACGATCCAAGGGATAACGGTGATCGATGGAATAAGATAAATATAAATGTAGAATTAAATGAATAATGAAAAATCTCTCCGATGCTTGCTAGCTGTTAGCTAGTTACAGGAGTCATAGACGTCTCGTAAAGTAATGTCGCGATCTGCCTCGAACCAAAAAACAATTCTTCCCTTGGCAGGGAAAATAAAAATAAAAATTAAGTAGCCCTCGGTATATATTGGCTCTTAATTTGCTTCCAACTATGCGAAAGGTCCTCGGCGATGTTTCCTCTTTCAAGAGAGGCTGCTCAACGATGAGAAAGAAAGTTCATGAGGCACTCACAGCCCTTTTCCATCCTTTCCTTTCTCGGCTTTCGTGTTTCTCCTCGGCCGCGCAACGTCGCTAAACTTTCGTAAACACGAAAGGGGGTAGATAATTTTTAAACAATGCACTAATTTCCCAACTTCATGATATCGTCGTACTCATTACAAGTATGGTAAAGCTTGCATGGGATAATAAATGATTATTACGGTAGGCTGAGAGAAAAACGAAAATGGCCAAGGGAGGTTGAAAGACGATGAAGATGGTATATACATGATGAGAAAGCATCTCTTTTGCGTTGTTGGTGGTGCTTTCGATGCTTTGGTACGTCCATCCTCCCGGGGTGAAGAATATGCACGAGATATATATATATATATATATATATATATATATATATATACATATCTAATGAAGGCTCACGATGGGTTATGGCGAAAGATTCCTTTGATGTTCTCGCGCTTGGCTTGACTCAAGTCGAGCGACAAATTCTTCGATATTCACGCGATGAAAAGCTCCTTTCTACGGAAGATTAAACTTTCCATGGGGACGACGAGATGTGACGAACAAGAACCCAAGACGATGACAACGTATAGTCAAGAGTCTTGAGTCTTGAGGACGATTAAACTCTTTTTATCCTGATGCTCTCGTTCGCGAGAAACATCAAAACTTTATTTTGTTCACCCTTCGGGATATCATGCTGTGAAATTCTTTGGGCGTTAAGGGAAGAATACTAGTAACCAGAAAGCTAATAAAGCGAGATATGCAGTGGATTCTTTTGAAGTATATTCATCATATCGATTCCATCAAACGTATTAAATTTTTCATTCCTCTAAAATTTACCATAAAATATACTTATGCATTTTTCAATTTCTAGGCTCAATTTATTGGCAATAAAATCATTAATTATCTAGTAAAAATAATCGCTCACTGAAAAAGAACTTCACCATGGAAATTCCGCGACGAGTCCCATCGAGTGCCAAAAACAAAGCTATCGGCAGTTCTGATGATAAAAGTACTCCTGGGTTAACCCTCAACCCTGTTGAGATATAGCTTGATTATGCTGTTTTACCTCAGAGAATTTTCACCATCAGAATCGCCGGTAAATTTTGGAATGATATACGTGTAATCAGCTTGCAATGCGGTAAGATAAGAGTTTGGTAAAGATCGAGAGACCCGGTAGTGCCGCGGGACAAATACATTTTATCCAGACGGACCGAATATATTTTTCCCGGATATAAATATATTTTCGGAGATCCTACCTTAGTTCTGGTTAAGTTTTTTATGGGATGGAGATATACTCTTGACATTTCGTACATTTGTCGCGTGCTACAGTTTTTGTTTCTTGAACATGTTCGGGCAGCTTATAATCTCTTAGACTTCTATTGGGTTTGGGTTCTTATTGGGTAGTGAAATTTCCAATAAATATACAAATGTGTTCATAGCCACAGTTGATCACCGGTAGATTAATCTATATATATAAAATAACATGTCCTGACTGACTGACTGACTGACTGACTGACTGACTGATTGACTGATTCATCATCGCCCAGTCCAAACCATTGAACTAGAGACTCACTAAGAAGGGATTTTTCGAAATTCAACCCCTAAGGGGGTGACAAGAGGTCAAATGTTTTTTCACTGATTCAATGCGTGCAAAGCCGAGAGCAACAGCTAGTCCTATATATATTTGTGCATGGGGCGCATAATAGTTACTTTATAAAAAGAGGCTCGTCTTTAATAGCAGCCACCGCGGAGATGTGTATTAAAAATCGTCCGTGGTGATGACGACCTGATTATCGGACACCTTATCCCATTTTTATTATTCTCCGATGAAGCACAATGGTGCCTGCTCGTCTTACGTTGTTGAATATTCGACGGTGCGTTCTGCTGGATTATTTTAAGTATTTTCTTTTCGAAAACGTTCAGCTCTGTCTTGGTGCAATAGTTCACTACTGTATGCGATGCGCTTGTACACATGGAATAAAGTCGGTACAAGCTTCTCACTACTGGCAGCTTTATGGCTTTTTTTTCTTATTTCGCGTTTCCTTCCTTTTCTCTTTTATGCAGGAGCATTTTGCTCGCTCGCTCTCTCTCTCTCTCCTTCTCTCTTGAACCACCCGTCGTTCTCTCGTAAGTATGTACTCCGTCTTCGTCTGTTTTCCACCTCTTCGTTCTGCCCTTCTTTACGAGCTAATGGGATCGCACGCAAGTTCCATCCGTATCTCTCGTAATACGTATATACACGTGTATCATCCTCATGTGCTCATCCTGGTGAATCCACCGAGCGAGCGCAAAGTCTCGTCCATAAGTTTGTCAGATCTAGGAACTCCTTCGATGGACTTGGCAATAAAAATGGGATATAAAAAAGCTGCTGCATCAAATAGCAAAGGTGCAATTATCGAGTTGCTTTTCTTGGCAAGAGTTAGCTTTCTAAATGAGTATGTGCCTATGCATTTACCCTCATGCAGGTGAAATTCAAGGAGTGAAAAAAACTGATTACTCCCATTCGACAATTGCATCAAATCTTAAACTCTTTTTATCGCTGATCAAATTATAAGACCAAATTGAGTTTTTTTTTTCCATTACACTTAAATTATTTATTGGTGAAAAATCTTTTGTTGATCATGGAGAAATAAATGTTTACTCATTGTTAAGAATTTTTTGTTGAGACCAAAAACGATTAGTTAATTACTAAAATTCAGCAAGTAGAAGGAATTAAGGAAGTCGAAGGTTCGAGAGGTTTTGCTTACTTGTCTGTTTATTAGAGTTCGAGTCGTTGTATGTCGGTTTTATTTCAATTGCAGTAGCGCACTTCCGGTAGCCATCTTTATCGACATAATAATCCCCACTCCTTTTTTTTTCTTCGTTCCATTATTTCTCAACGCTACGGAGCGACTCAAACCTCAAGACACTTATACGCCTTCGGTCTTGTCTCTGGTTTGATGCCTCCAGACAGCTTTATGACTGCCTCGGTTATAATTTAATCAAAAAGCTTCTCAATGGCGGGGATGTTGTGTGTGTGGAGGAAAGGAAAACGAAGAAGAAGAAGAAGAAGAAAGAAGGCGGAGGACGAGTCGGCCATATCGCCCCCCCCCCTCCTCTCGCCCTTGTGAGACCCACAACTATATATTCTATATGTACGCGTAATTGTGAGCATAATTGCTCAGCCTCTTTGTTTCTTCAATTACGCGTCTAGACGAACGAGTCGACCCCAAAAGAGAGAGGGAGATAGAGAGAGAGAGAGAGACATATAGATGAAAAGACCTCGGGACGTATATTATAACAACGACGAGGTAAAAAAAAACACCCTCACTCTGCTCATCAACACAGAGAGCAAGAAAACTAGCGAGAGAATGAGAGAGAGAGAGAGACCAAAAGACAGCTAGGAATTTTTATGAAATGAATATATACGCCCGTGCCCTCTTGCACAGTCTCGCTTTTACGATCATCCAGTCTCATGAAGCTTTTCTCCATCTCTCTCGCTTTCTATAAAAAAAATTGCAGAGTATTCTTTTGTGCTCACGAGTGCTCCACTTTGAGGATAATGATAAGAACGCGTTACAAAAACGTTTTACACTCTGACGAGGCGCCACTGCTGTTTTTTTTTCCTCGTGTTGTACCGGGGTTTTTATCGCTATATGGACACATTAACATCACGTGCGCGCCCATGCACAAATTAAATGGGCCGTTTGATCAAGTTAGCTCGAGGATAGAATTTTTTCAAATTTGCAATTAAAAAAAAAAAAAAAAAAAATCGCTGCGGACAGGATTCGAACCTGTGCGGGTAGAACCCAATGGATTTCAAGTCCATCTCCTTAACCGCTCGGACACCGCAGCTCTTGGCAAACTCGTTGAAAATTGTTGTACTCACGCGTACGTCTTTCTTATCTCGTACACACATACCAATTATTATTTATTTAAAAAAAAAATCGTTTTTTTTATCACCTGAGTTGACATGAAACATGCGTAAAAATTATCAACGCACTACTGGCGAAATTTCAACCTGTACGAGTTTGAATAGATTCCAAAGTCCATCAACCTTAAGCGAGTGGACGTTGCAGCTGGTGATGTTTTTAATGGCAATACATCATTTTTTAATTAATCGTTTGGTTTAATTAACGTGAAACTGACTCACGTAACATAGCAGGTGCGCCCTTTGGTATAACTTCCTTTTCTTCTATTGTATATGTATATACGTCCTGCCATATTACGTCTTCTATATTAGGCATGCATTGCATTACTTATATGTATATGAGAGAATATTAAATTGTTCGTGGCTGTATACATGTCACTTTTTTGACATGTACGCGTCAATTAATTTGATTGTAATTCACGTAATTGTTCGTCGATGTAAAAGGCAATCGATCGATTTATTTCGTCAGCCAGAGGGCGCTCCTTTATTCTTCTTAATTGACGAATACTTTCAGGCACACTTTCTTCAACGTTCAACCATATCAGAAAAATATCAATATACATATATATTTTTCTGCACATATCTATATATATATATATATATGTACATATATATATATATATACAGAAGTATGTATCTGCTCTTTGGCTAGTTAGATGAGAATTTCAATTAGCAACAGAAGAATTGCGTCAACTTGGAGAGGTTTGAGCGTCCACCGGTATTACAGAGGTAGGAGAGGGGGAGAGAGAGAGAGAGAGAGAGAGAGAGAGCGCTAAGCAGCGGAGACAATTACACGTCGCCAGCATTAACGCCAGTAGTTCCTTCAAACAGGGTCGCACTTCCGGGCTTCGACGAATGAACCAACGAATTAATTAGAAACGCTTTTCTTTGTGAGACACGCTCGAGATCGACGTGGAACTGAGTACGAGTTGCCGCAATAAATTACATATACAGTTATTTAATGTTTATATATCTTTTACAGATATATACGACCCCGAAAGTCCCGTTACGATAATTGAGCCATCAGCAGGTACTGTTTTTAATAACTAATTCATACCTGCTACGATGACATAACGAGAGCAGCCTATCCGAAATCGAGCAAAGTTGACTCATAGTCGTAAGAAATAATTAATTTATTTTGTATATATATATATTACACTTTGAGTGTTACCTTTAATGTTGGCGAAATTACAAAATCAATTATCGAGAATTATAGAGAAAAATTAAATAATGAATATCGAATTAGGGCTGATGACCCTTATGGGCGAAGTATCTAAGGCCGTTTTCAGCACAACAATTTGGAGACTTTTGGTCTTAGGAAAGGAAATATAACTGGTACTCCATTTCCCTGTGGGTCATAGGTCATCTATTGGGCACACGAAAAAAAGTTGGACCATTGAATGTTCTGGGCAATTATCAACAGTAAAAGTGACACTTTCGGAATCTGGAAAGGTCGCGCCTCCATGATGGGCTGGTAAGCAACCGCGACAAAATACGCGTCTGGCGCGACAGGCGACAGGAACACATCAAATAGGTGAGTTGCTCGGTTAGCTCGTTAGTGCAACTGACGATGAGACTCCAAACAAACAGCAACAAAACCCATACACAGGATACAAAACGAGCATTTTGTCCCGGTCTGGTGAGCAAACATTGTATCTCGTGTTAACACGAGCCAAACACGCTCTTTCCTTCTAAGATTCCAGACTGATGTATGTTTAAGTTTGAAAAATGGATGGAAAAATGAATGGTTGAAGACTTGGATAGCTCCGATATTTGAGATTGATTGATAATTGCCAATGGAAAAATTGTGCAGCAGCTCAATTTTCCTGACCTTATGAACTTTTATATATATTTAAATGTACCTTTCATGCTGCAAATAATGAAGAAAGGGTCTTGATAAAATTTACGATACGATATACAGAGATGTCTTTCCGAAATCTCGAGAAACTTGGGACACTCGTTGAAGATTGTTAGCTGTAGAGAAAAAAATCGTTACTAAACCCGAAGATTTTCCAGAGTCTTAGTTAATCCCTTCTGACTGACTGCTCAATAACTAATTTGCATTTTTTTTTCTTCACGGTTTTCCGCATCACTGGGAGTAAAACACTTTTCCGGACACCCCTTCTGAGAAGAATTTCCGTAAGCTACAGGAGCGAGAACTCCCGTGGTCGTTCCCGAAGAAACTTTTCCCTCGTTTCTCTGAGCCTGTGGCAATTCTTTTCTCCGGTTCCCTCGAGAGCATCTCAGGCCATAGCTCGAGGAATGCCTCCCCTTTTTCGCGGATCATTTTTCATCCCTCGCCACTATCTATTGTCTCATCTCTGACGCGCGTGCGTGCGCGGATGAGCACACGGATGGCCGTGACATCGCGCCGTTTGACAATGACGAATCGAAAGAGCTGAGTCGAGTCTTGAGTCATTGGCTCTTGTCACTGTGCCGTGCTCGTTGTTCTTCTGGCCCTGACCCTTTTCTTTTTGTAATAGTAATAAAACGACTGGCAGCTCGAACCTTAAGAATAACAATCGAAGAATAAATATTCACAGCCAGGTAACATGTATTAATTAATAAATTTCATAGCGATTTTTTTCTGTACGTTACAGTAAAATCCTTCATTGTTTTCACTCAATCAGCGTGAGGGAATTGCATTAATTCGCATGAAAAAATATCGAGTCAAGTGTACAATGATGTACTCGTGTATCCTTTTAATATCAAGTAAACTTAGATCAGAGATAGAGAAAATACAAAATTTATTTAGTGTTGCAAAAAATTCTTTGAAAATCCTACTTTACTTCACGGATAATTATAAATTATGTTTCAAGCATCAACCATCGACGAAATAGTTAATTCCACATACTACTGCCCCTATTTTACTTGATCCTTCAAATATTATCAGATGGACGCATACAAAAGATACAACAAAACCTGCATATTACACACATCGCACGGCGATATCATCCTTCAACAAAAATAATTCTTCGACCAATTAGCGAATCTACCTGTCGCTTTTTTTTTTGCTCCCAGCTTGTTCATCAGTTCCTGCAATGCACACATATCCGATGAGCCTAATTAAACGATCAATGATTATTGATAAAGGTCGCGATAGAGAACGAGATTAATGAGATAGATATGGGCGTCTTATTACACTTAATAGTTTTTATTAATTCGTCAGTTTTTCTGTACGCGATTGAAGGAAGGAAAGAGAGCGGATTGCGTGTTATATTCTCAAGGTGCATCCCGAAGAGCCCGGAGACCCTCATTAACAACACGGTCACACACATAATATAAATGCACACATATATATATATATACATATATACTATATATATACATATACACTGCAGTAGAGAGAGCATAGTACTGCACACGAGAGTGACAGGTGATAAGGCCTCGAAACCTCTCTCTGCTTTTTTTTTTTTATAGCATCTCGACATCGCCAGTGAGAGCTCCGAGCAAACGAAGTTCCCCCCATTAAATATATAAAGAATCGTCAAAGAGACGCACTCTTCTCGGATGTCTCCTCCAGGACCGGTTAGTAATTGCATTTATTTCACGAAAGTCTCCGTGCTAATTGTACGAATCTCACGCATATTTTGTATCGATGTTTCCTCAATTTCAACGCGTCGTCGTGGAATACAATATATATAATATGTATATACATATATATATAAATGTAGACACCTGATCACCGCAATATATATATATATATGGACACGCGAATCTCTCGTGAACACTCAACAAATGAAGAAAAATTCAGGGTAACGACCAACGGAGAATCAGCAATGGAAACTTTTTTTCGTTGTATTTACTTACGCCTTTAGATCAAATCTGAGTTTTAAAATTTTTCCTTTTTCAACATAAGTTTAAATATTCAATTATAAGTATAAGGCCATGCTAAATAGCTTATAGTCCATAATTGATGGGGACAGATTAATAACGTGGGCTGGTATGAAAGTGACGCAATGTGGTCATATCTCTCATCACGCGAGATAAGAGAAATTTCGATCAAATTGAATTAACCTTCGATATCGTGACGCCATGTGTTTGTTTAGGTGCTCGAGCAATGAAAAATTTTCCAACCGAGAGAACTCAAATATGCAACTTTTTTTTTTCCAAGTCTCCGCGAAACCAGAAGAGAATAAAAGAATTCTCCACCTTAAAGAAAAAAAAGGAGAAAACTTGAGGAAAAATTTAATAAGCATTTTAAGTGTTTCAAATGGTTTTACCCTACAATATTTTCACAAGCTGTACAGTACCGATGATGATTAATGAGTGTCTCGTAGTCAAGCTTCGCATATCACGTGGGCATCGTGTGGCCAAAAGGGTTGAGACACGGTGAACCCCCGTCTGAGGTCTTTTAGGTGGAAAAGACAGAGAGAAAAATCCCTCACAGCAGGTATATAGAAAGATCAGTAGAAGCTGGTGGTAAAGCGAAGAGTCGTAGGATAGCGAGAGGACTCTAGGAATTTCAAACGTGGTGAGATGCTCTTGAGAGATGACGACGACAACGACGAGCTTGATGGTATACTATATATAGTATAGTATAAAGTTTATGGGAGCCCGCCAGCGAGATGCGAGCGTCAAGGAAGCTACCACAGAAGCCAAGAGAGCGCATATTAAAGAGGCTCGTAAAATTATAAGCATTCCATGGAATCTGGTCATATTATGAGATTCCCTAACCGGGAGTCTTAACTTCTGTTACGAGGTGAAAAACGAGCAGCTGTGTACGGCTTCGAAACTAGACGGCTTTGTGACGTGAACGATCTCAGTCAATGGAGAATTTCGAGCTAAATTGAACGACTTCGGAAAATTATTAAGTACAATTTAACTCGTCGTCAGGAGAAACTTTGTGACGTTCGCACCTGTGAGAGTTTCTCTCATTTTGTATAATCGCTACAAAGAAATCTTTTATTTTTTTTTCAAATTACTGTTCATGGATTCACTACACATTCTACAGAGTATTCTCAATTATGCATAGTATGAATAGCAAAATACTGACGTAAATATAAAAATGTCATTTACGAAAAGTTTGTAAATATATTAAATATCTTTCGTCCATGATCTAAAAAAATCTTTTCTTTCACTTAACATTTTTTTTTAAATAGTCTTCAGTACACTCTGTTGGATAAATATTCCATATAATATAACTATATAATGCCGAATGTTTCTCTGGTTGCTCGAAAAAAATCGTATAAAGAACCTCTGGTCCCATCGTTTCATTTTATCGCGAATATTCGATCGATAATAATGCGAATATTCAATGAAGCCGGCGTGACGGAGACGTTTGCTCGTAGCATTAGAATTGAATCGATCCTCTTCCAAGATTTTCTCGGTCGTGTCGTGTCTCGGGAGCCCACGGCACTTCCAGTTCACAAGGCGATAATACCAACCGATCGAAGTGTCTCCGTCTCATGCCATCAGACATATATATATAGTATATATATTACCGAAGAAAATTGACGATCGCACGATCGTCTTCAGGAAGTCATTCTCAAGATTATCTGTCTTTGATAAAATACCTCGTAAATTTCGGAGACTTTGACTTCGAATGAAGAGAATCTTTGCGAAACAAAATAAAGTTTTTTTCATTAGAAAGGAAAAATAAAATAAATCCTATACGTTTTTGTGTCCTTTTTCTATTGAATTTTGTTTTATCTTGAACACAAATTCTACACTCACATTAGATGAGATCGGCATAGAAGCACTTAGAAAATTGCCCAACAATTGATTGCAAAGCGATAAGCGTGTTGCCAAATGTTGATGATCTCACTTTGGGAACCTCGAAAAAAATCGTAATTACAGATGCATCATTTTAAAGCTTCAAGATTATTCCAAAATGAACGAGCACAAAGTGGGTAAAGCCGCGCCAAGCCGCGTGTATTTCATACATCGGGCTTTGTACTAATTTTGTCACCCCAACTTATTTGGGCCCGAGTGAAGCAAGAAAAAAATATGGTTGTTTCAAGACCATCTATCGATGTAGCTTTTGTCGCTACGTACAAATTAGAAAAGTATTTCCTCAAACATTTGAAAAATTCTACGGAAAAGTTTGAAAAAAGTCTCCTCCCCGGAACAAACGCTTTTTGCTCACTCCGATAAATATACACAGATGTAGAGATATATATATAAATATATATTGGTATGGGTATGTGCGTTCCGCCTGCTCTTCTTTCCTGTCCGCAGTATAATTGTACGATCCTCTCATCGTGTTTCTCGCGAAATGGAATTTGGCAATGGGTCAAGCGTCCTCGCAATTCGTCGTGGAATTGGTCACAAGAGAACGCAGTGCCGTTAGCTGGCCCAGCACACAGGCGACGCACATTCAGCACCGTGCTGTGGCAGCCATCTCAGAACAACTCGACCTTATCCCGTGCAGCGATCCTCCAATACATACATCTCACTGTACAATTTTACTCGTTTGTTTTAATCTCGTTTAATTCCTCTTTCTCCTTTGTATCCTCATCTTTATCTTTCGCGCCGTTCTTCGGGATATATCGCAGAAAAGCGAGTGACACGTCAAACCCCCGGCAAACGGTAGTAAATCCCGACAGAATGGATTGTCTCCCGGCATTGCTGGGATTCATGACAATTATCGGTGATGCTCGCGCGCAAATGTTTCGCTTCACGCGCTGCCATATCTCACGCACATCGCGCGCGCGCAATGAGAAAGAGAGAGAGAGAGCGAGAGAGAGAGAGGAATAGCGCATTATCACGCTGCACAGCTTCAAATAGTTCACGGTAATTCCGCAGTAAAGTCGCGTATAGTTAACGCGCGCCATAGAGACAGAAAGAGAGAGAGACAGATATGAATCGCGAGGTTCTTCGGGATATCCGTTTGCTGATGTGGTTCACGATGTCGTCAGGATGTGCGCGCATGAAGACGAGTACAGAAAAGAGTCCCAGTGAATCGAGGGACATATCGCAGGAGAAAGAAATAAAGTATCCGATCTTTTCCGCTCCTACATATACCGATACGTCAGAGCATTTTATCTCTTTCTCTTTCTTCCTCTTCTTCTTCATCTTTCGTTTTGCAAGAGAGCATTGCACACACCCGCTCCGATCAGGGTGTGCTGAAGCTGCATTCCAACTCCCTGTTCCGTTTTTAGTCTAGGTACGCCATTCTTTGCGACACCGCGAGAGGAAATGCGAAAGAGCGCTCATGCTGACGCAGCTCTGTCAGTAGAGCAGAGATCAAGTCGAACATCAGAGGGCGATGAGAGCAATCGCAAGCAAGGGATCATGAGAGGAAGAAATGTAAGAATGACAGAGATGAGTGAAGAAAGAGATGAGAGGGAATCTTTTTTGATGCACCCTGATGTTTTCGCGCTTCTGTTCAGCAAAAGCTCTTATTATTCTTCTTTTTCTGCTTCTTCTTTTTTTATTGCTCGTGCATCCGATCTCTATAATGATGCCAGCACTCAAGTTTTCACGAATCAATGCGTGTTTTCCAACCTCTCCTTATATTTGAGCGTTTTTGCTCACGAATATTCGACGGATTTTCCCTTCATGAAGTTATTAATGATCAATTCTGAAGTTTCAGCGAAAAACTTATTATATGTGCATGCCGATTCTCCTCTAAAACGATATATTTATTTTAGATTCTTTTAGATCTTTTAGATCTTTTAGATTGTGTAGAAGGGTAAGTCCACGAGAGTTGGGATGATAGCTACAAATGGAGGATTAGAACTGCCACAACTATACGTATATATATAGACTAATCCTCTGCGGATTTGTTCTAATAATTTTGTATGATCTCATTAATGTCACTAGGATATAAGTTTAAAATATTCGTACGCTTATGAAACATTCAATCATCAGCATGTGGATATTCTCTCTACCGACTTCCGTATTCTACGTATTTTAAATTATTATCACAAAAGAGTCCTTGCAGCTTTATGTGGTAGTTGAAACGATTCTTGACGTCTCCAATTTCATGTCCTCGATATTATATCCTTTATATATATACATATATATTCATATACCGTAACTTCTCGATGCCTCTCATCGGGGCCAATGTGATTCCACCACTGGCCTATCTTCGATCAAATATATAAGAGGGTAAAAAACAAAGTCACATTTAATCGCATGATTCCGACATTAACGCCGCGCGCGGCGGACAGATCGAGCAAAGTAACGGAGTGAGAGAAACTCGTCAATCGTCACGTTTCTCACTCTGCGTCTGTCTCTTGCCAGCTAGAGTTTATGTTCCCGGCGTTTAGACATTTATGACGCGATCTCTCATAGATGTTTTCATATAGCTCCTATGGTCTGGCTAGTAAGTTAAAAGGCTACTTGGCAGTAGCCTCGCGCGTCCAGTGTCGTTCAATATTAATTGATCGCGCGGCCTCCGCGTGCAAAAGAGATCCGAGCGAGAATCATCGATGAACGTCGTCGTGTTTGTCTCGTTCCAATCGATCAGGCACTCTCGATCCATTCAACTCGTCTTGCTTCTCGTTTTCAACGAACACGAAACTAGGCAGGGAGATCGACCGTTGTGTACTGCGGTATTTTTATTATCCCGTCGTGATTTCTAAGTCTCGGGTACAAAACAAATAAGCACGTCGTACTGGCCATTGGTGATGGTGTGGAATTAAAAGTAGATTGCGATCGATATTGCAGGCTTTACAATTCATATCGAGTAGCTTTTGCAAGAGCGAGAGCGAGACAGAGAGAAGAACACGCGGGTGAGCACATCACAGACACGCATATGCGAGAAAAAAATTCCTTGGTAAATATCTTCGTGCATGACTTTTACGCAATGAAATGTCATAATTGGTAATAAATGTTGCACGTCTGGCACTTACCTGCCACAAACGATGTAGATTGTAGCAAAGTAAGCTATATGTATAACCATATACTTTGGTATATGTATCGTATATACATCATATATTTAACACACTCGCGTGGGCCATGTCAAGAAAACTCTCCATATACTCAACAATTTATATTTCACTCATTCACCGAACGAGATACTTAAAATTTTTCAAATTTTTTCGGTTCGGCACGCCTTTCACGCGTTAGTTCGTAGGTAATAAAAATTCCTACGCGTCCACAAGACGGTATATATACAAAATTATATAGCATCATAACACAGAATTACCGGAAATCCTGGACCATAACGAGCCGATGTTATAATTGAGTGTTTCGTTTTTTCGAAAAAAAAAAATCTCTTTCACAAAACGCGTGGCAGACGATTATGAAGCATAAAAAAAGTCCTCGGAAATAATTCTTTTTTTTTTATGTTCCTTCATCGATTTCGATACGGCTTGTAAATTAAGCACGCTAGCTCGCGACTGTGATCTATAGTATACAAATAGAACAATGCACGCTGGCCCTTTTCTCGGTGCACTGGATTTTATGTCTCAGTCTCGTTGGCGCCATTAGGATCCTGGTTAGACGCCGAAAAATTCGCCATACTTCGAACTAACTGTCTACCTGCCCTCTGTGTTCTCGCAGACTGAAGACCAGAGCCAAGAATATAGTGCGGCAAAGCTTTTTTTTTTTTTTCAAAGTGGCGTGAAAATTTGATATTTCCACTCTCGATATACGAGCTTGATTACTGAAACGAATCTTTCGGCTTTCTGTGTGTTCCTATCGGTTCAAGGTGTGTTTCCCCTGAGCTGAGGAGATCTTGGATATTCTCAGAGATTTCACGAAACGATATAACAAATGAGAGAACTTTTTGAGATGTTTATGTATATAGCTACTCTGGTAATAGAGGAGATGAGATAGATTTTAGGATGTTCTAGTTGAGAAATGGAAGACGAAATGTATATTATAAGAGAGCAAGCCCATTGCCTTCCTAGCTGGGTAAATGATTCATGTATTTCGCTTTATAGCCAACACATACCGTAGGGCTATCATGATCTTTATAATGACGCTCTTGGCTGCATCATCGATGTCCCTCTCTTTTCCAGCATCCCAAGCACACACCGCGCGCTTTTATGGCAAGTTTATGCGTCTGCATTAGCATACGGCCTTGCTACCATCGAGAGTAGTAGTATCTCTATAAAGGTGGCTTTTTCTCAGGCTTGCTATGGTGTGTAGAATCGTATTATACAGTGCCCGGTATAAAGAAGCTTGTATGCGTCCAGTGTACTCGATCTTGAGCAGAAGTGAAGCTACCACAAAGTGGCCGAAGTGAATGTACCGACGAGAACTCCCGATAACTCCCACCCAGTGAGAATATACATAAGCATCGTGCTCATAAAACAATTTGAGTCTCAACTAGCAATAAATTCATTGATCATGTTGCACTATTGAATATTATACGATCACGCACTCAACTTACCACTTTTCGTTTACACGTACCATTCAGATATACGCCAATTAATTTATTTGATCTAATATGCACTCTTGTGCATCCTGTTCATTATGATAGTTGGTGAAATTTTTATCACGTGCTAAACGATCTTTATAATCTAGCTTGAATGAGAAGATGGAGAAAAATGTTAACTCAGCTCGTCAAGCTTTATTATTTTTTTCCAGGCTGGTTTAATCAATTTATTCACGCAACAACCCAACGTCAAACCACATGGCAGATTAAAACGGAATAGAACAAATAGGGGAATACTTTTTGACGATATAAGTATTTTATTTTTTAAAAGATAATTCATAAATATGCCAATACCCATCTTTTAAATATTCATACTTCGTAAATCAAAGTTATTTTGTGACTTGCCAGATCGAAAAAGCATATTAACGTTTTTTTTTTTTTTTGTTAATTCGTTAATACGGGATTTGCATCAGGACTGGTAGCGATGAGAGGGTGACTCGAAAGTCAGGTGGCTCTCACTCTTGAACCGATGAAAACGCTGCGGTAGGTGGAACGAGAAAGAGAGTCCATCGGTAAGAGCGTATCGGATCAGTCCTGATAACAGACATTCAAGACGACCATTTCCGTATCTCGGAACTTTACTTCGGGCTCTTAGGTTTAGTGCTGTGTGGGGGTTCGCACCGGTCAGGCCATACACACACAAACACAGACACGCGAGAGTTCTGCTTCTGTATTGCGGTTGCTGTCGGACCGGAGATTCCCTCCTCCTGCTGAACAACTCGATCGGCTCTCGTTGGCATCTCGTCGCAAGCGTGTCTTCATCGTAAAAGAGAAGATAATAAATATGCAAAAATCGTTCGATACATATTGTTAACTCTTGACCATCCCTAGTTAATTTTTTCTCGGAATAATTCCAAATGATACATTCATTCGATGGACGAACAAGTAAATTCCATATAGTTTGAATTGCTGCCGGTAGATGGCAAGACATTTCTCAAAGGCGAAACGAGGCGGCCAGAAACATATAAAGGGTGCTCTCGCGATTACTACCATCCTATCGAGTGGTGCAATTCAGTCAAATCACATTTTGCCATTGCAAAAAGCTTTAATCGAAATACAGATTCAAAAGAGTCCTTGAACGATGGAGTGACTGTGAGAGTGTTGAGGGACTACCGTCCATCTGAGGGTCCAGGAACTTTATTATTATTATTATTCAGATAATTTATAGGTCTCATTTTCGTTTATTAAAAAAACTCCCTCCCTTTTTCCCAGGATCTCTTCAGTGATAATAGAGCGTAACTTTGTGTTTTTCGGCAACTACTCTCAAATTCTTATTGTCGTCAAGACGCTGGTCTATAATAATCTCAAGGTATACGAAAAATGTATTGTCTAGAAAGAGATAAAATAGCCGAATAACCAATGCCACAAGATTTAATTGTGAAAATAATTTTTCTTTGTCAAATATTATACAAAAATATAAGTCCAAACATGGCCCACATCTCTATGGTCCTCAGTTCTTTCATATATACATATATATATATATATATGTCTCCCCTCAAGTTTTATGGTGCCATACTTCTAGCAGAGCTCACAGCGGGGTGTATTATTCGGAAGCCGGTAGCAGAGAAACACGGTGCTCGCCTTACGTGAGGCAAGAAAGAAGAAGGTCCGTGGTCGATGTCCGATGCTGCCGGTGTCTCTTTCGTGCGACGCGACGGTCGACTTTCCTTTGATCTCGCACCTTCGCCGGGCCGATAAGACGGGTCCGGTAAAGGCCCAATAAACAAGACCAAAATGAACCAGCAGAAGACGAAAAAAGCACCCGCTGCTACGCCCGCTTCAACATGGTGAACGAAATCTTTTTTTGGCGGATACCCCAAAGTCTCGGATACGTATAGAACTATACTTTGATACCATATAGTTAATTTACAACGTATATTCTATAGAGCATACATATATGTATAGATTTGGGCAGAAGGATGGCCGAGACAAGAAAAAACGACAGAAAGTAATGGATATTATCCAAATGTGACTTACTCCACTTTCTTCTCTTTTCTCGTATATCTATTATTATGCCAGAAGGTGAACAGACGACAATCCCATCTCGAGATATATCGGTCACTGGTAAAATGAATATTCCACAGAGAAATGAGTCCTGAATACGTATTGGATATATATATGCGTATAAACTGGAATTGCTTATGGTGCGCCAAAAGTTACCGGCTTTCGTCTCTCGCTTTGGCCACAACACAATTTCCACAATAAATGCAGCATTTAACCGCAAACGAATGAAAAAAAAAACTGTCAGGCAATATGACACCTGTGCATCATGCGCCGACTGACAAATTACTCTTGCATTCGTTATTCATATATATACATAAATTTTACAATGGAAAACCGCACTGGCCCTTCCTTCACTGTAGTGCAAAATGCGTGCGAGCCCGAAATCTTTTTTGGATCAGTGAGAATCGCTCGTATGCGAGATGGGGGAAATCGTAAAAAAGGTGCCGACACTGCCGCTCTCACCAAAAACGATTATAACATGCTGATGGTGTGCTCGGGCGGCTCGCTTCATCAGCTCAATGCGATCAACGCTCTGAAAATGGAACTCTTGGACTTGGTACTCATACATTAAATACTTCGGTCGAGTCAATCTATGGTAAAATTTTACACAAGCAATACTATGATAAGTATGCGTGTGTGTGTGTGTGTGTGTGTGTGTAAGCGAGTAAAGTTATTACTCGTTGGGAGTTTTGATGTGCGACCACCGATCGAACCATCGCATTGCGCGCATGCCAATGAATATTTCAGTGACTCGAACGATCGAGAGTCCTTTTTACATTATTTTTCTTTCCTCCTCTGCTGTATGTAGAGAATGCTCGTCGATTCAAGAGACAGTATATAATATATGAAGCTTCTTGTAATGAGGGATCGTCGATCTATAGATACTAGCGTTACCGATTAAGTGGCTAATTGATGCCGCCTCACTTTCGGTGGACAATGAATATATTATAGAGTTTTGGTATTTATGTATGTGCGTATAAGCACACAGCTCAAGTCCACAAGAGTTGGGCCAACAAGACAGACAAGAAACAGTTGAATAATATTTAAACAGATGCATGTTTCGGAAATTTTAACACGCTTGTCATATTATGGCATACTCGTAGCGCATTAGCCAAATATGTAGCAATTTATATATATATATTAATCCGGTCTGCCTTGCATGTATTCGTCCTGGCAGCCCGACTGCTCAGGTGTCTCCATGTATTAATAATTATGTATTATCCTCTGTGACAAATGAGAGGTGACCTTATATGCCATCCAAGCACATAGAATCTCGAAAAAGATACAGCCAATTAACCATAAGTGTCCCAACTATCCTGGACTTACCATATCCTCGTTCGCTACCTTCTCTCCTGTCATTATCGAATCCAGACACAGCTTAGTTCGCATACACATTAAACTACACTACACATATGGATATAAACATACATATTCACGAGCTCCCTGGAGTTTTATATCGATTGCGCGTCCACCCTATCGGTATATAACGACCTAATCGGGGTGTCGGCGATGCCGTTTGCATTCGCGGCAGCAATCGTTGAGGAATATCTCTCATCGTTGCTCTTACGCTCGTACATATATACGTGTTCTGTACCACTATGGTGGCAAAAGGCAAAGGGACACCGGCAAATACAGCACACACGGTGCACGCGGTGGGCTCTATTTATCCCTTAATCGCTTATATTCGCGACGAGAAACTCTGCGCGATGTTCTTGCCACGAATCATATATATATATATATATATATATACACACATTTATTGAATATAACCAGCAAGATAACTCTGCGATCGGTATAAAAGCAAATGCAACACAGTCCTCTGTATAAAAGTCCTAATATTCTCTGTCTCGCTTCTCTCTCTCTCTTTCTGTGCTATGCTGTGAGACTGAGACTCGAATGACTCGATTTGCAGACGCGAGGAATGAAGTTAAAAAGCATATACGAGTTAGTTGAGACTAGCGATGTACGTACGCATCGTCAGTCAAGCAGTTTGTGTCAGCCTCGTGCATTTCACGATACTTGAATTTATATTTACTACATATATATATACACATAGATTGTCACTAAGCAATATATATTTTATAAAATATTTACCACTTTGACTATAATATTTTGAATCGGCATAATGCGACTGAAAGAAATCGATGTTACCCCGTGTACACTAATATATAATGCCTAATAGAGAAAAGTTGAAGAATCCATTTGACGCGAAAGCGGGAATACCGTAATGTTCTCGTCGTAATTTGTCGAGTAAATCGCGCGACATCGAAGAGACAATATATATATATATATATATATATATACAGCTATGTCTTAGACGACGACGACGACGACAACATCGTCGTCGTCGTCCACCTGGCGCGAGCTTGGCTTATTCGCCTGCTAATGAACAAAACTCAACTAAAGGGAACTCGTTTCGCGGGCTCCTTATCGACAGTCGTAAGACTCTCTCTCGCTCGATTGCACGAACGAGCGAAACGAGAAATCGCGTGTTGAACGTGAAAAGAAGCGGGGCGGGGGGGAGGAGAGAGTTGGCGCGCAAGGACGAAAAGGACGAAGAGGAGAAAGGGTGAAAAAGAAGAAGAAGGACAAGAGAAAGAAACTTGGCGAGATCTCTTTGGGCTTCTCTCGCGCGCGGCAAAGATTGAGAATCGGACTCCTCTCATCTTCGAGGGAAGATAGGAGAATCGTGTCGACGAATGGCCGTGTCCGGCAAACAAATTGCGAGATACCCCCATGGCCACATGGTAGCTTGTTACCAGCTCTATCTCTCTCCCTCCCCTTTTTGCTTGTATTTTTTCTCTCGTCTCTTCCACCGTGAATCTTCACAAGCGAATCCTCCTATCGTCTTCTTCTTCGTCTTCTTGGGTTCTTCTTGTTTTATTTTCTCAATCCTTGCTTCGTAGTTACTACCTGTGACCGAGCCGCACGAGCTTCCCTCTTGTGCCTCATCTGTCTCTCCCACTGTTTTTCGATCTCTTACGCACATACACCACCCTCTCCATATCTCGAAGCTGCGCGGCATCACCTTCGCCGAAGCGCCAGATTGACGAAGATTCTGTGTCGGTTCCCGACACGAATTGATGTGGGAAACCATTTGATATTCGGGATCCGATAGAATCGGTAGGTGCGCAACATACGTTGGATCGAGATCCAACTCATACCTATTTATAACATTGTTCCAGACTATTCTTCATTCATTCATCCCTCCGTGTAATCATTTGGATATATACGAGGTATGTATGCATTTTTTTTCGTATATATTGAATGCATCATGCTATTAAATGACAAAAGTACATTCTTTTTATTGACTATTACGATCCTGTATATATTGAATATTTTACTTAACTAGTTTTAAGATAGTTGCCTATTTATAACATTGTTGAAGACTATTCTTCATTCATTCATCCCTTCCTGTAATCATTTGGATATACACGAGGCATGTATGCATTTTTTTTTTTCGTATATATTGAATGCATCATGCTATTAAATGACAAAAGTATATTCTTTTTGTTGACTATTACGATCCTGTATATATTGAATATTTTACTTAACTAGTTTTAAGATAGTTGCCTTTCTTTATAGCCCAATCAAACTTGTGGCTTTGAGAGGCTACTTTGAGCCTGATTTGAATTAATCGTTTTATGTGTTTAAAATAACAGTGACCCCAACGCAATTGGCAGAATGCCAAAGACTAGTTTACCTCAAAGTTAGTACCCCAATAAAACATTGCATATTGGCTGTCTGATTATCGGAAGATCGATCGAAAAAAATCAAAATCAAACTTTCTCTCATTCCTTCGTCTTGATCAATTGGACGAATAAAGTGAATTAACTGCTCTGCAGTTTTACCCGAGAGAAAATGAGGTAGCGAGGAGGGGAAGCTTTTCCTTTTCCCTTCCGTGGTAATAAAGATCGGGTCCGTATCGCAGCCACACGGTACAGGAGTACACGATCTTTGGATCTCTCTCTGATTTGCAGAGAGAGAGAGAGAGAGAGAGAGCGAAAGAGAGAGAGAGAGAGTGCTCAGGATATTCGATGGCGACTCACGTGGTGAACGTAGAAAGAAAGAGAGAAAAGAGACGGATAGAAAGGAGAGGGAGAGAGAGAGAGAGAGAGAGAGAAGAGCGATCCGCGGAATGCTTTGAAGGGCCGCGGGGAGATCGTGCGGGCGCAGCTCTTGTCGTCTTTGTCGTTGTTGCGAGAGCGGGAAGAAGCATCTCGCGCGACGACGACGACGACGATCAGGCCCGGGGCCACAGAGAGCTACTCACTGATCTCGTCGTATATGCGAATATATATATATACATATTCGTTCGAGCCTGCGGGAAGGACGCGGCTGCTGTACGACGATCACGAGAGCGCACCGAGAGTCGAAGGTTGCCTTCTCCACACCTCGATTAATTACCACATTGTCGACCGCGAATTAAACGACGATCGTATATCGTTATGTAGCCTACTGTTGGAATACACGTATTTTATTTATTTCTTTAGTTCTGTGCATTTACTTTGCTGACTAACTTACCGCTTCCTCGAAGCTTTCGTCTTTCACCATTTACCATCCTTTCATTCCATTTTTGCCAAGTGTGTGCGTTCATACAATCACTAAGAAATTATTCGGAAAATGGCTTACAAATAAAGTCGAGCGATCGTTGACTTTTGACTGATTTTGATTTAAATAATTTACTTATGATAGAATACACAACCTCGACCATTGGATTATATCTTTACTTTAAGAGTCTAATTTTTTGTGAACTATTTCCAAACAATTAATACTTATCACACTTATTTCTGCAAGATTCTCCCTGTGAAATTATCTGAATAATTATTGTGATTATACCAATAAATGAATCATTGCTATATATATATATATCGAATAATACTATTATTGTATATTTTACTAAATCTAACTATAGTTGTACGCATAAAGGAAGATCTCTGGCAAAAGAGAATATACTGCGATCATGATAATCCCGTTGTCGACCAGGTGTCGTCGAGTTTTCGCACGCGTGGGCGTGAAATATTTCGCACTGAAGAAGCTCTACGGATACGCGGTGAACCAAGTTGAGTTCTTTCGGCTCATCACTCGACAAGCAGCGAGCCATTTCATGCGGTCCTTCTCTCATCCCTTTTCTCACAACGCTTTTGGATCTTCTCTGATAGTACAGCGCCATCAAGAACCTCTCGAGAAGTGAGAAACTATGTCGTTTCTCTCGTGTGAAAATACAAAACGCGACGAAAATTCGCGGTCCTCTCAGTTTATGCGTGTACACACGCGTGTCTGTCTCTCGCTTTGAGAATCTTCCATATGTGCGTATGTCTGTGTCTGTGGGCTGGTCGACAGTCGAGAGCCCGCAACAGTGATGTACTGCAGCATGGAATGTCGGGACGGGGTTTATTAGAGCAGATAATGATAACATCTCGGGAGGCGTAGATCGTTCTTGCTCTCGCTCTTGCTCGCAATCTGAGTCTTACTGTATCGTTATACATATATATTTATCTACACTTCTTCATCATCATCCTTCTCTCCCAGCAGATCTTCCGTCTATTCCTTTTTTTCTCTTCTACCTTTCCGTTCATCCTCGTCGTTTCCTCCCTCTCTCTCTCTCTCCCCCCTCCACTCCTCTTCGCATCGTCTTCTTCGACTTCGACAAAGACGAAGAAGAGGCTCGGTAACTATGGCTCTTCCAGTGGTGTATTCGCCGCATAGAAAGACCCACAAGTCAGACAGTGGCATCCCACATGCTCACCCCCGCCCTCTTGCCAGGAGAGCACTCGGTGGCATACATCACCGTCAACTTATTTCTGTTTGAGGCTCTCGTGGCCTCGGCGGAGCAGCAAACACTGCAGCATTGCACACCCCGATGCCAACCACTGATGTATGGACGTAATTGGTTAGGCGGAGTATTGCGAGAGGGTCCAATATATTCAGGCTATCTATATATGTGTATGCGAGAGCTAAGAGTCAACTTCTCGTCAGCGTTACGCGCAATTCATTCGGCTCCCTCGTTCAGCTCGCTGGGACTTTGTGCTGATATTCTGGCGAAGACGCACGAGAGACCAGTCACAAAGAAGTCAAACGATTTCGTCATTTCCAGGATTCGCTCCTGCCAATTTAAATATTTACACCAATTTTAATCAATCCAAATACAAAGATGTTTTGCTATGTCTTGGATTTGATTTACATCAAGGAATTTTCTACAGTCAGCTGGTAGACTAACTGAAGTAGGGAAATACACGTCTTGTTCTCTGAGAAATGGACAAGTTTCCGTGCGTGGGGGACATCCGTAGTAGCATGTAATAGAACAAAGTGAGTAGCAAGGATTCTCCAACCCCCCCCCCCCCCCCCTTCCCGAGCTCGCGTTGATTGGCAGTCTGAGACCCGGAGCGTTGCAGAGAGCCAAGAGATGAGCTCCATTTGCGCAGCTCAAGTGTTCATAAATT
This sequence comes from Dyspetes luteomarginatus, assembly GCA_963669185.1. Taxonomy (NCBI): domain Eukaryota; kingdom Metazoa; phylum Arthropoda; class Insecta; order Hymenoptera; family Ichneumonidae; genus Dyspetes; species Dyspetes luteomarginatus. The sequence goes on along the minus strand of OY769909.1, from coordinate 9,756,664 downwards.
CATACACGCCCAGCTCGTCGTTAGTTCGAGCAAAAGCACTGAGGATTTATGCCATCGCGATGTGTTTGATGCGCCGATGCCTCCGGGAGAATCCTCATGCTCTTTTCGCTGCACAATGGCTACCGACAAACTCTCATAAAACATTGAACTCAAGGTCTAGAACATTCTGTATATGTGAGTTTGCTGGAGCATCAGCTTTTACTGGCGCATCCACGATCACTCGCATATGTATAGAAAATTTTAGACCTCGAGCGTGAGCTCGTCGACCCAAATAGCCACTCCCACGTATCAAGGCAGGTCCCCTCCTCTCCTTTGTCCCTGGAGGAAAACCAATAAAGGATTCTCATGTTCGCGGCACAAGCGGGGTGCATTCACACTTAGCGAGCCTCGTATGATTGTATTCCGTAATTGAGAAGTTTTCATATTGAACCATCTCTGTCGAATGGATTTACCAGTCAATAAAACAGTGGAAGCATAGCTAGGAGTCAAATATTCGTTGATATCTTCAACAATATATCTTTCTTTCATGCTGCATATCTTCAGAAAATGTCTCGAAGAGGTCATGGAGGTTTTGGTCTCGCGTTCGCCATCAACGCAGAGTACTGAAGTGCCAGAGATAAGATGAAGCACGCGTAGGGCATAAGATTGTTTCGCGGGGTCCTTTGATCCTGCGATTAGAGTGGAGATGGGATCTACCCAGAAGATGTATAATCACGAGTGTAAAGAGTAAGAAATGCGCAGGTGTCTTATAGAGGGAGCGAAAAGAGCTGCGAGGTAGGTAAAAGGCTTGTCGGAAAAGTGAGACAAACCGTTGACACGGTGCTGTTGCGCCCGGTGGCTCTATATGATATCCTCTTTCAGCACTTCGAGTGCAGCTCGACAGAGAGCCGTCTCGGAGTATCATGCGACCACCGAAATATAACTATGAGGACCAGCACGAGGGATGGCCAGGTAAACAGGCTGAGATATTTTTCGGACCTTGAGGAGAGAACCTGTTGTCGAGTGTCAAGTGTTGTCCGAGTGAGGACGACGACACGCTTATACAGGATGCAATGAATTTTCCTGGCGACGTTTTAAAAGGTTCTGCGGTAATGATGCCCTGGAGAGCCACCCACGGTGGACTGTAAACTGTCCCACTTCACTTGCCACCTTCTGATTTGATCTTTATATCAAAGTATCAATTATTGTAACACTTTTGTAATGAAGGTCCGACGTAAATCCTACAATCAATCTGTAATATTTAGGTTATGTGGCTGAAATATTCGATTCACGCGACGCATTATTTGGTCTCGTTGGACATGAGACGAAGATGACCAACAACGACAATGTGAGGACACGATACGGAATCAGCTGCGATCCTCTCGCAATTCGCTATCTTAAATCACACAGCTCTCTGCTCTTGGGAGCGCTATTTGCAGAATTTCAATCTCCTACTGCTAGCTGCAAATTGCTACAAATGGCCTCGTATATCGAGACTCGTACGGTGGACATGACGAACACCCGGTATTTCTATGCGAGACTCAATGGAACTTTCCTCCACCCTTTGTATCTATATGGCACTTCCGTGTCAGGTTCGCTTCCTATCATCAAATGACTAAAACCGGATATCTCTCTGCTATGTGCGCTGCTAAATGATACATATATCTCTGGGTCTCTTGCGTTTCATGTTTATCGTAAATATGAGCCTATGACTTCGGATGTACGCAGGAGTAGTCGTTAAAGCCGGAATAACGATTTTTTTTTTTCAGGTTTCTTATTTATATATGATAACAATTTGCAGGCATTTTTAATCTAAATTTGAGGCTTTAATGGGCTTTTAAAAATTTTGGAAGGTTTTGGCTGACTTTGAAAAAGTCCGGTTTTGCCCATGGCTTTATAGTAGACACTTATTAGTCAATCTCCGTTCTGTATACTATTAGATGCTGACGACACTTCCATTACATTACCGTATATATGTATATATATATATATATGTTCATAAAAGGGTACATGTCGGGTCCAAGTGTACATATTGAGAAAAGCATATACATAAGTCTACATTTAATAATAGAGATATACATTATTATCAATATCGATATGTATATCATATAAAACAAGATATTCATAATTTTAGGTTCTATATATAAAAGGGTTAAAATGAGGACCATATGGATGTACACGAATTCGTAAATATCGGGTCCGTTGTTAGTATTATTTAACCGTTTGAACGGCGTCGACGCGATGGCGCGCATATAGTTTTTATTTCTTGCCCTTGAAGCACAATCAGTAGAACTCGGATTACCGCTCAACGAGTTAATTTTCTGAGATCAAGATAAAAAATGATTATGGGAAAGGTAAAAAATGATTATGAGTGAATAATAAAAAATGGTGCATGCTCATATAAAATTACAAAGTAGTCAGATTTATTATTGAATAAGTTTATACAGAACACGTTCTCCACTAAAAGAATTTTACTAAAAAAAATTTTAGTTCCGTGGTAATCGAACTACATTTTCTTAAACTGGTTACTGATCCATGATTTAATGGATGCTACATTGCGTTTAAAAACTCCCGGATTACTATCTACCAGTTTTTGAATATCATCAAGCGATGGTAGCTTTTTGGATGCGACACAATCCTGGAATCTTCGTAATGCAATTTCTTTATCTCTTCCACTCCAACGCACTCGGCCACACTTGCCAAATGGCGAAGCTGAAAAAAGAATTATATAAACAAATAATCAATCCCGATGCCAAAAGAAAAATAAACAAATTTTTTAGATCAACCACTGACCAGTACCTTGAATACATTATGAAGAATCTCGTCAATGGTTGAGATCATACAGATTTTTAATTTACACAGTTACGAATATTTCAATGGCAATGGCAATAGATTACATACGTCGCGAATGAAAATAATCACTAAAGGTTTCGAAGATCATATTTTACTTGAATCACAAAAAAGACACATTTATTGGAAGATGCCATGAAATGAGAGTCCCGATATTTAAACATGCTAAAAAAAGTGATATCGTACTTACCATGGAAGGCCACGACTTCGCCCGCGTATCGAGAACCCTTGTACCGAATAATCAATTCGTTTTCTTTTTTCGTTACATCTGTACTTTTACAGATATGATAAACTCCATCATCGAATAGCACTAATGAATACATATCAGTATCACACAACAGCAACGACTCATGCATCTCATCAACCAGTGCCAAACTGACTCCTGAGGCGCAAACGAATTAAAAAAAATGGGGATACAATAGCCGATCGAAACATTGTTGACGTGATCGCATTATACTCAGAAAAAAACCTTTTATTCTTCGTTTGCGGTCTTCGCAAGTACCCTTACGCCAAAATATATATACAGAAACGACGCTCGGTCCCCACAAGTACCGTAGTACCGCGGAGGTTGGTACCGATATCTACCAATACGTTATATCGCAGTAGGATTGAAACATTCAAGTCGACTGAGAATATAATTCTTTCGCAGTAGATAGATATCGCCCTCGTTTTTCGAAAAAATGTCATGACCTATAATTTTTGAAAAAAAAAATATATATATATGTATTGGGGCCAAACAAAAAATCCCTTTTTTATATGTAATTGACATACAAAAAGTTTCAATCGAATAAAAAAATATGAGGTCAAAAAACACCCAAATCTCACCGATTTCATGTAGAACGTCTCAAATTCTGGGCAATTCTGGGCAAAGAATAATTTTCTACACATGCACATTGGAGCAAAGATCAGTCTACAGTAAATGTTATTCTTTCAGTCTGTCATTCAAAAAGCCAGTACTGGTAAGGATTTTTATTTTATTTTTTAATTGTTCATACTTAAAATGGTACAATGGTACAATAGTACACATATACTTAAAATAATTCAACGGTACCAACCACTATGTGTCATAACGGTGATTATGGGGACCGAAAAAGAAACGTATACGAGTATCGGAACTGGTAAATACCCTTACAACAATAAATATGCCATACCCGCCTCTATTCACCGTCTTTGCCATGACAAGTTTGGCCCAGGTATTGTGACTTGATATCACAATATTTAACAGTGGAATTTGGTTGCGAACTATGTGTGCTCGTAAGTTTGCCGAAATTTTTTTTATGCTTTTCCTTTTAGATACTACTAATAGTTTATATGCGTCCATCTATTCAGCGACCACACTTTTGATTGGCATCGTGTAGAATTCGTACTTTATTTTCCGGAAATAATTGTACACCTATGCATAAAATAACGAATGGAAGTGGCAGCGCGTCTATGTATTTCTTTGTCAATTATCCGAGTATTAAATTCATTTGAAAGCAAGTGATTGCAGCATGGCAAGTTTTCGTTTTTTTATGAATTTTTCTTCGAAACTCATCGCCTACTGTGGTCCTCATATCCACCGTTTGCTCATGGATAACCCGGTCCTCATTATATCCGTTACACATATAGCGAATTACGGGGACCGGACCTGGCATCTACCCTCTTACCTCTAAAAATTATGGGGACCGTCCCCATATGTGCCAATTGTCCCCATATCTACCGCTAGAGTTCCGAAATGGACCCGATATGTACCCTTTTATGTAGATATATATGTATATATATATATATATAATTCCACCTCGCGTAAATGGAGACATGAGAGACTTCTCCGGGGCATACTTTCTGCATATAGAGTCATTCTCCGTGGTTTCCGCCTGCCAGAATCGGAAGAGGCTGCGAATGTTATTCCCCCGATAGAGCGAAGAGACGATTCGCGAGCGAAGCACAGCTCACGGATTATATCGTCTCTTTACGACTTTTCCGGCAACGACCGCTATAAATTCCATTGTTCTCCGGACCAATCCGGCCGCATTCTGGTCCAAGCCAGTATACAAAGGCACTCTCTCGTTTAAGAGCTCCTGCGTTTCTAAGCCGCCCGTTAACCTTGGCTTGCAGGTACGATCATTAAATAGCACGTTCGTTGATTCTTCGTCACCTCTTGAAGCGTATCGAATAGCAAGCATGCAGATGATCGGTAACACCTTAAAGTTTGTATAATATTCTCCTCGTACAAGCTGTCTCATCTTTATGATTGTCATATCTCGCGAACATTCTTTTGAATTGGGATTTAGTTTACGACAGTCCGACATATCATCGGATCATTGCTAGATCACCTTGCACTACGCGCTACGCTTAGCGGGATTCCAATAAACGTGCCAAAATATCCCAAAGTATGACGTTTCTTTTCTCATTGGATGTTACAGCTGAATGTTCACCAAAGGTCATTGGAAGCTGCGGGTCTCGAGCTTTGTGCGGCAGGCGGAAGTGTACCTCAGGGTCAACCGAGCAGCGCTGGATCGGTAGGATCAGCGCCGAGTCCAGCGTCACCGAGACCAACGCCACCTCAGCCCAGACAGCCCCTAGCCACCGCAACAACTACTTCGCAACCCTCGAGAACGTTAGACGACGACAGATCAACGGATGGTGAGAGATTTGCATTAATTATTAACGAAAATAGTGTGATGATACTTGTTAAACGATCGATAAAAAGTCTTATCAGTCGGAACTTAAAAGTTTCCGATGTCATATAAATTATATGTCTTCGATACAGCGGTAGGACCTGCTGGAGGTACGGCCGATGATTCCGACGACGGTGAAAGCAGGGCCCAGTATATTAACGCCAATTGCGTAGTTTATACGCATTATCGAGGCGATGCGGCGTCCGAGGTTGAGGAACACTTTCAAAGAGCGTTGGCCCACGATAAACTCAAAGGTTAGTCATTATATCAATTTTTCATATTTTTACAAGATCATAATTCATGCTGTTCGGAGAAAATACGAGACCTACACTACCGCTAATTAATTTCAATACAATTTTACAATATAATATCAATATGGGATTGCATTGTAACTAATGAGCACGGTGGTAATGTAATTAACCGACATCAGGTTAAACCTTGAATATTTCCAACGCATTATCGATACGTTCTTGTGGAGTTTAGGATAGACAACGCAAATCGAGCGATCGGTCGCTTATGTGTGATTATCTCTGAAAGTACTGAACGTTGTAAGATATTTCATCATTACGTGCCCATTGTACTCATGCATAAATACAAATCATCGAGAAATCAAAGCATGTTGCTAAATATTTCGACTTTTGCGACTTTTAATCCATTCTCATTCGGCCTCTACCGTTTGTCGTATCCTTCTGCGTTTTCGCCAAAGCGGTATACGCACGCACGCGAGGCTCAGCCGTTCTCCACTTCAATGCCGCGAAGTAATAAAGTGCGCCATTAGCCCGACAACGCTAACAAGACCCTAACAATTGTTCCGCCGTCGTGCTTTGAGAGTTAATACCCCTTCGGGCGCCGCGAGCTCACTCTTTCCTTTCTCCGCTGCTTCTTCCTCTTCTTCTTATTCTGCCGAACGAAGACCAGGGCAGACGAAGAAGACAATTCCCATTGCGACGGAAGCTTCGACTACGAGGGAGAATGAAGGATAAGAAGATGAAGAGGTGAAAAGCAAGAAAGATGGACCGCTTGCACCAATCGTGAAAGATCGATATGTTTTTGACTATATTGAGAGCTCTACGGAATATTCAATAGTAAACGAAGCCCGACGATTATTTTATAGTTGATTAATTTCAGAAGAGTTATTTTTTCTGCTGGTTCGAAGCATACAATTTGAGGCTGTATCGATTCAGACGCTGTAAAATATTGAGATTGGTTACAAAATAACAAAAGTAGGGGAGTGCATACCGCAGAAGTATGAAAAATAGTTGACCAAGAAAGAAAAGCTGCAAGCTGCAAACCGCGTCAGCTTAAAGGAGAGCAAAAAACCAAAGATGAAAGAGTTGGATGGAGTTTGAAGCCAGGGTGGAGTTTGGCAAGCGATCAGCGTTCAACGTCTATATCGGTGTCGTTTAAGATCGCATTTATCTCGCGTGTTTTCGTCTTGCTCTCTGTCTGTCCCTCGAGAAACGTAGCAAACCCTCCAACAGAGAGCAACAGGATCTCGCGGTTCACTAGCCTGTTTAGAATTCAAGACAACACGACCTAATTGTTATGTGCGTCTTTCTCTCCGTTTCTCGATTCTACTCATTCTCCGAACGTTCGATGGCTACTCGCACGTGGGCTCTAAAAAACTGCCTCATCTCTCTCTCTCTCTCTTCTTCTCTCGTTCTTTTCCATTTCGTTCAATCACGGTTTTGCGTTAACACAGCGAGCTCCGGAGAACTATCCAAGTTCACTAGCAGAGGCAGCTCAATAGGGAGAGGTAAATTAAGAGCTTCTCTACGGGTTAACACGCCACGGTAGGAGAGAGTGTAAGGTGCCGCAACGAGAAGAGGGCTCAGAGCGTGGATGACGCTTCTGATGTGTATATACGACGAGAGAAAGATATAGATGAGACTGAATACGAGCTTTTGTACCACGAGAGCTTCGCACTGAGACAGTTTTAGACACAACGAGGTATGCGAGCGGCTCGAGTGCACAGCGAAAAAGCGGGATGGAGAGAGAGAGGAAGAATGGAGGAGAGCTCTAGTGATTGATGCATCAATGCATACTCTAGCATTATATGAGTTATCTCGCTGAATCGATGTAGTCACTCGAACCTCGTGTAGTCAGAGATGAAAGGAGGCATGAAAAAGTTTTCAACAAATTCAAAAATTCACTACAACAACAAAATTACATCAATCTTCGACGTAAAATTGAAATGAAACTGTCAATTCAGCGTTGAGAGTGCACGCGTTGCTCAATGATTCCCATATGTGACGGTTTCGGCGTCCAAAAAGAGCTGTTTGGAATCGTATATACCGCGATGGGCGCATCATCAACAGCTGTCGCTGCGGCATGCGCACGTTGACATAATCCGTCGTAACATAATTTTGGGTCGTTCGTATACCCGACGATATGACTCGTGCGTGTATGGTGAGAACGAGCCGGAACAAGGAAGAGAATCGCGACGAGCAACCGGAGTCGCGGGGAAGGAGAAAAGACGAGGATAAAACGTTTTGCCGCGCATTGCCGCAGCGGCACAAGTGTGAGCCATCACGCGAAGACAGACGAGAGAGATTATGGTATTTATCTCGCTCGAGAAATCGCTCCTCAAGATCTGAGACACGATCCCTGTGAGCTATGGTATCCTCACACATATTCGTGTGTGTGTGTCTGCGCGCGCGTGTGTGTGTGTTCGCGTTATTTATGTGTGACCATTTGCCAAAAAGACGAGCAAGACAGGAGACTGAGAGATGAAAAAGATGGAGGTGGCGAATAAGATGATGCGAGAATCTTGGCAAGTACAAATATCTAATGGTGCGGTCTCGTCTCGGCCGAGCAATATCAAAACAGTAATAACATTGAAGCCGGGGAAATTGAGCGAGTCGTTCCGGTCGGTGGCGCCAAATTAACGCTCCGAGACGAGAGCGAGGTGGAGAAAAAGCGAGAGAGAGAGAGAGAGATAGAATGAAGCGCATTTGTGCGGGTGTTTGGATGTATACATCGGGAGAAGATGAGGGCGCGTTCGCGCGCGACAGAAGCCGCAATTACTTGACACGAATCCCTCGACGCGCCACGACGCCTCTCTTCAAAGCGCAGCGGCGAACACGACGGGGAAGGAATCGAAGTAAAACGAGAATTATGAAGAGAGAGAATCAGAAAGAGTGGGAGGGAAGGAGGAAGGGATGTGCAGCAACAACCGTGACAACGGATGTATAAAGGTATATACACAGGAATGAACCAGAGAACTGACTAGATTGAATGTTGCCGCTCGTGAACAACGCTCTAAATCGGTATAACAAGCCGTCCAGCTAGTACGCGGCAGGGGGACATCAATCTGGTCTGGGTTACATTTTGACGAATCACCATTTCGCCTTTTAACCGAGTCTCGACAAGAAGTTTGTCGCTGTTTCTCGCAGCGAATAGAATAACGTCTCTATTATTAAGTATGTCGGTTTAATGAAAATCCGGCCGAATGCCAGAATTTATTGCAAAAAGCTTTTTAACCCAAACTTTTCGCTACTAATCATTTCACCACTTCAACTTTGACGTGTTTCTCAATTAATCCACTGCAGAAATCTGCACGCAATATTATTGTTCAATTAGCAAGAATATTCCTTCGTTAAGATTTTTCGTACTATAGATTCATGAAGATTCTAACCGATTGTATTCGGGTACGAGTTGTCAGTAATAAAGCGCCCTTCTTAGCGTAATAGTAAATAGTAAAGAGCATTGGTTTGGTCCACGTATGTCTAGTTCTCATTTCGGCATCATCGAGTCTTTCAAACGGATGAATTAAGGATCATCCCTTATAGTGAACGGTATTTTCTCGTTCCATTGTTTCTTTACCCAAACAGAGCATTAGCAATAATAAAACTGAAGCAAAAGTCACACTATAAGCAATTTTTTATACAATTCTCCTAAAAAATTAATGTTTTTTTTTCGTTTTTACAATCATTAAGAATTGATTAGACCCATCTTTCACTCGAGCATAAACATCCCAAGTTTAGTGACTTCGTAATCGTTAGATAGACATCTATCGCATCGATGAGCTTCGGTACAGAGATCACGATGTAAATCGTCTTCGGAGGCTTCAGAGGCTGGGCATCTAACCAGAGATAGCCTCAGGCAGCCACCACTCTATGGTGTCTGTCCTCGTGCTCTTGCGGTCAGAGGGATAGAGTGAGTGAGAGATAGAGAGGGAGAGAGGGAGGGCTAGAGGGTGCTCGCTTGGTTACCCAGTCAAGCATGTCGTGTGTCTTCTTCGCCCTTCCTTATCCTTCTTCTCTTGGGCAAGTCATGTGGCAAAAGCCAATAGCAGGAGCCACGCTCACTCACTCTGCCTCTTTCTTTATTCTTTTCTTTCCTACTCGCACTGGACATGTCCCATACATAATAGACAGACACACCCACACACACACACACACACACACACAGAATAAACTCTGATCTGAGCAGGCGAAAGGGCGAACGGGCGGCATTGCGTGCTTCGTTGGTGCGCCGTCGGCACAGAATAAAGCCGACGATGCGCTACGACCGGCAACCCCCGACACTCTGTTTCTTTAATTGCGTTAATAAATAAAGGTCGGAGCGCACGGTCTTCGCGGCCAGAAGAACGACCGAGAGAAAGAGGGAAAAGTGGAGAGAGCCACGGGTAAACTCTTCGGGACAGACCCTATCTGTGAAAGACGCGGAGAACCAGCAACGCTGGACAACGAGGCGACAGTGGACGAAGTATAACTGAGGGGATATATATAAAGAACGATAAATGTACATTCGCGTATGCAACACATGAAAATGATGCTGCGAAAAATGAATTAATGGATGCAACACACTCTGAGAGATAACATAATGGCGAAAATTGAATGATCGTTAATAAACAACCGAAGCTAATACAACCAAAAAATACAAATGAAGGGAAGGAAGAAAATTTAAAGGGAGGTGATATATAATTGAAGAGGTGGAGAATAAGGAGATGAGGAACCTGAAGATGACGAAGGAGGAGGAGGACAGTAAGATTTAGGAAGAAGAAAAAAGTATAGAAAAATGACGAAGAAAAAAAAACATGAAGGGAGCGGAAGAAGAAAAGAAAAATGACGAAGAAAAAGAGGAGGAAAATGAACGAGAGCCTGAAACGATACAGAAGAAAAAGAATAAAGCAAACGATCCGTGAGGCGAAGCAGCCCTATCTCGGATCTCTCGCAAGCAAGTCGCAATATTTAACGCGATAGTTAGTTCGTTTATGCGTGCGTTCGTGGGGTTTTCCTACATCGACAAGCAGACAAGAAAGAGAGGCAACGAGAGAAAGAGAGAGAGAGGAACACACCGCGAGTGCCCAGGGTGCGGATGAGGCCGCGAAGCCAATCCGTGCCCGGTTGCGGTGGACATGGCCGAGAAGCATATTTCAGTCTTTGCCAGAATCTCTTCTGTCGCGACCGCGCGCAGAGAAACGAATAGATAGCAAACGAGAAATCAGAGAGGGAGAGAGAGAGAAAGAGAAACGGATCGCGCGACTACACTCGCCGACGCCGCAGCATTCCATGCGTGGGAAACAATGCGGACTGGCTTCTTTGTACGTGTGGATCTGTTGCGGGTGGTTGTATATTCACCTCTTTGTCCCTCTCTCTCTCTCTCTCCCTCTCTCTCTCTCTCTATATCCCGTATTTTTCTTCTCTCTTTCTCGTTCGTTCTGTCCAACCCGATCTCACATACTTGACGATACGGCCACCAAACTCCCACACACCCCAAACTAATATATATATATATATATATATATTAGTTTGAAGTGTGTGGGAGTATATATATATACACAGATGCATGGTCAACTACACATGTGCCTGTGTATGTTTAACCAGCGACGAAAACCAACAGATTTTGGTTCTCGCGCTTTACGGTATCACTGCTGCCGAGATTAATTCTATAAGATCTTTCCTTTTTTTTTTTACACATATACATATAGATCGAAAAACACAGTTTAGATGAGCTTGCTTGCTGACCGCACGGTGGCTCCACCGCCAGGTCGTATCTCTTTCTCGTTTCTTGTCATCACGATCGAAGACCCTCGATTATATGGTTGTCGCTTCGTCTTTTTTTCCGTCTCTTTTAACTTAATTTTTTTATTTTTAGTTTTTTGTTTCTGTATTTCGCTCATTTGTTTTTTTCCTCTGTCTTCAGTCTCCCGTGTTCTCTCTCACGAGGTCGTTTCATCGTCTTCACAGTCTCTCTATCTCTCTCTTCATATGTTCGCAGAAAATATATCGCCCATGTCCATGAGAAACTTCCCACCGTCCTTCTGGAACAGCCAGCATCCAGGTGACGTGTACGAGTATCCCACGGACCCGTGGCATCCCCATTACCCACAGTATCATCACAGGTGAGTCCCGCAAAATTCAAATATCTCTATATATGAAATAACATTTCCTGACTGACTGGATTCATCATCACCGAGTCGAAACCGCTGAAGCTATAAATATGAAATTTAGTCGGTAGTTTTATCTTATAATGTAGAGACTCACTATAAGAAGGGATTTTTCAAAATTCAACCCCTAATCGGCTAAAAATAGGAAAAATATTTTTACACTGATTCAACGCGTGCGAAGCCGCGAGCAACAGCTATAGTACATAATAAATGTATACGATAAAAATTCAAATGAGCCGTCAAGAATGTGAAGCGTTACTCTAATCCTGATAGTGACATGTGCCTAGTAAAACGCGAATTTCGATAATAATAATTATTTTATTGCCTGTTGGCAGGTGCCAATATCAATTTTAAAAAAATATCCCAGAGCTGTAGGGTTGAAAAATTCTTCAGTATTCATTTTTTCCTAAAATTCTTCGTACTCGTGTCTTCTTTTTCAATGATGAAGCATTTTCATTGTCGTAATTTTTTTTTTCAGAGCCGTTCACGAGTATCATCATCACAATATGGCGGCAGCGGGTTATGGCGGTCTTTTGCTCGGTGGTGCGAGAGGCCTGGGTCATCATACGTCACATCACGCGGCTGCTCATCACGCTCATGCAGCAGCAGCATCGTACAAGGATTGGACGTCGGCAACACCGTCGCAATCCCTCGTGGACGCTTCCACGGCACCCCCATATCCCCATGGTCCGTACGCACCCCTGTCCGGTGAGTATTGGACCTGAGAGTGAAAAAACAAAAGGATAAAACAAACAAACACAAAATGAAAATTATATAAATGATTGGTGAGTGAGATCGTGGTAAGCCAGAAGGCATCTTGAGACGTCTCATGCTTCGTATACGGGATGCGAATTTACGGAAAATCAAGTCACCCGAATAATTGTTACCACGTTGTGATTGAAAATCAACAAATTCTGAATCAATTTGTGATATTATTCGGATAAATTGATTCGTGATATTAAATTAGCTGACAATTTTTATTTATGAAATTTTGGAGCATCAATTTGTCGGGCCTTATTTCATAATTCTGTTACCCGAGGAAACACGAACAAAGGCTCGTAATAATTCTCGTTGATAAAAGTCAAACAATATATTCGGCCTTGTTTTGTTCGCACTTTGAGATACGTTATTTTGTACAGTTGACCAAAAAAGAAAGAAGAAGGAAAAAAATTAAATGAGTATACAGATAGTCGTAGACGATGATATAAATGTATATGAATTATATCATTATTATTTTCTCTTTTATTTGCCGCCCTTTGTGTATAATTTGCATATACTACATTATATATCAGCAATACTGTAAAGAAAATCACATAGAAACACACACACACACGCATACATAAACGCGCGAAAACTCACAGATATATATATATGCATATATAACCCAAACATATGTGCACAATGCGACACACAGAAAGGTACGGGGGTAGAAGTGCCAACACCGAATTTTTTGACCCCCTCTCGTCAAACTTTATCGTATTCGCGGTTATAAAATTTCAAATTGTAAAATTTATCATAATGTACAATGTCAAGATATTTATAATAGATGATGAGCTATGAACTGAAGTAATAAAGAATCGATCTATGATCAATGATCTGAAGTTCTCTTTTTTTTGTTCGTATATTACATATAAAATACGTATATATGTGTTATTTAAAAACACATAAATATACGTATATTATATATTTGTCTTGCCTTGTTGGGGTGGTGTTGGCCCCACTCCCACCCCCAATGCCCGCCTGCCTCGACGCAACCCTTTCATCTTTTTACGCACGTTCCGTTCCTCGTGACCACAAGAAAAGCCTTTTTATCAAACATATCGAATATTCACAGTCTCCGCGAGATCATCCTCATGAGTAGGTCGGATTCCTTAATTGTCAATTGCTTGCCGTTGACAAATTTTATATTCGTTATAGTAGCAAAAAAAAACCGTTCCAATCGACCATATATATATATAGAATATTGTCTGAACCGATGATGACTTTTCTCACTTAAATTTTGATTCTTGCCCTTTACGAACAAGATGTGCTATATGTGCCACGTGAAATAATTTCAAGTTTCGAATGTCATCGGTCTTGTACTGTCTAATAATTTTCGATCGGTATCGTTGACTATAGATAAACTTGGAACGAAATCCATAAAAATTCACCCCAAAAAAACCATCATCGATCTATTTTGTGAAAAAGTTTACGTGAATGAAATTTTCAATTAAAAACCGCGTATTCGCCTTAATTCTTGATGATTTGGCGGACAAATTTCAAGATTTGTTACACGAACGGTGGGTATATGATTATGTGCCATGTAACATTATGTTTATATACCTCGATGTTCCTGCTGCTGGTTGGCTGGACTGCTGTTGGACGAACAGCGAGGGTAGTCAGTGTGGCTGATGATACACACGCGATTCTGCTCTCTCTTCTCTGAGAGCCGATGAGAAAGAGAGAGAGAGAGAGATAAAGAGGGAGAGAGAGAGAGAGAGAGATAAAAAGGGAGAGAGAGAGAGAGAGCTTATATATCCCAGGGCTCTCACAGGCAGAGAGCCGAAGGAGAGAATGCCGGGATGGGTTCTTAGCGACGGTAGAATGGCGCGCAGGTAGGGCAAGAAAGTCGGGCGGTCCTTCAGATCCCCGCAATTAATAAGAGCTTAATGGGGGCCGCGCGCTGGCGACCGATAGCGCTCCGCAACTCTTCGCCATACGTTTCTCTCCTTTCTGCTCGCTCTTTCCTTGTGTGTCTCTCTCTCTCTCTCTCCCCCGTTCGATCTCTTTCCCGTGCATATATATACATACACACTATTATAAACACGGGATCATTTCTTTCCATCTTTCCGTTCTTCATCTGTGCTGCGCTCCCACCAAAATGATCTTTCGCGACAAAAAGGCAACCGGGAAACGAGGGACCGTAAAACATTTTGCTCGCCGCTAGCGTGAGCGAGACAGTATATAGGTGCTTCGAGGGACACATTCGCAAAAAGACCGGCGAACGGAGCAAACCTCGTTTTTTTTTTCTCCTTCCCTTCTGGTTTACCGCTTACTTCTCTCGTGTTCCCGATGCCTCTCATATCCATCAAATTATATAAGACACACAGCTGGAAACCACAGTGGTTTCTCGCGATCGGCGCTTTTGGGAATAGCTGCGACAGATTTTGAGATACATGGGAACTCTCGAACGGACCTGCGATTTACCTCTATCTTGCTAAAATCCTTTTTTATTTCGTCATTCAAGCAATATATTTTTCCCTGCGTCTCATCCGCGCTATGTATTAGCCTATTTGCAAACTCATGAAATACCACATCAGCATGTTATGAACAGTTCATATTTATCAATGATGAAAAGCTTGAAAAAAGCACAAAAGTTTCAACAGTTTTAGGCTTGAATCGGAAGATGTTACTAGGAGCTTAAGTTCAAACTTAAATACTAGCACTAATTAGGATTTAGATTTTCTCATTCGGACCTTCGCGTGCCAAAAGTAAAGTCATTCAATTATCAATGCGACAGACCATCCAATAGAAACAAAATTAAAAGAAGCATCAAAGTCGTAAAATATAATGTCTCGCATCCAAATGCTAGACGAGAGAGATCTCTCTTCGATCGCCCCATCAATTTTTATTCTCACCATATCCGATGCGGCGATATGTACCCTCATGATAATAGCTGTTTTATTTTTTTAATAACTGCTCAATATACGCGATCGGTTGTCCCCTCGATCGGCAATCTGTTGATCATTATACGTCGATATATATATATACCCAACCCAAAAAGACTGCCGATATATATATATATATATAGATATCCTTCGTAGATCTGTCACATCACGAGAGGGACCACTGCTGCAACCGGTTAACGAAACATTGGACAAAAACTACTCATCACGGTCCTACAGTATCTTGATGAGTTTTGCTACTCGTCCAGATACGACAGAATTCGACCGTCAGAGTTATTTCAAAGAAGCCCTATTGGGGCCTACATAGACCAGTAGAAAATCCTTATCAAGGCCGAAAGAGACCATAGTCAGATCCTTAGAAGGGCCCTGACCAGATCCAACTCCAACTTCATCCAAACAACACACTTTAGATAGCCAATTCTCAGAGAGTTTACGAGTTGCCTTCGTGAATGAGAGAGAGAGAGAGATGAAGAAAGCAAGTGGGAGAAGGAAAAGCGAAGCGGGGGCAGCTAAAAATGAAATAAACGAGGCAAGGGATTCGTGCGCCGATGTGGAAACTCTCGTAGTGCATCTCCCGGTTTAGTTTAGTGCGCGGGTGCGATCGCCCTCCGTCGGTTTTCTCTCCCACTGTACGTCTCTCTATCCTGCAGTTGCATTGTCCCCTCGTTTACCATCCACTCTTCGTTTATCCCCTCTCCCTCCGCCCTAGTGCCATCCTATGGCTGGTCACGCCCATTACGATTTCAGACCACGCCCGTTTTGCAGCTGCAACCACACCGAAGAAGCACGCACGAAACCGTCCAGCACACAATCAAAGAGAAGTTCAAAGTTTCTCTATGGACGAGAGAAAATACACGTGGTCACGCGATATTTCGTGTCCGATATGCAAGAGTTTTAGGGTTGGAGAGACATATATAGAGTAGCTTTTACGAGGGTTTTCAAGTTACATCCGGAACAATCACTTGTACCGTGATTTACAATTCGTCCTTTCTTCCTTCAATTGCGAACACGATTTGTTTCATGCATAGATGTATACTGGCTCTTTTTTAGAGTCAAAGTTTTTCTTGGGGAAAGCGGTGATTTGCGAATCTCTCCCTCGAGTCATCGTGCCCTGTTCGCTGAAAAGCCGTGACGTGTGGAGGCTCCTAAATCGATAGAGAGCTGGAAAGCTCTCTCTCCCTCTCTCTCGTTTTCCCTCTCTTTAGACACACGCACCCTTCCTCGTCTCATCCCTTATTCAAGCTTCAGCAATGGCAGGATGTCACTGATTTAATCCTTGGCAGCCATTTCTCGCAGCGACGCCTTGCAATCGTACAGAGTGAACTTTCATACGTCTGCTATTCTGTCTGCTATTTTCCCAATATGGATAGTGAAAACTCCCTATTGTAATTCTAATACTAAGAGTCGCCACTTGTGTAGTCCATTTTGTAAGAGTTCGCCACGTTGCGAAAAAACTGAAGACCAAATTGTTTCAACCGCTAAAAAATCATGCAGACTTTGATGCAATAATGAATCAAGCGTACATGTCTTGTTGGGGCTTGTATTGCCTCTTATTGTCTCTATGGTACGTTCATTATGTTCAACCCTTAGCAAGGTTTGACATAAATCTCTAAAAGCTTTACTTTGGACGTTATAAGATTTATCGTCAATTAACCATCGAATAGCTTGGAATTCATGAAAAACCCTGGTGGTATAGACTCGTTTGGTTTTAACCTCAGAATAGCATAAAAGTGATGCAGAAAGTGGATCACGAAAAGAGGAGCGATACGTGTGCCACAGCTGGTTGGATTACAAACATATCATTCAGACCGTTAAGCAATGAGCGCTGTAGGAGTTAGACATACCGAGCAGCCCTATATATATACCATCAGACCGGCGGTATGCCACGGTCCGTCACCGTAGTAACTACCACAGTTGCCGATTGAGAGCCACCGTTTCTCGCGACAACGATATATGCGACCAAACGGGTTCTCCAAGAATTTGCTTAGAGGAATGCCGACAACGCTCACGCCGGTTCAACGATACAACTTTGGCTCTCTGGCGGTAGCGCACGCCAACATGAGAGCAGTCATTCCGTCATTCCCAGGCATGAGCTACTGTTTTACGTCTTGTGCTACTACGTTGTATAACTATTTTCCTGCGTACTTGCTTGTCATTTTTGGATCCTCGTTCAGAAGGATGGAAGGACATGTACTGGTCCTGGGGATGCTGCAATCAGTCCTGAGAAATATATTTGTTTAATGGAAAGTTTCCAATTTTTATTTAATTTTCTCGACATATGTACCGGAGATCTCATCATATATGGATTGAAAAGTTTTCCAGACTCTTTAGTGAATGTCAGGCAGTCTTGGAGAGCTATCGAAATCTTTCCAGTATAGGTCAAGAATGAGTTTTCTTTCTTTTCGCCAGCAGTCAAACTTCACTGGAAATCGGAACCACATATTTCGCTTCCTTTTATTAAAAATCGAGGCAGACTTTTTTTTATCTCGAACTACCTTATTTGTTCCTCATCTTTCAGATATTCATGAAGACTCTAATTGTAGGACGTTCGATTGATTGCGGATGGATATACATTCACTGTTTATTAATTAATCACGTTGACTGTTGATAATCGATTTTTCGAATATTCTTGTATTCTTGTATTCTTGTATTCCAATAAAGTGAACGGGTGTGAAAGGTTCACAACGATACCTCGAGACGCAAAATCATTAGGCCTCCTTAAATTTAAGTGTTCCGCCTCATTATGTGTTTGACGTTCGGTTGTACACATAGACAAAAGCTTCCTACCGCACGTGGAATCCTATTTAGGTGCGTAGAGCTCTTGGTAAAACACGAAGACTCTATGGCAACAGAGGGCACATTACTCGAGTTTACAGTTTTCTCGCCAGTAATTATATAATTGCGTAAATTAACCTCGAACGAGCATAAATTGGCGAACGTTTAAGCGCCATTAAGCGAAATAAATCGTAATTACGAGACGCGGCTACAACGAGAACGGACGACGACGACAACGACTACGACAAAATCTCGGGACGTTGCGTAGATGGTCAACGGCTCTGCACTTCAACCGTGTTCACGTTGCAGGAATCGTTTGAATCCTCTTGTTGCTTTGCTTTAGCTCCACGAGATCAGCGTTCTTGGCTCTCCTTTTCATCGCCCCTGGGAGAGTCATTAATTGTCCACATGTGTGTGCAACATTTACACTTATATACACGAGAGAAAGGGAGAAGAAGAAGTCTTTGATGAATTCGATTTGACGTATACATACGCGAGATGAATAATTTATTGGACGTAACTGTCAAGTTTGCGCTTATGGATACTTATATGATGGTCGTGGACGAGTATGTGCAAAGTCTTGCTTGTCCTTGCCATAAATCCTCACGCCTTTTTGCGACCAAATATGCTTCGAATTGTCCTGCGGCACTTTTCGATCGACAAGTCTTGTTTTCTTTACCACGCAGTTATCGTTTCGTTTCCGCACTTGTATAGAATTCCCTAAGTGTTTCGTGGAAGCTCGTGCAATTTTTTGAATTTATTATCTGCAAATCTCGTTGCCAAATTTGGGATTACTAGGTCACGGGAAAGGGGGGCTCGTCGGTTGTTTCCGCAATTGTAAAGAATTTCCTAAGTGTTTCGTGGAAGCTCGTGCAATTTTTTGAATTTATTCGAGCATCGAACCTTGCGAATCTCAAAGTGTTTATTCAATGTACGAAGGATGATCCTAGCGAAGAGGACTTTTATTGTCGGCTACAGACCCAAAAACACATATGCGTGGAGACCGAGTATTGTCGCGTGACAAAAAGCTCCAAATCTCGTTGCCAAATTTGGGATTACTATGCCACGTGAAAGCTCGTCGGTTGTGTGAGTGCCTGCATCATCGAGGCTCTCGCAAACACCGCATTGCAGCATCTCAAACGACCGGTATAATCGATCTCATCGGGTCACGAAAAAGTTGCTGCTCCTTCATGGAGGGCCTCCAGATGCCCAGAAATGTGTTGATTTCTCTATTCCCCGGTGTCGGTCGCTCGTTCTTTTCAAGTTTTAACGATTGACTCGTTATTATTCTGCGGGATATATAGGGTTACTACTAGAATTGCAGCATAAATTCGAGGCCTAGTCGTAGGGGTGAATTTGAATTCCTCTTGGCGAGACATCGCCAAGTATGAGAGCAATATATATATATATACATATATACATATATATGTGTATTGCAGCGTACGTCGTCGAGTTCTGGCACGCGCCTCGAAAATGGCGTCGCTACTGACGTCACGCGATTCTTGCGAACGACGAAACCGAACGAGCGGAGAGATGAAAAGAGAATATGCATATATATATATATATACATATATATCTGGTCAAACGGGAGCAAGTGAGACAAAGGGAGGTGATGGAGATTCAGCGGGGTTTCGCAGCATCGCGGATGGTCAACGGCGTTTCTCGATTGGTCAGCTTGCCCAATAGAGGGAGTGGTCCGTGACCAGCCGTGGCTACATCGATCTCTCGGGAACTACAAGCTCTCTCGTATTCTCGCTCTCTCTGTCTGTCTGTCTGTCTCTCTCTCTCTCTCTCTCTCTCTCTCTCTCTCTCTCTCTCTCTCTGTATCTCTGTCTTGCATAGAGTGTACCCTCGAATCGAGAGACACCCAAAAATCGACCACACATTCGACAATTCGTTTCCTCACCAAAATATCACTTCGATCACAATAAAAATTTATTGGAAATATGCAGAAAATTTTATGATAGGCGCAGAACTTTTTCGCAATTGAGTGCCTCGGAAAGGGTAATTGATTTTTTTAAATACAAAATTCAAAAGATCAAGATAATAAAATGAAAAAATGTTGTTATCTTTCTAGACGCATGTAATTGATTGCGTGAAAAAAAAATGAAGTCGTGAAAATTTACTTTAGTTTAATATCATTATGCAGAAGCGATGTTACGTTTGGATGAAATTTTTTATTGAAATTAAAAGCTCTAAAATTTTGCGATCGAATCGAGAGCAAAAGAGCGATCGAGCCGAAAGATTTAGGGACTCAATATTGAATGAATGGCTCTCGGAACGATGGTGTGGATGTTCGACGAAGTTTCGTGGCCCCGGACGCCCGACGAATTATCCAGCGAGTGGAATTGGGGATGCTGGATCGCTGAAGAGAGTAAGCAAGAGAAAGAGAAAGAGAAGGGTCTCTTCTTCACCACGCGCGTTCACCGCTCCGGGTTTATTGGATTCCAGTCTGGGCGAAGGGGCTATATACAGGGGAGGTCTGACCCCCATTGATGAGGGTCATCACAATATGCTGCTACTGGGCTGATGCTCTGCTCTTCGTATGCAACCCCTGTATTCAAGAGCTGCCTATGATACGATCAGTCTTTATTTTCTGTCTCGCTCTTCTCTCGCCTCCTTTTAAATTTCACCTCGCTGAGCAATTTACGGGCAGCTTTTAATTCAATATCAATATTTGATTTTCCCAAATCGTCGTTCAATATTTTTTTCCTCGTCGAATTTGAGAATGCTGGTCATAATTTGAATAAACAATGTATATTATATTTTATAGTTGTTTTCTATTTAAATTTTAAAAGTGAAAATGTGAAAAGCCAAAACGAATTCCATTTCTCTGTACAAAAGTGAATTGTATATATATATATAAATTTGAAGTCGAGATAGTCTACGATAAAACCGAAGGTAAGAAAATTGTTTCCCTCCTCATTTTCTCTTTTTGAACAATTTTCCCATGGAGAGTTTCCCGCGTCTTGGTCTTTACACGTTTCGCAACCGCGCCTGAGGGAAGTTTTCATCCTCTTTGATCTGAATACGCCAGTTATACAATATTCGAGGATCTGAATATTCATAAACGACGAGCTTTTGACTCTTCACTCGGTAGTCTCTGCTCCCCCCATTCACGTTCATATTATGCCTTTGAAAGGGTGTCCTTTACTTTGTGGTTTATGCAGCCAAGATTTCTCGTTCGTTCGAGGTTAAACAGACAAGGAATAACCGACAATTGTACAGGGTAATGCCAGGAGAGCTGAAACACCAAGAATGGCGGGAGACGGCTGCATAACTTCCAAAGAGATCTATGTATCGAATAAAAATTATGTATTGGTAAAATAAATACAATAAAAAAATTGTACGATGGGTCAATTTTTGATGACAAGATAAATACCTTTTAAGCTCGGTATAAATCCGTATCACCTTTCCAAGGGGTGAATATATCGACAAAGTTTAGGAAATTATTGAAGATTAATCGAGTCTGGAAAGACTTTGAAAAATCCAATGACTGCTGAAGAATATAAATATCTCATGGCTCAAATATCAATGATTCACTATTATTGCCATAATCTTCGTGAGATACGGATCTCTTGTATTCACATTCTCACGCAAAATTCGAAATATCTTTATGCCTCGCGTATATCATCGCTGGTATAATAAATTAATAATAGATCATGGGCAGTGCGTTGTATTAGTTGGACGCGTGCTATGTACAAAAGCCAACCTGATGGCCAACGACGGACTATACATCTGACCCACGAGCTGGCACCGGCAATATAATGTCTATACCGACGACAAATATGTGGACGCATTATCCACGGACAAAACGAGGAACGAGGGTGTCCTGTACCATAGCTTGCCTCTTCTCGCCCTATATATATATATATATATACATATATATATAACTTTCATGGTTTCCACCCATGCAATCTCTTGGGCACCCTGTGTGTAGCAAATGGGGTGTGTCTCGGCTAACCCGGACAATATTGCCACTATTTGCCGAGTCACGGAGTCAGCAACCCTACAATATAGTGTACAATATATATTATAGATATATATATCTATATATGCTTGTGTAGCTGCTTCAACAGTGTTCATGGTAGCTACACGAGATTGTCTGGTCTGAGGGGTGAAAGTGAGCTGCGAAACGATTAACGTTTGAGATCTCCAGAATTCAAAGAGCCAAAGTGAGAATGACAAGAGAGCGAAATAATTAAAAAAAATTATATATAAGTTTAAAAAATTATATTTTTCTTCATATTGCTGGAATTTACATTACTGGAATTTCTATAGACTGCAGAGAATAAAAACTATATCACTTTTTTTTATAAATAATTCCATATGAATATTAATCGATAATTTTCTTGATGTTGTCTCTGGGGGTTACTCGTGACGATTGTTCAAGTTCGACACAAAAATAATTTTGAAGATTAGTTTTGAAACTGGTTGTTTATTTGCTAAAAATTAATTTGCAATATATAAAACTTTGATTGTCCCTTTCACGTCCCTTTCACGTCCCTTCGTAGGATGAGATCGCTGCACAACATATCACGTCTACGATCATTTTCTGGCTCAGTGAGTTTCCATCAAATAACACTTCTCGCTTTCCGCGCCCTCGCGCTTCCTCCCTTATATCCATATACATACACATATATGCTCTCTCGCTTCGATGTCACCTCACGATAAAATCTTTTGTCGTTTGCCGCTTTACCAGCGTCGGATCTTTCACTAACCTAGCAGTAGAGAGATTCCCAATACCTATTATATATATATATATATATATATATATATATATATATATATATATATATATATATATTTAATAGTTAAAACACTGATAAACGCTGGCATACACACTTTAGTTCGACACGCCCGTGTTTCCGCATCGATGACGCACGAGTGACTTCAAAACAGGTAAGCACGGTGAGACACACGCTGACACGTGTTTGCGATGCTGGTTTAATATAAACGGGTCTCATCGGCAATCCTCAAACGATAGTGGGTGGCCCAAACACGTGTTTATATATACATATATAAACTTTTCACGTGCGTAAGATCCCTGGATGCGAATGTCGTTCTCACCGATGCATCTCTATCGATATATACCTGAACACTTTACGTCATGTTACATATATATATAGGATCCTCTTTGAGATCATTGAAAATTTTCAAGGCTGGTAAGGCACGCGTCGTCACGTGTTTGCACCCCATGATATCCGATCGATGGACTCATCCAAAGATTGTACTGCATACTACAATGACGATTAAAATTCAAACAACTTTTTTGCCATTATTTTTTGTCTTCACCAGATTTCATCGGTCATGTAGCGTTTTCACTCTCATCGTGCTCCATTGCTTTTTAGATTTATCTTCAATGAAGATTGATAGATTAAAAGTGTATTTTTCGTGTGAGATTTTCACTCCCTATCGTCAAAATGTGTGCAAAATAATGAGAAAATAATGCCGATGAAATATTAATAAATGTATTTCGATTAAAAATAAATTAAACGAATACAAATCTTGAGATTTGAATTGATTTTGTGAAAAAAATCTGTAAATTGGTGTTAATTTGAGATAGAAAAAATTAGCAGTATATGTACTGAGAGAATAAATAATATTCAATCAATTCCGTACGGATTTTCCAATCAGCAAAAAATTTATTAAATAAACTATTATGATACATCAATCTTCTTAGTATAAACATATATTATCCCATTTTCTTGAGCTGAAAAGGGACGACAGAGAGCGAGAAATCTCGCGGAGGTCGCGATCGAAAAGTCCTGAACGTGTTATCTTGAACCAATGATCTCTATATAGTTATATAGGAGGAGTTGATGCCTGTTGCTCACGGGACACATATCGAGAGAGATCCTCGTGAGATAAAATATAGTAGATACGAGATATAGAGAGAACGAGCGGGAGACAAACTCTCCGGGTGTCTCTCGTAAAAGCTTACGTATGAGATCTCAACTGGTCGATCTTCGGTGACGTCGCGAGTCCCTGAGTAGCGAGAGAAATCTGTGAGTTACTATATATATATATATATATATATATAGCGACCAGCATGGTCTTGGCTGTGTCTCTGATTCTCACAGGCACCCGGCGAGAGTCTTCATGGTTGATGTTAAAGAATCGAAAGAAGCCGCGTACCTATATACCTAGCAATCGTTCTGGCTGCTTGTCCCGTGTCGCTCAGCAGGCGCCATCACCGAATCCGCACCCTCGCATCACTCAAAATTCTCATCTTCACGAGTCTTGGTTCATTTCCCTTCTTCTCGGTCGAACCGTTTATTTTTATTATAGACTCACCGTGGTATAATTCTCATCGAGAGTGATAGAGAGATAAGCAAATAACAATAATAATTATTATTATCATTATTTAAGTTTGATTCAAAGAGACGTTATAATAAAATTCCGATGCTGCAAAGTTTTTAACTTTTTCATTTTAATTGTCTTTGGGTTTGAAGCATGCTGATCCAAATGCGGAATACACTTATGGGCCGCCATAACTTAAAGGGCTAACATGAGATTTGCATAAAATTTTAAGCCATTACATTGATTATTTTCTAGGAAGCATCTGAATACGAAGGTGACCATTCTATTAAAAATCTTCGCAGTCTGTTGGTCTCCTGGAAATGATAACTGTTTAAAAGCTTAGAAAAAACCCTTATCGACTAATCTTAGTACCTTTTTAACATTATTAATTGAGTCCTTTTGCGTACCTTTCCCTTGAATGAATACATTTCGTGTCTAATATGTAATATTTGACTTTGAATGTGAGCAATTACTGCACTCGGTAAATAAAAAATGATCAATTTTCATTCACAGTTTTAACGTAAAAAATTCTACACACGATTAATTAAGATGACAGTGCAAATTATTGTGACAAAATATAAATTCAATTTTCTACGAGAGAATTTTCATTATCGTCTCCATAATTGACTCGCTATATAATTCATTTTTTCTCTCTAATTATGTTTCAGGCCTGGATCCTCAGGTTCAGGATTCGAAGCAGGATCTCTACTGGTTTTAGGATGAAGATTCTCGGCGTATTCGCCACGGACGAAGACTTTGTTATATATACCGTTGAATTATTGTATATCTATGTATATGCTCGACTAAAGGCGTTGGGGTATTTCTTCTTTGCATACGAAAATTTATTCAAACAAACAAAAAATGCCTCATTTTTTCGCTGATTTTCCGAGTGATATACAAAGAAGAGACGAGAAAAATTGTATATAGTGTTACCTAAATCTTTTAAGGAAACTTTACTATTAGATATTAAAGACAACAAAAAAATTTAAGTATTAGGCATGTGTATGTATGTGTCTGCATACATGAACATATATAGGGGGTAGATTTTTCCCATATGCGCGCGCACTATCTACCTTTATATAGTGACTGCCGGCCTCGACGCTGATAAAAGAGATCTCTAGTTCATCACGTGTAGCGTGTATAGGCTATTATTAGTTATATATATATATATATATATATTGTGTATAGATTTTCAAATGCCCATCAGAAGTTCACGGAAAAATTGGGTGGGTGGAAAAAAAAATCCACACGAGTGTATAATTATTACGCGGGAAAAAAAAGGAAAAGTAATAATTGGCAATTATATGCGGTGAATCCGTGAACATCCGAGAGAAGTATTTATTGACCAATGACCTTGCCATACTATAATCTCTACATACTATTGTAACATAAAGCTATCCGAGCGCCGTGATTAAAACATAAAAGAACAAAAACAAACATTATATTATCTTTATTTTGTTTCTTCCATATGTGACCTTTTCGATAATTATTATTTTCAGATTTTTCATTAGGATGGGAATGGAATATTTTGGAAAAATCGTTAAATTTCACGCTCTCCGTAAATATGTTTTCTCACTCCTTTCTCGTTAAGCTCCATCCAATCTCCAGCAATTAACTTACACTCGACGAACTTATAGTAATTCACTTCCGCCCCTATCTCCCGGGTAATTAAATCGAGAGTTTAATGACTACGCTTAATTAGATTTACCATCGGATCCGAGGACGAATTAAAGTTCTGAGATAAGATATATATCTATATATCATGTACTTTGTACCCCGTCTCGAATTCGCTAAGTCCTAAAAAACTTTTTCTACATTTATGAAATTGAGGCTAATTGTAACGCGAGCCGAGAAGTATCATCTTTTTTTTTAGATTCCCCATTTCTTTTGTCAATTAAATAATCAACAACCTTAAAAATGTAAAAAAATGACAATAATTAGCTCGGCAAAAGTTTTTACATTAAATATTTACAAAAATACTTTATATTTAGTATTTCTCCATTTTCAATATTCCTAAAGTGTTCATTTAATTTTTCGATAAAGAACAATCTCTTACCTTGATGTTAATCGACCAATTCTATGTAACTTTTATGTCGAAATTCTTCCAGATATTTAAATCATTCATAAAAATTATTTTCAACATAATTACAAGAATCCTCTACTAGGTGCTGGACATATTTGTTTCCTCCTTATTGTCGGACCCTCTTTGGTAGAAGCTTTTCAGGACATCTGGACGAAGCTGCTCCCAGTTCTCTTGAGCCATACGACTGTACCCATTTAGCCTAAAGGCGGGGCACGCGTACGGAAGCTGGAAACGCTAACGAGATGAGAAAAGTGGCAATTAACTTCGTCACCTCGGAAGTCTTCAACGAGAGCCCAAAAAAACACGATGTGTGTAAGAGAAACGCCTGAATGCACATACGACATGCTCGTTAATACAAAAGTTTCGATGGTTTCTCTCGGTTTGGGAAAATTACATCGGGGTCAGACGAATCTCACGATTGCATTTTTTTTTTAAACGTATTTTATTCTTTCTTTTTCTATTTGGAGGCTTGGAAAATTTATGCCACTGGCCTGGTCACGCCGAGGCCAACGGTTTAGAAGAGACGACGAAGGACCCTCGGCCTTTATATATATATATATATGCAGTGGTGGCATGAGTCTGAGCAGCCCAGCAGGTCAATCCGAGAATATTTTATGTTCTTTCGGTGATAATAATTTGTGATTCTCCTCATGAGATCAGATAAGCATGAATATATATATATATATATACACATGCATATAATTAATTCTAAATAAATGCGTATCGATTCGTTTACTTACAGTGCGATATTTCTCAAATTATTGGAGATATACGTAATCAATATTTAATTAATGTGAGAAAAAGTTGAATCTCGTTAATGTGCTATAGGCATAAGTGCAAAAGGGATTACATTAGTGGCGCTCATGGTGGAGAAAGGAGACAAACAGAGAATCTGTATAGCACATCACGTTAACTCTTCGATGATTTTCTTTGGCTGAACCTGTAGCTGGGACACTTAATCCATACGACATAATGAGAATAAATCGTTCGTGATAACAAAAGTCGTGTATGGGACAGAGGCCGAGACATATTGCTGGTGAATGAGCTCGAGCGCGGAAGAGAATTTTTTTTTTTCTATAATATATTGATCCTGAGATAAGGAAAAAAAAAGAGAAGGGAAAAAATAAACCGCGCCGAGAGTGCTCCTCTGTGACGTGAAGATTTATTGTGAGTTCTCCGGCGTCTTTGGCTCCTCTCTTGTTCCTCCATTATAATTACCGAAAGTTTTTTTTTCTCGCGGTGGTTCGCTCACCGTACAGATGATAAATATATGCATGTGGATATACATTAGAACGACAATATTTTGAGGTGATTTTTTTTTAACGCTCACCGAAAGAATTTGTTCTTGTTTGTAAGAAAGAAATCCTTGCGCAGTAATTGGCTGGTAAAAAAATATTTTGAGGTTACTGATATGGCTTAAAAATTTAATTATTCCGCCAAAAACCGATATATTTTTTTGTTTTATTGTAACGCTACTGATGACACCATCTCTCATTTTATATGCTGGATCCATGCATAGGAGGATTTTTTTGAAAAAATATTCGTATTTAATAGTGCCTTAAATGGTTCAAAAATATCAAATTTATGATGAAAAATCAATTTGAATAATTCTATAATATCGCTCTTCTCACTCCGTGATGTCCCTCATCGAATGATGTTGTTTGCCTTCACATACTTATAGTATAAAAAACATGGAATATATATGGAAATTTTCCATATATGTCATAACGGTGTATATATGGAAATTTTTTGAAAATCTATGTGAAGAATATTTTTAAATCTTGACTAAATGAAGCAAGCACGTATTTCAAGTTTCAACACAATCATGATGAAAATAATCACAAAAAGTAGGGTGAACACGCGAGTGAATGGAAAAAAAAAACGTAATTTCTCTTTCTCATGCTCGTCAATGTGCCAAAAGAAAAAAATGTTTTAGCAGCGTTCATGAATGTTGTACTCTTGTATTCGTATCGATGATTCCCTTTGATTTCGAATTTGTTAGCCATGTTTTTAGAAAATAAAAAAATGTCCCTCGACAACCTCAAATACGTGTCATTTTAGCAGATTCGAATTACATTTAATTTGCATGCATATGATCTGTTTAAGTATACTTAAAAAGAGATAAAAATTTGGCTATAGCCAAATTTTATGGTAACCCCCTTGAAAATTTTGATGGTAAAAAATCTTCCAACTAAGTGAGTCGTCTCAGAGCCCCCCCCCCCCTCCCCCCAACCCCTCCTCTGGCTCAATTGGACAGCAAACAAGCCAGCACTCGTGTGTCGACATGCTTGCGAGTCTCTCAAGACTCTGGATTACACGAATGCAAAATAGGGCAATGCTCTCTATCTCTCTCTCTCTCTCTCTTCTTTCTCGTCCGGCATAAATCAGTCTGTTCCTTCGTATGATTTGTGTTCCACGATTCTCGGTTCCCGAACGTCTGTGTTGAATATGCGCCCCCCTGGTTATTACGCAATCACGCATATGCTCTCTACGACCGTTTTATACAGTCGTATGTACAGCGAGAAACGAGACACAGAGATGTGGAAAAACTGCCTTAGGACAGGAAACCAGCACGTGAGGGCCACATGCAGTCTCCATCTTTTCTCCTCTCCTATATCGCTCGGTATTATAAGTACATACCGAGAGAGGAGAGAGAGAGAGAGAGAGAGAGAGAGACCGAAAAGTTTACAATCTGCTCTGCCGCCGTAGACTTCCTGGCTCTCATTCAACCCCTGTCTATCCCCTTTCCTTCCACCTCTCATTCTCGTTCTTTCGGATCTTGAAGAATTTCAACGACGAAATTTCTCGCCCCTCCAAGGAAGAAGAAGAAACAGAAAACGAGAAAAAGGAGTTGAAAATTCGTCGCCTGGTCCGTCTCACAATTCCAAACGTGTGATAAAGAGCGGAAACTGTCAAACAAACTAATATATATATATATATATATATATATATATATATACAGTAATGCAGTATGTACGGTAATAAATAAATACAGTAATGTATGCACATTTTCCTGTAATTTTTTGAACGTTTTTTTAGTGCATGTAAGCAAATCAAATTTTTATCTTTCGCACTCCAGAAAAGAGTTTTGAAAATAATATCTGGCTGAACATTCTGGCTATGCACTTGTATATTTCGATTTAAGGAGAGCAAAACAAAATAAGGGATGATGAATAAAACCTTCTGGACGTGCTTTGGTGATTGAATACCGAATACGTAGGCTATACATTTTGTGTTATAAGTGTAAATCTACAACCCCCGAAACAAGTTTTGGAGAGAACTTTTTTTTTCCCTTCCGTTTTTATATACTTGGAATGTTTGACTATCCCAAGGAAGAAGAAAATGAAAAAAGGGAGTTGAAAAATCATCGCCTGGTCCTTCTTGCCATTCCAGCCGTACGTACCATAATGACAAGCAAGCTTTTTTTCATGTCTTACTGCCGAATTTCTCCAATATGTTTTTCACCCAAGTTTTTCAGATGAAAATTAAACAAAAAATTTAGAGATTAAAATATTGAAAAAAAAAATTTTAGGGATGATATCCAGTTGACTATTTCGGGTATGCACTTGAACATTGTGTTCCGAGGAGTACAGAAAATAAGGGATGATAAAGACACCCACTGAAACGTGCTCCGGTGATTAAATACCGAACACGTGGGCTCTGTGTGTCTGTGTTTGTATTTTGTATGTATGGTGGAAGAACAACCCTCGAGACAAGTCTTGGATGCAACCACAGTAGCCAGGGGGTGCGTTTAGCACCCTCGGAAAGTGTGTAGGGTGAGGAAAAACATATATATATATATGCTGTAGGGAAATAAATGCAATAGGTGGAGGGGTTTCAGATTATTGATATTGCAAACAACGCTGAACGACTATGAGAGTGAAAGGGAGCGTGAAGGGAGAGTTTGGCAAATGGTCGAACCGTGAATATGAATATCAATTTGACTTTACACGGTGCTCAGTGTAGGGTAGAGTGTATACTATTATATATCATGTACTTTATTTCTGTCTCATTTGTCATGTAGAAGCGAGAGACCTCGAAAAAAATCCACACGTGCAACTTCGAGACTGGCGCGCTTAATCGAGTATTTTATTAATTGTCACCCTAATTTTCATTTATTTAATTATAAAATTAGTTAAATTTTCGATAAAATATTCGATTATTCATCTACCATGTAAGATTATTTCTTCATAAAAAATGTTTGATAATTTTTGCATACTTGGCCAAGGATTAAATCTGAAAATTAATAGCTTTATTTAATTCGTTCAAATTCATTTGCATTTTCTATTTCGCATAAATTCCAATATACGTGTATAGCAGTAATAATTACATAACTAATACGATACATTGACAGCTGAGCCAAAACATTTTTATATACCAAATCATATCTACCAAATAAAAAATTAATAATGAATATGACGAAATTAAATTTGTCGAAAAAAATTAATTTCTCAACTAAATATCGTTAATTTATTGTTATGATAAAAAGTCGAAATGAGATTTATTATAATCGTGTACAGATAGTTAATCGATCTTGTGCAGGCTATCTTGCTGGACCTACGAGACTACCAGCAGCTTCTCTTCTCTCTCTTTCTCTTTCTATCTCTCTCACTCACTCTCGATGACATGGTGACGCTGCGCTCTTCGACAAAGGACGAAAAAACGTCTAGGAATGCAGCCTGAGGCATATTTCGGCGGTGTCACCTCAGAGGTCCCGTGAGTCCGGCGGTCTCTCAGCCGATCTCTCGATCCTCTCTCACTGCTGTTGCTGTCTCCTCACCGTCTCTGTTTCTGTTGCTGCTATGGATCGTCTATTTCTTCTCTTCCTCAACTTACTTCTCTCTCTATCTTCCTCTCGTCTTCTACAGCCATGACCGCGGAGCAAGAATCCTTCGATCCTCTTTCATCGTCTCCTCTCTTTCTCCCTTACTCTTCTCGTGTTTCTATATAGTTTCTCTCTTTCTCCCTCTCTTCCTTTCATTTTTCTTTCGATGTTCCTCGCGTGTGTCCCAACGGGAAGTCTTGCAGTCCAGCCGATGGTGTTCCCATGAGCTTCGAACAGCAGCGAATTGACGTACGATGCACCGCGTTCAACAGGACAGATAGGATCGACCGGGTTATAACCGGTGATAAAATTGCGGTCCTTGCGAGAATCTTAATTTTTCATTTTTTTTTTTCTTTTTTTTTCGAGGGTTAAGAAACCGTTCTGCAGTTTCATTACCGTATCTAAGATAACGCTTTTACAATTTGTATAACAGAAATGAATTAATACTGAATATATATGACATTCTAAAAAAATAAAAAAAAAAATATATCGATGTTAAAATTGAATTGTTTAAATAAATGTTTAACATCCTCTAATGTAATAACTCAAACGCAAATGCAGCAAAATTATAAGTCAGCCGGAGATTTTTTCAGAGTAACAACAAACTCAACATAAAACAAAGAGAATGAAAATTATATAACAATGAGTATATCTTCAAGCGCAAATAATCGATTAGTAAATTCGTATCACGAGATGCACCTGCTCTTTTCTTCCAGGACGTATTTTTTTCACGCTTTTCATGGTACACCCTCACTCTCGATTTACTCTTCGACCCCTCGCACTAACCCCTCCTGCACCGGTTTCGCATTTATGGGGTCAGGGGACATCGGATGGCGTCGTGAAAAAAAGGGAGAAGAACTTACACCAGAAACGGTGAAAACGAGAGTCGGAGGAGAGAGAAAGAAACAAAATATGTGATTCGTCGTTTCGAACGGGGGATGATCGGGACGAGCAAGCAGGCTAGTAGTGAGAGATGCTTTTGCCAGTACGTTGGTTGGAAAACACGTGCACCGATTCACTCTCCTTTCGGATGCTTATTTATCAGCAGCGGAGCCTCAAATATATATATATATATCGAGGACTGCCCTGATGCCTCCTCCTTCTGTCCCGCATTTATTCATTGCTCAGTGATAATGAATGCACAAATAAATTACACACGTGAGCGGAAAAAGTTGCTAGCATATAACGTACATGGCAGTGCGAATTTCTTCAACTCGACATATAGAGAGGGTGTGCACACTGTCGATGCCTCGTTGAGGAGAATCGACGTGCCCGGGCACTCTTGCGACACCTGCCCGTTTCTGGATACCAATTAGTCGGATTGGTATCCCATCCGATAATCAATCGCCGATATATATATATGGGACATGGCAGTGTAAATCTACAGATACGCGATCGTCAACCTGTGGGATTTGCTCCCCAATTTTTTTACATGCCTGTTACGATCCTAACAGGCATGCAATTTTTTTTTGGCAAGTCACTTTTTGGTAGTGAATCGAACGAAAATAAATTCAAAAAATCAGAAGCGAAATCTGAAGCGAAGCTGGGATATGGCTTAGATTTTTTATATCTAGCACTGGATTTTTGTGATTTTTTTTTAAGTTTAAAGATTTTAAAGTGTGCCCAATTATTTCCTGTGATTAAAAAAAAATCATTATGGCAGAGGAGCTGGCCAAAAAATCTAAAAAAAGCTTACCTTTAGGGTTGTAAGAATCATATTAAAATAATTGGGGGAAAGGCCCCAGACAGATCACGCACCTGTCGATCTGGGCTAGAATATCTCATGTTTAAATATAGAATAGTGAGCATACCAATGCGGTCTGTGTGACGTATTTTCGTACTTGATATTATTTGTCCACTTGGCGACTTGGTGCTGAGATGTTTCTCTCTTCTCTGATTTGCGATTCAAATTCAAATGAATCGTAAAATCTAAATAATAAGGTTGAGAATAAAAAAATACCGAAATTTATAATAATAGAGGAGCTGAAAATGGGCATACTTTAATATTTTTGGGGGTATGAAAAATGTCGGTGCAAAACTGCATTTTCTTTTAAATTAAATGTTGCATAAAAGCATTATTTGAATGGTTAAATTCAAGTACAGAAGTGTCGTAATGAAAATTGGGGAATTGTAAAAGGCAAATGAGAATAACATTCTATGAGGGAAAAAAAAAAAAAAAAAAAAACAGCCAAATACGTCTATTTTCTCTTGTCGCTCGTTTCGTCTTGCCTCTGCTGTCGCTACATCGAACGAATAAGAGGTCGACGCGGATGATGCTGAAGAGGAGACTACGCACGAGGATGAGCTCGACGACGACGACGAGAAGCTGTAGAGCGAGGATGAGGCAAAGCGCCCCTGGAATGTCTTCATTAAAATACTCAGTCTCATCATTTATGCAGAGCAAAAACACAACGAGGTGAGTCTCTTTCTCTTTCATAGTGGCGGTTGGCGCTTCGTAGTCTCTCAACGAACGAGATGAACGAAAAGACGAAGAGAAAAGATCCGACAGCTTTTTTTTTCTTTATCTTTCAAGCATCCTCCTGTTGCGCGTCTTGGTCGACGCGATTTCAGTTTCGCGTGTCATAACATGAGAGAGGAAATAGAAAGAGAAAAAAAAAGGAAAGAGATAAATGGAGGCGCCCTCGATGTTGCTCGTGCGACCGGAATCTATCGAAAGATCGCTCTGCGAGCTCAGATCGATCTCAAAGTCTCGCTCGTTATATATTTTACTATACGTCTGTACTGATATATATATATATATATATAACACAGCTTGAGCTCGGTGCGATCTGACGTTTGATACGAAACTTCGTGAAGGAAAATTCCAGCAGTATCTCAGTTGCAGCGAGTGAGCGCTCCTTTGAATCTTTGATTCGACGCGAAACGATAGACGGTTGATCGAAATGACGATCCATCGAGATTTTTATTCGCAGAAAGGGACGAATTTCTTGCGAAAATAGTCTGCGACCGCTTTTCTCAAGCTCACTCCGAGAATATAATGAATTTATTAGCTTTTCCATAATGATCATTGAGATAAAAAAAAAATTGTAAAAATTTAGAGTCCTGAAACGCGAAAAAAAAAAGATGTCAAAAATTAGTTAATTTAATACAATGGCTACAACTTTGCTGTTCGATGGATTTTCCACTTCACATTGTGTTCGGTTTTTCGATAATCGTTAAAGCTTAAAAATACCACTTACTTCATCAAGATACGATTTTTCAAGCATTTATTATAAATTTTTCAAGTTGGGCGTCGATTTCTTCAAATTTCGAACGGCTGTACAACGTTAAATATTTCAGCACTGACCAAAAAAGACTCTCTCAGAGTTGATGTGGCGCATTTAAGGCTGTTTTTCACCTTTAGGACCCAGCAGGAAAAAAAATGATTTTCATCGTATTGGATTGCAACTAAGGCTGAGATATAAAATGCTACTTGAGGAAAACGCTTATCTCGTTTATACCGTCGATTCATAATTATTTTGTTGATTTGCTAAAAATCGACGATCCAGCAAGAGCAAATATATCTACAGCTGGGACAAATTGATCGAGTACTGCACATGTACAGTCGCGTGCTCGCAACTAAATAATACAAACAAAAACATGTTGGTGCGTTTTATGTTTTTATTTTTTTATTTTGTAACAATTAATTAAAATTCAGCACAGGCCGAAAGCGAACCAGTACACAAACATTTTTCTATGTTTGTATTTAAATGCACGAAAAAAATATCTCCGATGAATATCTCGCTCTCACTTGCGAAAATATTTCAATTTGCAATAAAAAATACCTTATTTTAAAATGATTATATTGACGATAAAATATTAATCGTTAATATTGAAATTATTATCAAAAACTTTCAATCCATAATTGAGACTGGATAACACAATATATATTACAGTTACAATATATATACATATATATATACTGAATTATATCATACGTCACGTAAAGAAATCCGATCCGTGTATGTTCGACACCTGATCAAACCTGGATCTTAGATTATTGCGCATCGTCACAAGGGTAAAATGTACATACGTCAATGTCTTTACGTATAAGATCCATTTTCCCCCACTTTTTATAGGGATGCTTCTAGGAATAAATTTTCATCGTCTGCAACGACAATCATATACGATCAATCACTAATCCTGCAACGTTACACAGTCAAAGATAGCACAGCAAAAAGACATACAATATAGGACAGTCAATCCTGTACCTGATTATGGGACATATTTTTGACCAGTCATTTTGCCGGTGACCATTAATTCTTCTCTCTTCCTCTTCTGATTCTCCTTTACACGTATTGAATGTCCACGTGTATACCAACAACGAAATATATAAGTGAGCAGTCTCGTCACAGTCGATGAACAAAAGAGAGATAGGAGACCTGCGTCTCTGCGATCAGACCCCACGCGACTTGGGTCTTACTATCCCACGAGGTTCGATATTTACGACCGGTGAAATGGACGTAAAGGAGATACAATCAAAAAGACGATGAACAAGGGAGAAGAAGGAGAGAGAGAGAGAGAGAGAGAGCTTGTAGAGTTGTTCGATCCTCAGACTTTTCGAATAAACAGGTGGAATATCTCATTTATCTACACAGGGTGTGCCATGTAAATGGATAATTTTACCAAAAAATCATCTGATCAAATTTTTTAATGAACTCTTTATTGACATTTACCTTGACTTTTGCCCCCGTAGATAATTAATTTGTCATACCCTCAAGCAACAATAAGCCCTGAAAAAAATATACTGGTCCCTTTTTTTAAACCGGAAGTGATTTAAAAAATTCCATAATCCATTCCATCTATACAAATTTGAA
Source organism: Dyspetes luteomarginatus (assembly GCA_963669185.1). NCBI lineage: Eukaryota > Metazoa > Arthropoda > Insecta > Hymenoptera > Ichneumonidae > Dyspetes > Dyspetes luteomarginatus. The sequence goes on along the minus strand of OY769909.1, from coordinate 9,720,316 downwards.
ATATTGCCTTCATGAAGTGTACAACGGTATCCATCATGCTTTTACCGAAAAACTTGCTAATATTACCGATAATTTTGATTTTGATTGCTTTTGAAAATATGAAAATGGGACACCCTGTACGTATTATCCACACATTGTGTCCAGGAGTAGTGACAGGATCATTTCGAGAGTCTCCTGTTACTTAACTCGACTTTATGCATTAAAGTCAAATATTCATATATGTACGTATTAGTAGTTGATAAACTGGCATGTAGATGTGAAAGCAGGGATAAGAGTGCAGTGGTTCTGTGTACGAAGAAGAGCCGGGTCGTTGTCGTCGTTGTCTTCGTCGTCAGCGCGACGTCGTCGCTATCCGGGACAGGGCACGTGGAGGAGACACTCGACGGGACCATATATCTATATATATAGACGAGACACTCGACGGGACCATATATACATGTATATATATATATATATATATATAGAGGAGACACTCGACGGGACCATATATATATATGCATATAGGAAAACTGAGATGCGACGAGGTTCCCTGCGGTGCCAGGGAATCCTTGTATCACCGATCAACGAAACAAACCGAACGACCGTAGATTTTAAAGAACGTTAGATCGGGAAATTAAGGAGCATGATTCGAGCATTCTTCGGTATAAAGTACTCGCTCGCGCTTATATAATTTTTCTCGTCTCTAAGTTTGCAGCATTGGATTTATATTTATCGTTTTTCTCGATCGTTTGTATATCGATGAATCTTTGTATCGGTAAATCTTTTTTTTTCCCCTAAGTTACGATATGGACGGTATGCGGTCATTTTTTAAATAATAATTTATCATAGTGTATTTCCAATATAATTTAGTTCCATGGCTCGAGTGTCGTTGCGGTGGCAACAATTTTCTCTGACTGAAGACGCAGCTCTCGTGTAAACATAGCAATGGTATTAGTGGCAGCTGCTACAGATACTACGACCACGAATAATAATCTAGTGTCTGTGAGGCACATGGGGTAATGCTCCTTGGAACAATGACAAAGGCCACCGATCGGCTCGCACTTGTTAGAAATTGATAAGCGATTGACCTAGCGTATAAAAATGAATTCGCATATATTAATACAGAGAAAAAACTTGTACAAATTTTGTAGAAAATAAATTTCCGTTTTATTTCAATAATGACTGAACGAGAATTACCTATTTGCGTATATAATTCGGCATACGCGCAAATGCGTAGTGCACAAAATAATTCGATAAATCGTAACTAACGTAATAACGTCTCTGCGAAAGTTTGAACAAAAATTAATGACATCCGCAAAATTGCCAAGAATATTGTTTCACTGTTATGCTCTGTTTAACGCATGTAGAATATCAACTATATGGACAGGGTCGCCTTCGCAAAAAATTTGCCAGTAAATTGTAAGAACTGACAGTAGATGGTAAATCGTGTTTATGTGGGCTCAGCGGGATAATCGTTTATTTTTAGCAGCACACATACGATTTTGAACAGTAATCGAAAAATTATAGTGTCCTGAATTCGATTAACTAGCACCTCCTAACAGGATATGGGTTGGATGTAGTACGATAATTTTTTATCAAATGAGTTTAAAAAAAAAATACCTTATTCAGCCCATTCGATTGATAAACAAAAAAGTCTTTCCAATAGAGAAAGTGATAGTGTTCGGTCATATTGTGCGTCTGGAGAAAATATTATTCGTTATCAGGAGTTCGTCGTAACATCGGGAACGATTTCATCATCGACCCATAATTTCAAGATTGAAGTCCTTATCGATTTGGACCGCCAAACGAACCACATATACCGTATCTAACCTCGTAGCCTAAAAGATTATTGAGTGGCTCAACCGATTCGAGTATTTGGCTCATATAGCCATGTGTAATGCATTTTGTGACAAAAGCACAATGGTGATTAAATTGTCACTATAGTTCGATACTTTATGAGCTATCGAGATGCTTTTCTTTTTTCAAAGCGAATGATCATATTTTGTTTGACTTGGTTTGGCGGTTATTTATTTCTCGCTACTATAGATCCTCGGTGTAAAAGGGGGACGCGGGCTTACGTTGAAATTGGCACATATGACCCCGCCTCTTCCCCTCATATGTTATCTACATAATACAGCATGTAATTCGTTAATACGCCTGTACGCGCGGGTGACAGAGTACCGAGAGACGTGCATACTTATATCGTATTCAAAGTGGTTGCAGGTGCATCATAAATCTATGCCACCTATTCGAGTCGTCTCTCGCTGCGGATGGGGTTTAAATAAATAAATAAATATATATATATAGTCATAGCGGTGCTTGGACATGGTTGAAGGGTAGAGAAAAGGTCCGGTGGATGAGAGATAGACATTGGGGGCCGCGCTTGAATCGTACTCCGTTTACATATTTACCCACACATATATACACATATAATATACATATACATATACATATACATATACATATGTATATGAGAGATGTTTACCCGGATCGTTTCAGCTTCCGTTGTCCAGCTGTCCAGTCGAGCCAATATACATACAATGGTGACACGCGTGCCGAATCACCTAAGCTAAACTCTATACCGCTGTCATCGCAAACATCATCACATCGGATGTTTCGAAGACTCTCCGAATTTCGCACTACCTTGAACTTTCTATATATCCTTCTCGTCACCCTGCCTGTCCCTGTTTCTTCTTTTCGTTACTTTTCGCTTTTGTTCACGAACATAGGTGACAGTTTATATGGAATAACTTTAAAATTCGTTTCCTATTTTCTCCGAGGAGAATATGAAGAAACGGCGCGACCCTGCACGACGAACAACCCTCCATTAAGCGTTAAGTATGTATACATGTCTTGATATATATATATATATATATATATATATATGTATATATATATAGGTAGATGTATGTATATTTATATCCTGCTATGGATATATAATAATGTAACCAACGACGTGTGGACACCGACAAAGAAATTAATGCACGTTGTGCAACGCGAGCACGTGGAGAGTGTATCGAGGAATTCCACGAATTTCTCAGGAGTCAGATCCGAAACGGTTTCGCTTTCATTGCATTTACGGGCTCTCCTTACTCTGTGACATATTTCACTACTGCTGCTGCTGCTGTTGTTCAACGCACTCTGTATGTATAACGCATTGGCCAGAGTGGATGTCCGTCAATGGTGGACAGGAAATGTGCAGCCGTTTATATATATATATATATATATATATATATATATATATATATATAAATACACGATAAGCTCCAGAGCTTATCGCATAGACGTGACGTGTAATAAATAAATGCATTAGCAGGGGGGGAGGGGTACGTGGGGACGGAGAGAGAGAGAGAAATTAATGCAAAAGTCGAGTGGTCGAATTGGTCGGATGTGTGACTATAATTTGGTTTCGTTCTCTTTGTGAAATTTGGCATATGTGTGACTATATACGTATATAAATATAGCACGGTCGATAAAACAAGAGGTATTCTCTATCTACTTTCTTCTCTCGATTAACGTATACATTTAATAGCTCAGACATAATTACACGCCTTTATATCGTCTATATATTTCAGTATGCGCATCACGCGTACTTACTCAGTTCTCTAATAATTCGACAATATGGCCAATAGTCGCATGGAAATGAAATATATTCCACAATAATAGATACATTTATTAATTTATATTGAAGGGTCAAAAGTTCGATGTCTTGGATACATTTTCGGAATTTCACTTTATTTCTATAAGGATAGTGTGACGCATATATATATATATATACGTTTTACATATAAAATGAGAGCCACATATATTTACCTAAGTATTGTAATTTATTAAATTATTATTGTAACTCGGGGTATGAAATGCGTACGATACATGTTACATGGGATTATGATTTTTGTGCTCATTACGATGAATATTTCCTTCGATTGACATATTTTTTTGTTTAAATCTTCATTATTTAATATTAAATATGAGATTGATGAGGAGATGTGATTCTTCGTTCCTTTAATTATTGACGCGGAATGGTTTTGCATTTTTTTCACGATTATCAACATACAAACATGAAGGAGAATGTTGATCGAAGTTTATGCCAATCGGCCACGTTATAATTAATTTAATTTCAATTAGTTTCGTATGCTTTGTTCCATCTTCCGAAATTTATCGTTGTTGTTTTACATTTTGCAGCATTCCACGAGAATGTTGTGATGGATTGTGGCTGTGATTTTTGAATTCATAATCTATATGGATTGGTCCTGTAATTTTCAGTTGTGGGCTCCTGGGGCCCGTCAGCCAAAATTTGGCAGACCATCACGAGCACGATCACCACTACCAATGCGTAGAACTAGAAAAATTCAATCAAATGTTTCCGTTTAACCATACCTACTGTTCAAATCACATTTTTCTCTTCTCCTTTTACAGTAGCATTCACATTGCACAATATGCAATATAACAATTAAAATCTAAGCACACTTACTTTCAACATTTTTATATTAATTTGAATTTTTAGTTCGACCGACCACGGTGCTTCTGGTATATTACCGAGAAAAATTCGCGCGAAACGTATTACTTTGTTCACTGGTACGAGGCACGTAAATGAGACGTGTCATTAATGAACGCGTTATATACTCTCGGGTCTTTGCCTGACACTTGTGCAAAGTCTGATATAATCTGTAGTTTCAATAGATTCTCTTCTGATATAATTACGAACCGAGGATCGACCGGCATTCGAAATTTTTTTATTACACATTTCCTATGAAATATTTCACTATTTCAAGATTTGCTATGCGGGAAAGATTTACTTGCTGGAAATATATATATAAATATTTCATTAGCATGCTTTACATATATGTATATATATAGCGACACAAGAATCTAAATTCGTAAGAAGAAAGAAGAACCTCTCTTCGGAAACTATCAAAATTCATATTTTTTTCTAAATTTTCTTTGAGTATATTGAGTTTACCTATCCATCCCATTTTTTAGAATGAGACTGCATAATTAAAATATTCTTAAATGAGACAACGTCAAACCCAACAATTAAGTGATCATGATATTCACGATTTATCTAATAGCGAAGTCGCTTATTTAGGAAAGTAGCTTGATAAATTTTGGATTTATTCAAATTAATTTGGTCCTGATACGAATAAAATTAATTTAATTCCAATAAATCTATTTTTATTAGTGCAAATTTTTTTGAAAATTAAAAACATTATCAGTGTCTATTTATCTATTACTTTTATATGAAATGGACTCGAAGTATCGCACCAAAAGGATGCTGGCCACCCGTTATTGTGATAAAATGACAAGCATTTCGATGAAATTTATTCTAAATTATTATTTATCGTACTGATAGATATGTTTGGCAGTGTTTCTGTCATTATTATCGCATATTTGGCTTTGCATAAAAAAGCGATAAATTTTGAAAATTAAGCAGGCTATTGAGGAGACCTAACCTCGTTTTATGCCCGTACACTTGTTTAGTTTTTAATATTTTCCGTAGATAATAATCAATTTTTTATATATCTATACCCGTACGACTTCTCTTGTCCGATGGTTCAAGAATATCACGTAACAAATTATTTGACAGAGATTTATCTATCAAGAATCCTCGTTTCTTAGGTGTTAGGGCCTTAATCCTATTGCACTTTATCTTATGTTAATGATAAAGAAAGTTGATAAATCACTATGCACAAGATCAGAATAAGACTAAAAATTAAAAAAAAATCCGCAACTTCATATCGATATGGTTATATCTATACCATACGATTCCCCAATATTTCTAATCTGCTATAAACTATAATGAAATTTCCACGGCTGTCAACTCAACACGTTGAGAAATATTTAGACATGACATTTCGTGTCGCAACGTATCAATTGAACAAATTGAGGTAAGAGGTCGCATCATAGCATAATTGTTTAACCAACGTTGCCTTTATTCTCGGCTACTCATCAGTAGTCGAGAATACCTCAGTTTGTTTAATTCATACGTAGCCATATTCGAAAAAATTTCATCTGTGAAGATGTAAAAACGAATTTCCGTGACGATCCGCGAATCGGTTGGGTAACGTGTTTATGAGCAAATATCTCATCACCATCCAGAATTCGCCACATGTGCTCGAGCATACGTCTTCATTATGTGTGAACCGTAACTCTGCATGACACGCAAGTGTGAAAAAATTATATTTTACCTGAATTTATCAAAAAATTCTCCAATAAATCCAATATATTATGATTATAATATCTATTAATAGAGACATCAGGCACAATTATCACGCCATGATAATAGAAAGATACGACTAATAGGCTAATTGAAATGAAATTCCATGAATGATTAACAATGAAGAACGACGTATTGATAAATGATTATGTCATAATGGAAAATATATAGAATCTAGACGGAATGAATTAATTTTATAATGAGCTAATATATAAATTAATTTATAATTATAATTATGATTAATTTACTAATAATTGCAAGTAACCCCAAAACATATCTATTACAATATCTATTAATAGAGACATCAGGCACAATTATCACGCCATGACAATAGAAAGATACGACTAATAGGCTAATTGAAATGAAATTCCATGAATGATTAAGAATGAAGAACGACGTATTGATAAATGATTATGTCATAATGGAAAATATATAGAATCTAGAAGGAATTAATTAATTTGACATTGAGCTAATATATAAATTAAATTATAATTATAATTATGATTGATTTACTAATAATTGCAAATAACCCCAAAACATATCTATTACAATATCTATTAATAGAGACATCAGGCACAATTATCACGCCATGATAATAGAAAGATACGACTAATAGGCTAATTGAAATTAAATTCCATGAATGATTAACAATGAAGAACGACGTATTCATAAATGATTATGTCATAATGGAAAATATATAGAATCTAGAAGGAATGAATTAATTTGACATTGAGCTAATATATAAATTAAATTATAATTATAATTATGATTAATTTATTAATAATTGCAAGTAACCCCAAAACAGTTGTAATGTTAATTGCTAATCGCTCGTCGAATTTACCGAAACATTATTCACAATCAATTATTTCAGTGTACACGGACGAAACGAAAGAAGCGAACGCGTGAAAGGAGAGACAATTGAGATTTTATCGTCAAGGTTCGCTCCTTTAGCCATAGGGCCTTTCTCCATAGGGCCTTATTTCTCATTCCCTTGTACTTTTTTTATTGTTATTTTCGTCGTTTTTTTTCTTCTCTTTCTCCTGGGACGCGAAGTTCGGGATCCGCGTGCACGGGCTTCTTGGATTTGCATACGATCAGTTGGCGATTAACCGAGATAGAATCGGTTGTCTCGCGCAAGGAGCCTTGTGAAACTTTCTTTCGCTGCCGAAGATTTCCTTTTTTTTTCTGCTCTCGAGGCGCGAATTCACGACAGGGCGATTGGTAACTTTCCGTCTTCATTTCTTACCGGGGATTCGAGAATTATTTTTTCAATGTATCACTTATTTTTATTCTTTCTATATAGCGTTCTGTTTTTTACGAATCATCGATCTATTTTCCTCATTGTTTCATTATCGTATAGTAGGCTCAACTGCTCGTATATTAGAAGACACGTTTTTTTTTTTTTTTTAATTGCTTTCTCATATCATCGTACAAATATTTGTGGAATAATTTTTACGCGTTTCAATAACGTTTTACTACATTCAATTTTACGTAATAACTTAATCGATTATGGGACCATCTCTGCGAGGATTATATGACACACACGCGTCGACGTATTTATCATTGCGGCGCTTTATTCAATCCTCGTCTATCGGTAGGGCAAAACTTGAAAAGACGGTGATCATATATGACTGGGTCTGACTGGAATCAGTTAATGAGGGATGTTTCATTGTCATTTGAACGTCCCATTTCTCTTAAACGGTCGAAAATGGCTTAACAAATTTTCTCAGGAACTTTATATGAGTGACAAATTGGGTTTTGATGAGCCATTGTGAACCCGATGAGATAAATGTGTTTCTTTGCGTAATAACAAATAAGAAAATTATCGAAATGGATCGAAATGGATCGTAAATGTGTTTCTTTGCGTAATAACAAATATGAAAATTATCGAAATGGATCGAGTTATTTAACAGGGTCGTCGGCTGCCCATTTCGCTGCGTTTTATTTCGCGGGTCATGGTGCAGCGTTCTAATTTTTTCATTAATAATAAGTTATCACATGAAACTTAAATACGTTCATTAGCATTAAACAGTATCGGATTAATTAAGGCGCATCAAAAGTTTAAAATTCTCAATGACGGAATACATAAATAATAGTCAAATAAATCAAATTGCTGGCCCGACGAGAACAAAATGCTGCAATTCAACACCAGCGCCTGCCATTTCTTTTCCAACCGCCACATTTTACAAGCATTAAATAAAACAATTAAAAATGTTTTCAATAATAATAATACATTGAACAAAGATATTATAAAACAACATTTTTAAATAAAACATAATTTAAAAAAATAAAATATAAATAAAAATGTGTTTAAACTCAATTTTCATCGAGTATTTTTTTCTTTTTTTAACGCTCCTTTTTCGTTTAGTTTAGAACTGTACGGGAAGTGTGGAATCCGAATCAGGAAAACGCCAAGAGATATAATATCTCGGGAAGTCAGAAATATTTAATAGTTGGTGGGTTAGTCGGCCGAAGTTATAGAACTGAGCGACTGAGTCGAAAATTAGTTCTGAACTCGAAAGTTCATGGTGCCGCAATGAAACCACTTGGTGAACCCAGCAAAACCGCCCGCTCAATTCATGAGAACCCGTGAAAATGAAGTACGCGGATGGTTTTCCATGAGGATATGTTGCACCACTTAAAATTAATAATAATTTCCTATTTTAATTCCTCATAAAGGAATGCGGCTTCATTTTCGTGAAAAACAAAAAAATAATTTTTTATTAGTAGTTTGTTCAAAATATCCTGACATGTCGAGAAAGCGGAAGTAGATTTTTTTTTGGTGCGTTTATATGTGTGAATGATGAGTTTAAAAAATTCAAACAACTCGAGAATGGCTTGGCGTTACTTTACTAATAATAATTTCTGGACCTGGGTGGGAATTTTAGTTTAAAATTAATTCGTCAGATCAATGGGGTGTCGAAATGAGCTTAGAGATGAACCTAATTTTTGTCTAAGCTATCATCAGGCATGATAATATGAAAATAGGCATGACAATTTGTTATCATCCGTCGGCGTATCACATTTATGGGAAACGCTTCGATGGAATATGTGCTATATAGGGTTGATTTCAAATAGCCGCTTTTTGGTTAGAAAATATTAAAACTGGACTGTAAGAATGAACAAGATCCCGTTCAGGCTCCATTGAGAATTATTTTGTTTATTATTGAGAAGATTTTATTACTTATAGTATTGAGAGTTATTATAGTTTTACCATTGCTTATATCGATATATATTGCTTATATCGATATATATTGATATATATATATATATATATATATATATATATATATATATATATATGTATATATATATATATATATATATGTATATGAATGTATTGTTATCGTAGTTTTGGTATCAGTCAAAATGGTCGTACGTGCGTCGAGTTCTTCTTGGTCTGGTCCAGTTTGGTACAGAGTGCATTGCGGTGGCGGTGGTGAAGCGACGAGACAAGAACGAGCAGCATATATAGCAATGGAGAGAGACTATAGTGAGGCGACGAAGACGGCATTCGTGGCGCAAGTCGCGTGCCTCCCGCGTTCTATACGCTTCGGCTTCTGTTTGCACTATTCTACGTAGATATAGAGACGACGACTTGGCTTGTGGACGCTCAATGATCACCGATGTGAGCATTCTACTGTCTCATTCTCTTTATTTCTCTCTCTCTCTCTCTCTCTCTCTCTCTCTTTGCCGATGCTTAGCCGAGCGGAATGCCACGAGCGAACGACGATATAGCAGGAACCAATTTAACGCACTTTCGGAACGTTTTCTGTGAGTCCCGCGACGAGATCTCTCTTTTTATCGATCAACGATCGGCGATATTGACAAAGTCATTAGATTTTTTTTTCCATCACAATTATTATGGAATTATACGAAAAAGCAAAATATTTTAACGAGTTGAAAAATTGATACGAACGGCCCAACTTTTATTTTACTGCAACAGTTCTGGATAGAGTTCTCATAAATACACAAGAATAATACTAGTGTAGACTAAAATTAATTGTATTGACCATCAATTAATCAAAATGATTTCACAAATGATCATCTCTATTACTATATGGCGATAAATTTCTCATCCTTGCAAGCTCCGAATAGCATAGTCGAGCTATTTGGCCAACGACAGAGATACAACGATGGCCGCTCTTCTCGCTATGCTCTCTCGTGGTCGCATCGTTCGCGTTTCGATTCACCGGAAGTACATTTGGAATGATGAATCATCACACAGCGTTACGTAGGGGTACATTCACCCTTGACAAGTGGCCATCTATTCATTTAAACTTCTATATATATTTTAATCAAAGCCAAAGATATATTTCATCACAAAATTAAATTACTTTTTTCAATAATCCTTACAAAAATAACGTACTATTTATTATCATGACGTTTTTTTGGTTCAACATATCCTGTATTAACTTTTTTCTCGTTGTATTAAAAAATAGATTTTTTCATCGTATTGCTGCATCTTTATATAAATTAATTACTAATCTGCTTTCCTTAGTTCTTTTTGTCAACGTATTTGTGACCAGAGAGTATTAAACGTATTAAATGACTAAAGTACTATATTGTAGGGTAGAAGGTGAGGAGTCGAGAGAGGTTATAGAGAGGAGCAACGATTGGACGTTGGGTGGCACACAACCCCTCGTGTATCCATGGAAACGTAATCCCCTTCGACATGCAGGCAAGAAGCAGCCCGAGCTATATATACATATATACTATATACATATGTATTAAGGAAGCTATGTGTATGTCCCTCTGTGCGCTATACGAACCAGTTCTCGTGTATATTACAGTTTTTCGTTCAACTACCCTCAGCTATCATAGCTGTGTGAGTATCTTCCCGAGTGTCCGTGAGTGTATATGAGAGTTTCTCTGTACGACCCCAAGCAATTCTTGTATGTAGACGGCAGCGGCAGTGGCGTTTGCGGCGGTGGCGAAATATTTTTATTATACGCATATAGAGCGCTGTATACATGTACACATCTGTATATAAAAAGATGTACATATATAGACATGTGTATATATGCATACTACATATACGTGTATATAAGTATATATGCATAGTACATATACGTGTATATAAGTATATATGCATAGTACATATACGTGTATATAAGTATAAGTATAAGTGTATAAGGGTATGAGAGCGAATAACTCGCGAAAACACGTAAATTAAAGGCACTACGGTGGTTGATGGGGCGGAATGGGAACGAGAGTTTCTTTCCCTCGCGCGCCTCATCGTCTTATCCACCCTCAACGCACTTCTCTCTCCTTCTCGTCATCTATCTCTCTCTCTCTCTCTCTCTCTCTCTCTCGAGGAACATAGCCGTCATAAGGAGATATTAAATCGTGTGCTCTTGGCCTCAAATATTTTCTTATCGTAATTATATATCGTGTCGTATTTGCTTCTATGCCATTTCGCGAACGATATCGATGTAATAAAAATAAAATAAATATTCCATCGAGATCGAATATACGAAAATATTTTGTCTAACGATATCTGCCAAATGAATGAAATTTTCGCGTCATTTTAGTATAGGCGAATGTCCTAACAAAATAATTTACAATAATTCAAAGAGACATTATCACTAAATAACTCTTAATTTATTGTAAACATTTTGACTGCTCGTAAACTTATCAAATTATATTTTATCACGAAATTATTTTAAATGATTTGTTCCAAATACGTACGACTATATTACCTTCTTAGCTGAATTTGTTTCAATCATTTAGTCCTGTGATGATAATATTTTCAAATCATGATTCAATTTGCAGCGATCCGTTTTCATGTTGAACGATACATTTCTAGCAATCTTTCGATCTTTAATTGACAGCCTGTTTCTCTTTCCCTCTCTCTCTCTCTCTTTCTCTCTCTCTATACCTACTATCTCCAAGATCGATATCTTAATCGCCCGGTAATGTGTGACGCTATTCTCTCTCGATCAAGATCAATGGTGTTGGTGCGTGATAAAACATCTCTCTCACAAGACAGATCATCCCTAGTTACATATAAGTAGTATATATATACTCTGCCTATATTAGTGTATGCACATCTATATATATACAAACATACATCTATATATATACATCTATATATATATATATATAGCCAGCATGCACGGTATCAGTCGTTGAATACTTATATCGGTCTGCTTAACACTCCTCGCGAGAAGATGCCCATAACGAACGATAAAGAGAGAGAGAGACGAGAACAAACATTGTAAGCTCTCCAAGATAAAATCGGGAAAAATGTGACGATTAATCGTCACAGAGGAGCGCGAAACAAGAAGAAAAAAAAAACGTGAGGCACGAGAAGTAATAAAAATCGTGAAAGGAATTGTGATGGAACGCGTCCTAGCGTCAATGTATATATAAACTTACGCATGTATAGGAGAACGTGTGCGTATGGTTTTCCGGCGATGCTGTTTGCCGCTGTTGGTTCTCGGGGGACTTGGACAAACTTGTTATCAGCGACTTTCCCCATATGCGTTATTCGGTGCGGTTTTACCGGTTTTTCTCGCGCACGACGAGCAACGACCAAAGCGCGAGAAACGCTTTCCTGTCATCTATGTATATAGCGTATATAAATAATATACATATAGATATAGAGTATATATTGTGTCAAGTATAAAATTGCAATAGGCCAAGATGGTTCATTTGATGTTGAACATCGTCACGAGACGCTTAACCAACTTGATGTGCATCACGTATACCCATCGGCATGAAAGAGCGCCAATTACCTTGTCAATTATCTACTCGATTGATGGTTGCCGCGCGCCATATTGATTTCCCAACCAATCGCCGACCGAACGCGATCCAGCAGCCACATCCGATATATCGCTGTGAATGTGCAGAGCAACACGAGTAGAATTTACTCAACCATATATATATATATATATACATACATACATATACATATATATATTCTCTGTCGTTGAGAAATATTCTCGCGAGGACAGAAGACGCGCGCGCGAAGCCCACGGGACTCTCTGGCGAACGCGCGGGATCTTTTCACGCCGCGCGCCACAGCGACTTTTCTCTCTTTCTCTCTCACTCGGTCTCTTGTCTCGCGAGGAGTGAGCGATAATTCTTCATTTTGCCGACGAATGCCGGGCACGCTTTCGTATCGAAGCCATCGAATAAGTTATCCTAAGTATTTCTCACTCGATGATCGAGAGAAAGATCTGCCGGCAAGAGAGGGATGAAAGGAGGGGTAGTAAATACAGGTGTTTTTAGGCATGTCTTTTTCCAGGGACTTGAGCGCCATCTTGGTATTTATGATTTTCCGAAGAAAACTCAATTATCAAAATGAAGATTTAAACCGGTTTTTGTTTTTACAAATTTCATCGAAATTTTAAACAAGGAAACGCCTTGATGCCGATGTAAAATTCATTCAAGTTAAACGTCCAGAAAATTATATTCCAATAGCTGCATTTTATTTCAAATTCATTTTGTTGCATTATAATTTCATTACAATTGTTTTTTTTTTTTTTCATTAATAATTATGCAAAATCATTCATGCGAGATAAAACGAAGTCGGAAGACCGTCAGCTGGCGTTTTTCGTCGTCTCAATTTCAGAATCTATGAATATCATGATATGTGGCGGAAAGTTTTTTCGATCATATTGAGATATGCGAACTATTTAGCGAGCTGAAAATTTGCCGAGCATAAAGAGTTTAGATCGCATGGCATGTATAAAGCAGCTTATTTGGTGTCACAGGCTCTGTGGAATCGTTAATGGCGTCGCTAATTACTCCGCTCGCACGCGATTCTGCTACTCCTATCAGAAGGAGAGCCTTCTGATTCCCGCGATAGAGACCGAGAGATAGAGAGGGAGAGAGAGAGAGGTAGAACAAATGACAATCGAGCGAGGAATGTCTGCGATTCTGTACGACGATTCAACTCGGTTTCGTTCCTCGCCGATACAGAAAGTTAATTTACTATACGATTTTAACACTGATATATCGAGAGTTGTCTATAAACTTTATTAATATCTAAATAAAGTTTATTTCACACTAGTTCATTTTACTCGAGTTTACATTAAGGTTAGAAAAAATTTATCCGGCAAAAGTATAGCAAATTCGTCAATTTCCAACCTATAATGTACTTGGATTATCAAATACATAAATTATGCGCCAAATTAAACACGTTCCGATATCATGCGCTAACAATGCGATAATAAAAGTAAATTTTACGAAATGCGAGCATCGATGACGCACAAATGAAAGTTTTCGTCAGTCGAGATAACGTTCCTCCGTCGGGTGAATCTGCGAGTGAATGCGTATACATATATACTTATATTTTGATATAGTATATAGTATATATATATATATATGTATATATATACCGAAGGGAGCGAGAGCGGCAGCCTTTGTGGATCCTTTCGTGCCGCGGCCATCGCGAGGAGGGTTTTTACCCCCGAATGGAATCCACGAAACACTTTTACGTACGCTCGCGCGCGCGCGCCCCTCAGCGAGGGATCCATTGAAATGCAACTCGCGTTCTACCGCAGTGGCCCATCACCCAAAGAGAAATTTTCTCCTCTCTTCCTCTCGCTTATATTTCGTCCCTTCATCTTTCGATACCCTTGATTTTATACTCTATCTGTATCTCTCCACTGTCTTCGGGGTGCCTTTCTACATATATATATATATATATATATATATATATATATATATATATACACACACACACATGCACACATTCGTTTCTTCGTTTGTTACCTCGCGCGCCCTTATTCTCTCCCAACGCATGTATAAGATCTCGACTCTAAGATAAACACGCTGCACTAATCCACCTCCTCCTCATCGTTCTCTTTTATTCGTTTTTCTCGTTTTACATGTTTGCCTCTCACTCTCTTTTGCTCTTCTCTCGCATATAAGAGGTCCGCGATCAATCTCGCGGTTTTTCGACCTTTTCAAAAGTGTCTCGGAGAAGAGCCAATATAAGATCCGCGGACGCGCGGTCTGGCTTAAGTATATATATATATATATATATATATATATATATATATATATATAACATGAAACGCTGTTCTCGCTACTTTTGCCAATGCTCTCGCTTTTGTTTCTTCCTCTGCGTTACGCTTGTACGTTATTCAGTATACTTTGTCCTTGTCCTCAGGAGCAGGTAAAGATAAGTAGCGTATGTTGAAAAACTCGTGGAGGGTTGCTGTAAGGATCAAAGAGAAGCAGAGGGCAGACGGGGAGATATGGCTGATGTTTATTAATTGCCATTTATCCGTTGAAAACTCGTCTTCGATTTATTGCTGTACGCTTTTTTTTTCAACTCTGTTACATGATCTTCTGCAACGATTTCGTTGAGACTAGCTCATATATAATCCCGAGTTGCAATTCTTACCCACCATTGCATGGCACCAAAAATTAGCCGAATTTAGAGTGTACGCGTAATTCAGGACTGTCCGTTGAACGACCGTAAGTCAATGATTTTACGTACTAGAAGTCCACCGAGAAAGTTCTGGGCTTGGTTTTTTCTTTTTAATCTTCAAGTATAGATGCTAACAGTATGCAAGGAGCGGTTCAGTCATCTCCTGCCAGAGTGACACTTTTGTCTATTTATAGCCACATTTGAAGTTCGATCCCTGATATCAGACTGCCACCATTCAAATTCAAATTCAGACTAATGTCTGAATTTGAAAAAGATATAATACTTATTTCCTACATTGGTTCGACCCGAATAATCCGTCATATTGGACTATCCCAATGATGGTTGATATTTTTTAATCTAATAAAAAAAAAAATTACCGATTATTTCAAAGCACATATATATGTTATATATATCAGCACTGCGAGTCCCTAGTAGTCGTTGTGGTTCAGTCATCTCTTGCGAGAGTGACACTTTTGGCTATTTATAGCCAAATTTAAAGTTCGATTCCTGATATCAGACTGCCACCATTAGTCTGAATTTGAAAACGATATAATACTTATTTCCTACATTGGTTCGACCCGAATAATCCGTCATATTGGACAAACCCAATGGTGGTTGATATTTTTAAATCTAATACAAAAAAAAATTTACCGATTATTTCAAAGCACATATATATGTTATGTACAGCAGCACTGGGAGTCCCTCGTAGCAATTTTCTAGCAGATCCGTCCTCCGATTGAAACCTACGGAGGGCAGAGGGGGATGGTGGTGGAGGTGGGTGGTGAAAATAAAAATTCTAAAACTTTGATGGCGCGACGGTGGTGTGCATATAACACACCCACTCGTTGCCATGGACACGAGAGGACGATATATAATATTCGTACAAGCCGCCGGGGGCGGCTTATTCTGGGTGTCACGCACAATATGCTTTGGCGGAGGGTTTATAGGTCATAAAATGATCGCCATGTTCTTCTGCTTCCTATGCGGCACGGACGAAAATTCAGGACCTCACGTGGAGAGTACACTTGGAATTTTCTTTTTCCTTTCACATTGTGTTTTGTGGAAGATTTTTTTTTCTAGCGACCACCCTAGCCACATTGCGATACCTTTTTTTTATACGGATAAAGAGAAAGGAATAAAATAAGTCCCGTCAGTATTTTTATTTTTTTTTAAATAAAACTTTATTGTATTTAATTGAAACTTGTTGTGATGGAAACTATAAAATTTGCCACTATAAAAATCTCAATTCGTTCACATTTTGTGTAGACGTCAACTTTTATATATTTAAGTTAAATAAATTTATTTTTTCATCGAAAATAACAGTAACAATACGAAAACAATAGTTGGAACAATACTGCTAGGGGTAATACAACAAGAAATTAAATGAGCTTCCACTTTTTAACCGAGAAGGCTGCTATGGGTAATACAACAAGAAATTAAATGAGCTTCCACTTTTTAACCGAGAAGGCTCCGTTATAGAAACGGTATAAATAATTATTCAGGTCGCCATAGACGCGAATAGATTGCGGCTTTTCCTGGACGATCTTTCCGTCTCTTCGTTGTATTATTTAATGCTTTCTAAATGAATCTTTATATATCAGTTCTCGTCCCGATGCACGTCGGCTCGTATTCAAAGAGACGCGATAGCATAAAAGAGAAAGAAAGAGAGAGAAAGAGAACAACGCGAAATTGCATTGAGAGTTCATTATCGTGGAAAAGTCTTTTTCTCTACTCTCTCTCTCTCTCTCTCATCCTCTCCCCATCGCGCGATCTTCTCGCGGATTTTCGTTGCAGTCGCTGAGAGAAAATTGTCGGAACGTGCGCTATTATCGTCTGCCGAGTGCAGAGACCGCATTCAGGAATCTATGAGAGGATCCCCCCCCCCCCCCCCGCCCCCCCACGTTCCTTTTCCCGTTAGCAGGTCGTTCGTAAACTTCCGTCAAGAACGAACGATTATCGATAAATCTCTCTTCTCGCTCGCGCTCTTACACAACGTCCGATACTCATCTCTATCAGTCTCTCAGTACACGTAAATGATCTGCGGATGAATTTTTCACTCGTTAGTAGCTCGAAGCCAGTTAGAAATGGATCACGTCGACTTTGCGCGTGCGAATAATTTATATATATAATTAAAATCGAAAACTTCCTATCATTTCCTCCTAAAAATATTCTCTAACTCTACTCTCACACCCCTTTACACCCCTAAACACTATACATAGTGACGTAAATTGGACAAACGCGAGCAAAGTCACGACCGCTTGGAGTCGCCAAATTTTTATAATTTCGTTTCTGACGCGTGGAGTGTTGTGTCATTTTTTTCGCGTTTTACGCGTTGGCTCAAATTTGGCGCTAATTTCGAATCACACCAATTTTCCATCGATATAACTGATAAATTCTACGTGAAAAGATACAAAAGTTGAAATAATATTTGCTAAGAAATAAAATGAATGACTCGAAAGCCATTTTGTTTTTTGTCGATAAAAGATTATAGTTCATTATAATATCTATAGGGTTCTTTCAAAATGCTTTCGAGGAGTTTAAATTCAACGATTTTCAAAATTTTCTTATCCAATTTTCCTCGCTGTATTGATATTTTTTTTCGCAGCATTAAGTCGCACATTCGCCTCATGTACTCATGACTAAATGAGTTATAGTTTTCACGGTCTCATTCTCCCTGCTGTTCTCTCAATTACCCTAACGAGGCCCGAACTAGATCCCATCATTTTACTCTCCCGCTATCTCGTACGTTTTTCTCTCGAGCGCGCGCGCGCGATACGTCTTATTTTTAAACTTCCCCAAAACGAGGGGTTGTGTGCGAGTTTCTCTCTCTTTCTCTCTACGTTGACGAATTGGCGAACGTTCCCCGTCAGAATAACAAAAAGCCAAATGAAGGTTGAGGAACGCACCGTGACACTTTTTTTTTTTCATGAATCCCTCATCTTCGTTCCGGAAGAGTACAAAAATGTTTTTAAAAATCAAGGGGACGTGCAACCCTCTTGCGATTTTTAGATACATTTTTCAGCTCCTAACTAGCTGTATAATAACTCATATGTATTAAAAAACTTCAGTTTTCCTCTCGTTTCACTGATGTTACAAAACAAAAATTAGAATAATTTCCGGACAAATATTTATCACTTTTAAGACACATTGATTTATTAGTTTTACTCCTGCCCATTATATGTTTAATTGAAACTTTAGCTCTGCAAGTACAAACGTAATGATGACTACCCTGACATTTTATAAAATATGAGTGAAATTTTGTAAGTGAAATGATTGAATGAGTGAAATGAGTGAAATTTTAACAGAAAATATTAATTTACTTTAAAACTAGTTCGATACTGATTGTTGGCCCACTGACGTCATTTTTCATTATTCAATTCATCAACTGTTTATCAAGTACTCTTGGCATTTACAGCCCAACAGACAATTTTGTCTTGAGCATTGCAACTTAACGAGAAAGAAAAAGAAGAAAGAAATCATTGGCATGCATTGTCCGGATTATTTTAGTCGCTGATCTTTCTTTCGGGCTCTCGATGAGGCAGAAATAAAATGGTTACAAATTCCTGCGGTCGGCGCCACCGGACGCTCAGTCCGACACTGTCGTCGATAATGCAGGAAAAATCGATCCTTCCAAGTCTCGTGAGTGAGTGAGAGAGAGAGAGACTGAGAGAGAGAGAGAGAGGTCGATAAAGAGCAAAAGAGAGCTTGCGGCGTTGCCACGTTTGCGAGGAGGGCCTTAATTTGTAAGGAAACACAGAACGTTGGTGTGCGTGAACAGGGGTTGAAAAAATTGGTGGTGAATTTTTTGTTACGCGAATATTTTTGAAATACGGAAAGCGTGGGTCATGAGGTTCATTAACATCGAAGGTACGTCAGTGTCTTAATCATTTTCGTGCTTTAGGGTATTTAATTTGCGATGTTTCAATAGTTACATAACAATAATCGATGTGTGGAGTCCTGTCCAATGAAGTGCGACTACGCAAGGATGTTTTTCGATGTTTTTCCCTTTCGAATTGTACCATTTTTTATAGATCCACAAAAATAACAAAAGCTTTTTCAATTGACATTGTTTTTGTGTGTTAAAATTGACTAAATGCAATAACATTATGCATTGTACCGTCTAAAACAATCCTTCATTTGTGTTTTCAGTTTACCAACATGAGTTCCTGGCCTCGAAGACGCTTTCGCGTGACGCCACTTCGTGCGCTCGGTGCTTTTCTTATTGTCGGAATATTGTTTTGGTGTAGCCTCGGTCGGCAAGAGGAAGCCCCCCAACCGTGCAGTGTTCCCGAGCAATTTACGGAAAAATTGCACGATCTTGCGTATAGGTGCGTGTTACCAGCTGGAAAACATTTTTACCGATAACCAATAAACAAAAAATTACCAGCGGTCGGCATATTATAGACCTACAGTCGGTTATTCTAATAAAATCCCCACAGTATCGGTACCCCGTCGGTATCGTAGAAACCTGCTGTTATATTCAAACTCCCAAATCCGTCATTTTTCAGAAATTCGAAAATTTGATCTTTTACCCAAGTATCACTCCATTATGCGGTTCACTTTCTTTCCTTGGACTCAATTATCTTTCAGTTCCTATTCGTGTACTCTCAATGTGGTAAATCGTTCTTTTCAATTATAGATCCCACCTGGTACTCGCGAAACTCGGTATTGTACACTTTCTTTGCTTCGGTGGTCTCTGGGGTCAGGTGAGAATAGGACGGGCATTGCCTTGGGTCCGTAAAATCGAGCTCTGTCTCATCGACACACTTCGCGATGACGCTCTCATCACTAAGGCATTTCGTGATGTTGGCCTGAGTGCGAGTTACTCTCACGCTGCTGGTCTCTATCACGTGCAGGAACATGAGGTTGGCGAGGAATCGCCTAGAGTAGAAATTGTTGTCTTCGAGGAAGACACGGTGGTGAGTAAACAAATATAATTAAATAAATTTATTGAAAGCCACCCAAGAAAAACCTTCTTTTATTACAAGAAATATAAATTAATAAATATATATAAATATTTACATTTGTCTTTCGTTTTTATAGACACAAATGGTCAGGAGGGTTGGATGGACGCGGAGGGTCCTGCCACCTGATTGCGAACTATCGCCGAGTCTTCAGTGCTTTCCTCCCCAATTAGCCATTCCACCCCTGCCAGCTAAACAATTTGGGGGTCTTCTTATACCCGTGCCAAGAGAGGGAATTGAGTTACAAAAGTATCACTATCCTAATGACTGGTGGCTCGAGATAAAGCCCACGGATTGTATCGAGCCCCGAGACACACATACGTAATATTATTTACATGTGTGTATATATATATATATATATATATATAATATAATATATAATATAATATATACTATAATATATAATATAATATATAATATAATATATAATATCATATATAATATTATATATATATATATATATATATATATATATATATATAACGTATAAAGCATATACTACGTCCAAAGTCATCATCACTACATTCGATTTTTCCGTCATATAAGTTGAATGTGTAAGTTTTGTTGAAACAGAAATCGATTATCGGAAAAAAAAACAAACGAAATGAAATAAGAATGATTAAGAAAAAGAGATCGAGAGATACTTCTCGAAAGTCACAACGAATTGTAACTAATGTAATAATGTTTCAAGCTTATGGAATACCCAAGATAACGTTTTGTAATGCTGTGCATTTTAGCGGATGCCTGGAGCTGCTACGAACTAAAATTTTCATCGACGAAAAAGAAAATACAAAAACATACGTATAAACAATTATACTGACACACGGACATTCCCCTATCGTATATAATATTAGCCACTAAATCATATCAAGAAAGAATATTTGTACTTTCATAAATCCCTGAAGATACTCGGCACGTAATTATCGAATGACACGATCTTTGACATCAGTTGATATGAAACGTACAACTACGTTGTAGTTATTACAAATGTTCAATAGCTAAGCGCTTCCAAAAGCTTTGAACGGAACATCGTTGTGTGCCATTTATTTGTTTCTTTTATCAGTATTGTCATTCAAAGCTCATAAACTTAGAATAATTCTTCATATAGATTTTTTTAAATTTTTATTTATATATTACTGTAAACAATTTGCTTATTTTTAGCGTGAAAAGTCTGTTTGTAATAGACGGACAGTGGGAATGAAAGTTAATGAAAAATTCTATCGTACGCAATTGAGCCAGAATGATGTGTTTTTTTTTTTTAGACGTATCGCAAATTGTTGCGTTCGCTCGTGGTAATAAAGGTTTTGTGACAATCCCATTGAATGATTCTACGATCTTATTATTCCAGACGTGAGTCAGATGATCTCGCATTATTTTTGTTCTAGTATACGCTTTTTTTTTAAGGCGTTTATTTTATTTTTTTAATTTAAAGTTATTTCGAAAGTACTTCATGAAGGAAATTAACGTGATCTCGGAATTTCTGATATGGTGATTAAATACCTTAAACTTGGTTTAATTCATCAATGTGGTTCGAATTCTCGAGAGGGCGAGCCCTCTGAAATTCTGATGGAATTATTTTTCAACGAGTCCTAATGTTAGTGATCAGACCCAGAGAAATGATGCAGGGAAGAACGAGCTGGCGTACCATCCAGTGTGTCATATACGACTATACGATTCTAGATTTTCAAGGATCTACAGGATATTAAGCCCAGTCTTATTCTAGTTTTATTCTATACAGCGACATGAAATATTTTACTCTTATTTCAACTCCAATATTTTACATGATTTTTCTTGTATGAAATTGTAGATGAAAAAGTGTCAGTGCGTCACACAATTTATTTAAATATAAATTCTATCGACAGTCAATTGTGTCGTTCATCCATTAGGAATTTGAACCCTGGTAGAAATCAAACTTTTAATGAATATTATATATAAATTATAAGCGATAAAATCCGACCTTTTTTCCATCAGTTAAAAATATTCATTGGTCGACCATTTGATCGCTTACAAGGCTAGTATTTTATAATTGACGTATCAACGTTTTTACCTATAGAATATTTTTTTAAAGTGATTTTCCATTTTAACTGAATTGTTTAGGCCGAGTGCTCACCAAACCGTATATGTGGTGTTTGCTGTCGAAATCGAAATGTGCATCAAATTTTGATTCATTAACTTCAAGTTGCTCAGCGAAAATTTTGATAAAGTTGGAAATTGAGTAAATTATAGTAATTTGAATAAAAAGTGAATTTTCAGTCGAAAAACCTGGTTTTTTTTTTTATTGTTATTAACAAATGGCTAAGTATTGGTTCAGTTATTAAATTGTTCTCATGCAGATTAGAAGGAAGCCAGAATTAAATTACTATTGTACTCGTCTATACCGTTTAAAAACAAGTCGTTTGGGTTGTCTCCCTCATTGAAGGTACTGCAAGCAATATTTGTTGCTATTTTCATCATTTGAACAGTATTGGGAGATATTTTTGGTGCGATTTTTCATATCACATGGTGTACCCTTTGGTTGCAGTTTTAATTGTAATCTGCCAGTTGTCGTTGAACAGCATAGAAAAATTTACTACTGTACAGTAAATCATCTGTGCTGACTGCTCGACATTTTTTTCCACAGTATTATTTCCTTAAATAAACCACAGGCTAATAGACGCCATTGGAATAAATGAAGCGTTTTCTCTTTGTCATGCTCGTCTAGCAAAGTTTCGCCATTGTAACTGTAGAACCGGGAAAAGCAAAGCCACTTCATCGCCCCCTCGGACATCCGGCTGTCATGTTATCTGTACTCAGCTCGCGATATTTTGCATTTATACTAATCACGAAGAAATGTTGCCAGTTTGATTATCCCAAAACAATGCAGGAAGATACTGATGACTTCGAGAATTAATTTACAGAATTAAAAAAAAAAATTGGCTTTATTTGCTTTTTTATCGTCGTTAATCCAGTTTACATCACTGCATGGTGGCTTTTATTTATCATGCTCGTATTACAGAGAAAAAATAAGGTCTTGTTTCATACGAATAATATGTAGTGAAATTAATTAAAAAATCGATAAAAATAATTAAAATAAAATAAAGTGAATTAATTGAAATAATGAAAATAAAAAAGTAACAAATAATTTAACCCACAAATCAAATTATATTTATTTTCCTCCGTTTAGAGAAAACGTTTAATGATCGCTCGTCCAATGAATTGACGATAATCGTTATATACAGTACGCTGAAAAGTGAATTATAGCATGAAAGTATGAGTAGCTTGATACAGATGAAGAGTTTGCGAATTTCCAGGCTTGCGATAGACACAGCAGCGTCATGCTCGGTGTTAGCATCGAAAATGACGGTACATTGTTCACGGCAGCTGCTGCAGTTCCGTTTGCCTCTAGAGTCGATCTCCCGGCTAACTGTGGGAACTCTGAAAACTTTTATGCTCATCAGCTTGACTCTTGCCCGGTCACTCTCTCTCTCTCTTTCTTTCTCTCTCACTCTCTCTGTTTCTCTCTTGGCTTTTACCTTGATATTTTAACCCTATTAAACGATCCAGCGAACATTTCAGCGTCGAAACGAGAACGTTTATGTGTACATGCTTTCACCGGACTCTCTTTCGTACCTCGTCAATCTCGGTCCCAGGGTCGAAGCAGACACGTTTGATGGCATTTTAGACAAGTGAAACAGAAAACTCTCACTGCATCTCCTCCATCAAGTTTACGATAATTAAACAAAAAAAATGAGAAACTTTCGTTTTTCAAGTTGGTAATTGCTACCCTGAGCGAGGATAAAACTCTCACTGGGATGCACTTCTGCTCTTTGATGGAAAATTAATGAGACTTTTGTGGCGCAACATATTTTATATCTCCAATTGACCGAATGGGTTTTTAAGTCCCATACTTGTAGGCAACTTTTGCCTATAAGTGGAACAGTCCTCGCATATTTATTATTCGAGGTAAGCCCAACTATTTTTTTTTAAATTTAATCAGACGAAGAAAACAATACAAGATTTTATTTATATCTCGTACATATTTAAATTTCGACAGTAACACGAATTTCTAGTTATATAGATATATATTTTATCCTTAATAGTGCTTTCCCACCATTTTAGTCGACTCTATAAGAAACTATACGAGACTATAAGAAAGCTAAATTATTAGAAAGTATAATTTTCGCAATATGATGAATTCCAGTTCTTTTTATTTTTCATAAATTCTACACATTAAACTAACGAGTGGGCCTCTTTAGGCTGAAAATATTTTGAAATAATTAAGAAAATATATTAATGCACCTTCGAGCTTTTGGTGAATTATCAAACAATTCATTTTCTTGTAATAAAATGTCTATAGCTGTCTTAAAGGTCCCTATGAACGTGCCATTATGTCCAATCATTTTTAACATTCGACATCCATTGTGAAATTGCCCCGTAGTTGTTTGACTAAGGAATTATAGATCTCCTTTCAATGTTCAATTACGTCTCGGATGATTAATGGTCAAATGGCAGATACAAGAATGTCAGTCGAGCTTTGAAACACACATGCCTCGATGTGCATTGAGCTATACTGGCAGTAAACATGCCATATAGATCTCTCTTATACACCAGACGCATTATCAACTTTATTCGGCTTCATGCAGTAATAACGAAGAGAGGAAAATACTGTATCTACTTTCTGAGCATTTGATGTCTTTGTGTCTATACTGTACACACTGTATACTGTACAATGCACGAAACTCGGTCATTGGGCTAAAGGAAAGGAGGAAAGAAAAGTAGTAAAAATTTGTGTTCGAGCCTTTGACGTATATAGACGTATCCATATTCATGTATATACCTAACAAACCCATATATATATATGTATATTTTTTTGAATACACATTTTGAGTGATGAAGAGGTTTCCTATATTTTCATAGCTTGTATCGATGTATCGTCCCAGTCCAATGCCCCTCTTCGAGAATATTTTTGGTGACACAGATATACCCACTTGCACGAGGAGCTAGAAAAGAAATTCTATTCGCAAGTACTTACTCTTGAGTCCCTCCGGACGGTCTGCGTGAGTTTTGTCTAGTGTGAGTATGAGAGAAAGAGAGAGAAAGAAGGTACGGTGGTGAATAAGGGGGAAGGTATAAATGTTGATGTCTCGGATGATATTTTTTCGAGTCTATCTAACAGCAGCAGACACGAGACAGTTCATGCCAGTCCGCGATACAGACGTTTCCTTTTCCTCTAGTATTTTTATCTTCTACATTTTTTTTATTTTCATAACTCGGTCTACAAACGTATAAAATTGAGCAACGAAATTTTTAGCATCGCACGGATTCGCAGAGTGTCGTAAAAGTGCAAGCTATTTCCCAAAAGTGTCGTTGAAAAAGGAATTGTGGAGTTTTTCGCTCGTTTCTGATACATATGATAGTGCATTGGCCATTTTTTGTTCTCGACATGCAGGAAAGAAAAAAAAAATTTATCGATGCATAATTTATTGATATGAGTTTAGTGATAAGAGGAGAGATTCAGGCTGAAAATGAATAAGCCTCAAGTGAGATGTTTTTTTTTTTTTTACAATTTGTTTATTCATATAATGATTGATTTTATTTATTTGCTGACACTTTTTCACTTTGGCCAGATTTTCGGTTTCATTTTTCTTCTCGTGATTATTGGCGAATTCGTACATACGGGAGAAGCTTACAAATCGATAAAACCATGGAAGTTTTATCGTCCGAGACCGAGAGGCTACAAGCCACAATGGCATCCTTACTCGAGACCACCGAGATATTCAAAATTCAAGAAAGGACCCCCCAAACGTCCGCATTATTATCATCAACAGAAGGATTTTTGGTGAGGACATTTTTCTTTAAAAATGAATAATCCAATATCAATGTTATATTATTATTATCGTTACAATATTTTTTGTTAATGTTATTAATTACTGAATGGTGGAGAAGTCAACATTGAGGAACATTAATCGAAATAAGCTAGTCGATAAGTACAATATAGATCACGTTAAAATCGACATCCATTACGTAAATACCCTGAAGAGTCAAATTCCTCTGTCTCTCGAGGCTTCTTGAAGTCTGGAAGAACTCGATCCGCACAGAGCATTGTAGAACGTCTCTCAGTTCACAAGGCTCTCGAATATTCTATTCGCGCAATTTGGGTGAGAAGACTTTGACGAATCGGGGCAAAATCTTTTTCAATATTCTACGACACACATGTGTGTATATTTATACAAATTTATTTGCCCTGGTAGTAAGAAACTGAAACGTGTTTTAGAAAAATTTCAATATTATACTACACACATGTGTGTATATTTATACAAATTTATTTGCCCTGGTAGTAAGAAACTGAAACGTGTTTTAGAACAATTTCAATTTTCTACTACACACATGTGTGTATATTTATACAAATTTATTTGCCCTGGTAGTAAGAAACTGAAACGTGTTTTAGAACAATTTTAATTTTCTACTACACACATGTGTGTATATTTATACAAATTTATTTGCCCTGGTCGTAAGAAACTGAAACGTGTTTTAGAAAAATTTTAATATTCTACTACACACATGTGTGTATATTTATACAAATTTATTTGCCCTGGTAGTAAGAAACTGAAACGTGTTTTAGAAAAATTTCAATATTCTACTACACACATATGTGTATATTTATACAAATTTATTTGCCCTGGTAGTAAGAAACTGAAACGTGTTTTAGAACAATTTTAATTTTCTACTACACACATGTGTGTATATTTATACAAATTTATTTGCCCTGGGCGTAAGAAACTGAAACGTGTTTTAGAAAAATTTCAATATTCTACTACACACATGTGTGTATATTTATACAAATTTATTTGCCCTGGTAGTAAGAAACTGAAACGTGTTTTAGAAAAAACTTTTACCAAAGCCGCAATTTTATTGTGACTGAGAAGCTGCTCAAATTCGATAATCGATAATCCGGCGAGCTTATGCTAGTGAAGATGCGAAATTGTCTCCACGCCAAGTAATTAAAAAATAAAGATTTAAATATAAATTATTCATCTCGAGCAATTTGATTCCATTTTGTGATAATTTCCACGTTCCACAGTAATATTTTGCATTAAAACTTGATCCGTTATTGAAACACGTTGAATATTCCACGCTGCTTTTCTCCGCAATGTTTATACAGAAAGAGTATGCTCTGAGCAAACATTCGTAACGTTGTACTTCCTCGATGTGGACATGCCCTACTTTCAGATGCAACTCGCGTTTAGGGTCTATTTGAAAGCCGATGAGTGCGAGAGAAAGAGTGAGAGGGAAAGTGATGTGCGGGGGGGGGAGGCTTGGATAATTGCTCTGCCTTCTTCGTTTATTGAACATCGTTTTTCGCTGCGAACTAGCTGAATCATCAGCTAACAATTCGCAGCTAGTTATTATCACGACCCGTTGAGTTTTTCTCCATTTATAAAACTCGTAAAAATTTTGCTGATGTGTTATCTACGAGCTTTATGGTGTAATTATTTTTTTTTAAATCATTATTGAAGATTGGAATTCGGTAATATACATATATGTATTTATTTCTTATTATAATTAGTGAATAATGAGTTTTTTCACATGCGTACTGAATATGAGCCTGGTCTGTCAAGAAATTGGGTGCTAGAATTTTTTTTTCATCGTAGTTGAAGCAAAAATGCCAACTTGATTTAAATGGAATCTATTGCAATGAAATAAGATTAATTTTAATAAAATAGCATTTATAACATTTGGCAATCGGGCAATTAGCAGCGCGATCAAATAAATTTGAATCAAATGGATTCTATTTTTAAATTCAAATACATTCTCATCCGCATTTGGATAAATCAAATTTTGTCCAGCTGTTATGGTAATTAAAAATATTATTTATGTATATTCGGCAGATCAAACTAAAATTGAGCAAAAAATTTTGTGGTTGGATCATCAACTGCATATTATAGTGATAATGTCTAATAAGACTTAATGTTGGCTGGCTATTAAAATTAAGTCATTAAAAAATGATAATAATGAGACGGAAATTGTCTATTTTTTTTTTGTTAAATCGAAAATGGAAGCATCAAGTTACGCGATAAATAATTTTTACGTTTCAAGGCAAGAACCAGGCTATGCGGTGGATCAACCGTACACCATAGAGATCGAGTTACCAAAGCGTCATGGAAGCGATAGGTGGGAAACGGATCCTCCTCATCACCGAAATTACGATACCGGAACGGCACAGGATTTTTATAGCGACGACGATTATATCGATGAGAACGAGGAGGAACTCGAGGAGAGAGTTATGCAGCCGGGAAGGAAGAGAGTACGGTTAAAGGTGATGAGATGATATTCAGATTGATTACTTTTTTTTCGTCAAGGAACGAGATAATTACGAGGGTATTCTTTGCATCCTTATTTTGTTCTCTCTTTACCTCTCTTTTTCCTGCAGGTCGTCAAAGGCATCAACCCAAAATTGAGAATCAAGATTTCGCGGGATGATAATCTCGAAGAGATCGCGGATTCTGCAAATATTACGTTTGCTGAACTACGTCAGAGTTCTTTATCGCCAAGATCCCTCGTGGAACTTGGCCAAATGGTTGAAGGCGATTGGGTGCCTAGAAATCCTGTACCATCGTTTCCCAAAGCACTTCGTGGCGCATAATTAATTTATTTATATATACATATATATTTTCTATTTATTTATCATCTTTTCCTTTCCGTAATTTCCATTTGTTTCCAGGTTTCCCATTAAACAAAAAATAATAATAGCACGTTGGAAAAGAAAATGGGAAACAGTAAAATTAATAATGCAAACAGATGCTCGTTATTAATTGCTAAACTTGTATCTATTTTTTTTTAAATAAATTATTATATGTAGTTCATCTGCATAATAAAAAATAACCAACTGTTATCGGGCCCAGCTGAAAGCTCTGCCAGTAACTGCAACGCTTACTCAAAAGTCTTTCAATCCTTTCTCGATGATTCAGCACTTTAATCCGAAAAGCCGATATTTCACATCCCCTGCGACGATTTGACACGAACTGCCTACAAACTTTCCCGGAACTGCTAACGAACAGAAATATAGTATTTTTTACCAATTCTTAAGCTCGAGGCTTCCTGGACAGATCAGTATCCGCATCCTCCAAGTATTCGTATACATATAAAATCTTGTTCCCAATAAGTTTTAACAATACAAAAAATAATTATATTCGATTCAGTTTTATTTTTTTTATTTTTTTTATTTCTAACATAATAGTCAACGAACATATAATAATAGTAATAAATACTTATTCGTAATAATAATATAATAATATACAGGTGTATTTTTCGTCGGTTTGTATGGATTTACTTTGTTTGTTTTTTTTCTTTTCTTTTGTTTTTTATTAACATGATTTTATTTTATTCCTTTTTTTTTCACAACATCGAACATTCGCTCGCATTCTCAAACTCCCTTTATCGCACATGCACGCAGATTCACAATTTCAAGCAAAGTATTAGTTCTTCAAATCATTTTCGGTCAATTTAAAACTCACTCATTGATCGCTGACCCCTGGTGGAACACGGAAAATATATTTCTCTCACTTCTCTTCTCTTAAACATTCGAACTCTCGTTTCGTTTATCGTTCCTTCGACAGGTGGAGAAAGAATTGAGACTGGAACGTTTAACTACAATATACCTCGAAGCCCTTTACACAGGTATATATGTAATATATATATATATATATATATATATATATATATATATATATATATATATATGATGGTTTATACAATATATAAGTATATACTATATATTCGTACATAAAGTATAGTTATACATAAATAATATTTTTTATAGATAGATGTGATGTTCTTCGATAAAGATTTATTATCGACCAGAGATCCGCCCACTCGTAAAACTTAATATCCGTCTACCGGAGGGTGTGGATATGTGCGAAACTCGACCGCTTGC
The DNA here is from genome assembly GCA_963669185.1 of Dyspetes luteomarginatus. NCBI lineage: Eukaryota > Metazoa > Arthropoda > Insecta > Hymenoptera > Ichneumonidae > Dyspetes > Dyspetes luteomarginatus. Next base: position 9,689,855 of record OY769909.1, on the reverse strand, counting down.
AGCTCTCGAGTCGGTGTCCAAATTTTATGCGGATAGTGAAAAAATCTTGCAGTGCGTAACGAGAGACCAATATAGGACAAAATTAGATTGCCACTCAAGAAGACGAAAAAAAATCATTGGTACGTCTTAATTTTTTTTTTTTGGTTTATACGGTAGTTTTATACTGAGACTGACAATTACTTTGGGATGGTCATTAACTGTACATACAACCCTTGCCAACCCTATCAAAGCCCCATTGTACCCTTGAGATCAATGTGTGGTCAGCCTAAGAAAATATATACAGTGATTTGCCATCTAAGAAAATAAAAGTGTTGTTGGCCAAGCTGTGGGTCTCTTTCTATCCGAGACGATTTTCCACAGAGAGTACAAATTACCTTAGGATGGCCTACAGACGTACTGATTATCGTGGTGAACTCATAAAAGTCTTTTTCTACCTCTGCGACTCTGAAACGAATATATAGCCAATGTAGGGTAAAATATTGGGCAGATATGGGGAAATTTAGAATATTGTACAATTTGAATCATAAATCTTAATTATGTTGTTCAGAATTTTACAATATTCTACAAATTATCCCTACGTACATTACAGTAGTTGGCCAAATCGAAATATGACACACCAGTTATTGGCATACAGCACTATATCCTATTTATATTCAATGTATTTTTCTACAGACTGCCAATCACTTTGGAGTGGCCAATGACTGTACGACTTACCCTGGTGACCTTATGAATACGCTATTTTACCTCTGAGACCATGTGCGCGATATTCTCGTTTACTTACGACGTCTGCGAGATTGCTCGTAAAGCCCTCTTAGCGCTTACGTACATTCTGCGTGTCTATCCGCCCGAACTTTGTTACACGGAAGTGTCGTTAAGGGTGGACAAGCCGTGAGAAGTGTGCTCGAATAAGGGGGGAAACTGTTAACCCCGTTCTCGTCACTGTCTTACATATGTTCTACGGAAAGTAAGTACGCTTCGTGCGCCAGATGCGGATGGCGGCCTGGAAACTGAGCTGCATCCCTGCGGCGAGTGATGCAACCTCCGTCTCGCTCGAAAATTGAATGACGAGACAACGCCATATGACACACAGCCAGGAAAAACTTTTCAGAGATTATTTATTTACAGGAGGATTTCGAAGGATATCGTCCGAATTATTGTCAAGGGTGTTTTTAATCCTCCCCTATTAGTGTGATCAGTCTAATAAGCCATTTAATAATAATTTTCCAAATGCAAATCGTCAAATTGTATATAGAAATCGATCTACACATTTAATTTACCATCTTTTTTTGTTTGATTTATTAGACCGGCATAGGTCACTATACTTAATGCTTGGCCAAGTAGATTTTATTTTTTAATAACTTCAATAAAATTTGAATAAAGATTGTTTCATTTGCATAAAGCTGAAACAAAATTGATATTGATAAAAATATCAATATCAATCTCGTTCACCGACGTTAACAGGATAATGTCTTAGAAAATGACTAACTTTCAAATTATATCTCATACCCTTTGTCTGTTAAAAAATATACTGTATGATTCAATTTTGTGGTTTATTTTATTCTAATTTTCATTCGATATTTATTACAAATTTTACGTCCAATTGAGGAACAGCAGCAAAGGATAAATTATTCGGAACCCAGGCTGGGGGAGGGTATTGACAGTAGCATGCAGAAATACCGATTGTATGTACAAAACGAACAAAAAGCTTTTGCGCACAGCATCCAAAGCAATGTGCAGTGTTCAGAATTTTGCAAACCGCCTAGGGCTGATATCGTGCCAATATCGTTCGGGTCACTCACACACGTATGGTCGTATCGTGGGACGCGGATTGAGCGTTGGTCTCGTGGGGCTGGGGTGGGGGGTGCGGGGGTTGGCTTGGTGGAGCTATACGAACCATTGAACCTTTCAATGTTCGCGTTCCATGTTTGCGCTCTCTTCCTCCCTCTCTCTCTCTTCCTTTGATTCCTATTTATCAATGTTGGAATTTTCCGTATGTCCTCCCGATACTTTCTGTCTCTCCGGCTCTACACTATTCTCTGTCCCGCATCAAGCAAGAGATCTCGTCCTTATACACGCATGAAAATCACGTATGAAGCGAAATTGGAGCTCGATAACGCGATAGAGAAAAATAAGGGTTGAAAAAATTTTAATTCAAGTTTTTGCAAAATAATATTTCTCGTTTCCGGGGCTTTACGCAAAAAAAACAAAATCCATTGGGAAAAATTGTAAATGGGCAATCTTGTGAATTCATAAATAGTTGGGGAGTAAATTGAGGGGTGTGTCCCCGTTATAGAACCATTTGCAAGTTTCTACATTCCAATGCGTCAGAAAAACGGCTTAGAGGGCGTGCAGTAAATAATGCATACTTAGAGGTGGGCAGAGCGCTCTCTGCGTCAGATAAAACACTGGTAAAAGTGCACATATTTGTATGGGACATTCCAGGCCAACTCGGAAGGACCATAACCATCGTAATTTTTCCCCCATTTTAGTTTATTGAATATCAACACAAAAATAGGTTCCAGATCAGTTATCCGAATGAAAAAAATCGGTACGCACTCAAGTTCTTTTTATTTTTTATTTTCAATCGTTAGTAACGAAGTTTTGACTGAATATTTTTTTTTGTACCTGTTATCGATTGATTTGAAATATTTTACCGTAATTGGAAAATAAAAAAAACTCATCGAATTTACTGTCCAAACTTCAGAAGAATCCATAAGGGCTGAAAAAATCGTTGCTAGCGACGACTCAAAAGAGAAAAATCTTTAAATTGGTGTAAAGTATTTTTCTCATAGGGCTCTGCACCTTACTACGAGTATGAAAAATTAAAAATGTCAAGGACCGTGTAAATTTAGCATGGAATTCCCCATACATATATAGCAAAAAAAATGTGATGGAACTCGTGACGTATGAAAATGCTTTTAGCAGAGAAAACGAGTGAAGTTTGTAGAGTCCTGCGCCAGCCTCGTCTCCTTTACTTCCTCCTATACGTTTTACCAGCCAGAGAAATATATTTTCCGGTTCGCGAAAGTATGACCGAGGGCGTATCTCGTGCAAGCACACGAGAGATACGCCACGTACTGCATCGCACCCACGTTGCATTCATACCTCTTTTTCTCATGCTCTCGTCCTTTCTCTCATGCTCTTCCCCTTTTTTACTCTTTCTTTCTCGCTCTATGCATCATAGCTCACATCCTCGTAAAAGTATCAACTTGCACACATCAGCACAGACGCGACGAGCTTTTTAATAGTCGTTCCTTCTCATCATATTCTGCAATTTCATGCAGAAGCGAGGAACCAAACGATTTTACAATATTATACACTACGACGACGATGACGACGATGACATCTTCCCCAAGTTCCGTTCGAACGATCGTCTGATGCTCATTTTTAGTATTTACTCGATATATCATAATATAATCCAACCGATAGTGTCAATTGATACGATACGCGAAGAGAATTTATCGATAAAAATTGTTAAACGATTGTGATCAAAACTATTATGTGGAAAAATATTTTGAAATTAAATTTTGTGCATGAAATAGGGTCATAAAATAATTAATATTTTACCCAAATGTATGATCATTATTTCCTAGAACGTAAAATTCATTACAACCAAATTTCACAACCCTGATAATGCTTATAATTTAAATAATGATAATAATAATAATAATCTCTCCGTATATCGTATTCGCTTTGACACGTCTGGTAAATCTCACTCTTTAACTTCTTTCACACGCTCGTATACACACTCGTTGGGGCTCTTATATAAACATAGAAACATACAAACACACATTTGGATTTCATGATTTGGTTTTCCCCTTTTTCTCATTTCATTCCTTTTTGTCTTTTCGTTTGCTTTCGTCCAATACGTTTTTACGCATTATATGATTAGTATAATATGTATATCCCGAAATACCATCAGCACTATGTAACAATATCATTTCTGATCGCCCACTTTTGTCTTACCCTCACTTCATATCATTTATTCCACTTATCATAAAATGTCTCGTCGACTATAAATACAATGCTTTTTTCCACTTTCTCCACGAAGAAAATGAATTAAATTCAATTCATTCCCCCAATCATTTCAATCAACTAAAGCCTTATTCTTCCGCTCGTTTTGTTATTTTTTTTTCTATACTCACGCGAAGCACTCATTATTGCAGATTTTTCTTTCCTGTTCTCTAGGTCCTGTGTGTATGTGTGTGTGGGTTTTTGTTTTTGTTTCAACGAAGCACTTAACGCGTTACGTTTGGATTAATTGTTTGCATTTTTTTTTCTTTTCCTTATTATTCTTATGAGATTGATGTGTCCTATTTTTGTTCGTTTTATGTTCATTTACTTGGTTTTTTTTTTTGATCATTTATTATGTTTATCATTTTTCAATTTTGTCGAGGGATTAAAGGTTAACGGTGATCTCGATCATCTCGCTGCAATCTGATTAATGGCTATCGTGTGTATCACAATTATTATTTTCAGTGTATAATAATAATAATAATAATAATAATAATAATAATAATAATAATAATAGTAATAAGCACTCGTGCAGTGTTTCTCCCATTATTTCTCACGGTAATTGTACCTCGTTCCTTTTCGTTTATCCCCCGCGTATTTTCTCCCGCGTGTCTGTTTTTTTTTTAATCAACGAGCTTTAAAAAAAATAACAGTAATAATATAAAATTGCCTGTCGGCTTTTGATTTTGAAAAGCGATGTATTTAACGAAACATCACTTGTAAGAAATTCTGATAAGAGGATAAATAAAACATACCGTCTCCTTCTCTTCGTCTTCTCATTCTCTTTTTATTCATTGAATCGTTAAATATTTAATTTTGAGAGCGGTTGCGATTCTCCCAAACTTCGATATGTTTTAGTGATTCGTCATATTTGAGTACGTCGTACCCGATTATGCGAAATCTTTGAGCAAAAACCTTTTTTTTTTTTACACGACATGGGAGCGCGAAAATTTCGAAACTTTCTCGTTAAAAAAAGGTCGCGATGGGATACAATTGCCCGGAAAAATCACGTTTTTAGCATGAAATTCTGTCGCTGCAGCATGGACGAAAATTCATGAAATATAATTTGTTTTTACTTCCGATAATCGATAACCAATATGTGAGTACCGACTCACTCGTTGATTGATCGTTTGCGTTTGGAAAAGGCGTATAAAGAGGAAAAAAAACCGATAATAAATAAAAATAGAAAATAAAAATTTAGTATAAATAAAAAGATAAGAAGATGGACAAGTTTGTACGATTTGTAAGGTAAAGGAAAGATAATATTTCTCCGCTAACTTTGTTTCCATTTTTTGTTTCTATCGAGGAAAATTTTTCCTTTTAAATTTCATAATAAAATTTACCTCCGATAACGTTATTATCGCTATCTGACTATAGACACACACACGGGAGAAATGGCGAATTCGACAATCGGGAAACGCGGTTTACCCATACTTGCATGCGCAATACAGTTTCTTTGTTGTGTCCGAAGCACTTTCTTCTTTTTTTTTTAAATCTTCGGTACAATCATTTTGTTTTTGTCACGTAACAGCGCCCAATACCGAAGAAAATGACGAAGACTTAACAAATTTATATCCGTTTTGTAATCACAGTCGATGTAAAAAGGTAATATTTGCACTCAGAGATGTGTGCGGTGTTCGTTAGAGTTTCAATTTTTTTGTTTAAATGTCTTTAACTTTTTTGCCTCTCGTTTCTCATTTCACAATTTTTTTCATCCCATTCACGCATCGCCAGTTTTCTCATCGTTAATAACGTTTCCAACAATACCGAAGACGTTGCAAAATTGCAACAGAAAAAAAACCTGCGAGGTAAGAAAAATTGCGACAACACAGCAAAAATTTTTGCTCAGCGAATTTTTGCTTGGCGAAAAAAAAAACAACAACAAATACAACTCACCCCCATAAATTCAATGTAGTAGATTTTTTTTTCTCCTTAAATCCTTATTTCACTGACGCAGTAAAAGTTTCAAAGTGACTGCACGATCGATCTTGCAATGAAAGATCGATTTTCTCGCCCAGTCAAGTAACAAATTCGCGTACACTTTTTTCGCGAGCACTCACCGCGATTACGAACATTAGCAATTATCACGAAACCAAAGAAACTGGAAGAACACAACACACTCGCTTTCACGTTGAGGGCGGCAGATTTTCACTCGATGCTTCGTTCCATTCTCGTTTGTGATCACATTTAGGCCATTCGCGATCATGACGACAATTTCCTTCGAGGAAAAATTGTTCTTTTCACTGGTCGGGAAGTTTTGTCGAGGAAAAATCAAGGCCCGTGATATCTTCTTTCGATGCCAAAGATGACAACGATGACGGGGCTAGGCGATGCGTTGCGGTGACAGCGATAAAAGCGGCACACTAGCAGGACCTTCCCCGTCGAGCGAGCGTCATACAGGCGTCTCGAATGTCACCTGGAACGATCGAAATATAAATTAGACCTCGTGTCTCATTCTTGAGATTACATTTGTAGAGTTACCGACAGGTGGACATTAAAAAAATTTCACATTCTCATTCTAGTGTACCTTTTGACTGCCTATATCAACGCGTGGGGATTTTTTTTTCTGAACATTTTCTTCAAAGGATTTTTTTTTCTCTCCTTCAACCCACAGTGTACAAGTGCAATTTATTCCCAATGTGTATTGAGCGTTTAGTAGACTTCCCAAATTTTCAGGTAACAATAAAATTCATATTACGCGATTGTTTTATTCTGTCGTGTACTGGAGAACGCTCAGCCTTACATAGATCAAAGAAGAACAATGAAAAGGCAGCGAGATAACGGAAAAAAAAGGAAAATGAAGAAAGAGAGTCGGATACTTTGGCAACAAACATTTTTTCAGTGACTTGACTGGCTTTTTTTTTTGTCTTTCATCAGCGGTAAAAAATCTCTGGAGAGGATTCTTAAGAAGGTGAGAAAACGCTCGAGGGCCGCCTATAAAGGCGAAGTACGAGATAAACGTGGAACTCGACTAGAGTCGTCCTAGACGTCATATAAGTCTTGAGTTGAGAAGGGTGAGCTCGTGACACCCCCTTTTCTCTCGTCTAGTGTCGAGGGTCTCCGGCTTTAGGGCACCGACCCTTCTTTTGTGTCAAGCGTTCTCCATTGCTGCGTTATTTCTCAAGGGAATGGACACGAATGAACGACACAGTTATTGACTCTGTGAGGAAAATGGTCCACTCGTTGATGGCACTAGAAGTTAAATTATCGCTACGGGTTATTGACATTTTCGTTTTTGCCTCGCTTGCGGAGTCCATTTTTTTTTCAGGCCAATCGCCGTAGGGTTGCCATTTATCTGGCAGGTGGCCAATAACTGGGCAAGAAGTTTGTACTGTTAAAAACTGTAACAGCAGCACATAGAAAAGCTCAGAGTGACGTCTTCCATTTTCTTTGTTCCACGAGCAACCAAACCCCTTCTGTTTCTGTTTCAACAAGACTCTGGTATTACTAACTTGACGTCATATCGTCTTTCTCCTCTTCGTGCCTTTCATATTGTATTTCACTTTGATGCAAAAGGCCCGAAGCTTTCGAGCATCTCTTGGATAACCGTCGGCAAACCTTGTTCTTTTGACGCGATGTAACAAATTATTTACTCAGATGATATATATTTTTGAGGTTCACAAACGGATATTGCTATGTGCCAGTCAATACTACACCGCCATCTTCGATTTATGAGTTGACCTCAGATATTTTCTGGCTTCGATGGTCAAGTTTTTTCTTTACTTCGATACTTTGGCACTTTGGTTTTCAAGACTCAAATGCAGAATATTGTTATTGTGTTGGAACTCTCATATAGTACGTTTAAATTAAATTAACTTATCGTACGAAGTAAATCTCATCGAATTGTTGGAAAATCATAAACTATTACAATCCGAAAAAATATTCGTTCCTCAATTATTATTCAGTGTTTGTTTACTATGTTCTGTACTTATTGTTATTCAAAAGAGTACATTTATATGAACAATCAGACATGTCAGTTTATTAAATACAATTAATTTAGATGATTTTACTCACGATTTAAATCACAATTTAGCATAAGCTTAATTCCTTTCAAGTGAATCATTTTTTATTGATTTAATGGGCTATTTATATACACGAACCATCCAATTTAATAAATTATATTTCATTTGATAAGAGGCTTTGTGGTGGATTTTTTTTTAAATAACTGATTTTTATACTCACTTCTCTCGTAGTCTTTTTCGAGCGTTTTCTCTCGAGTTTCGGTGTCTGCGGCAGAAGTGTGTAGTCACCTCCGGTACCACCGCTGCTTCTCTGTCTCGAGACTGCTGTGTGAGTTGCGGTAGGTATGCGTGGCGGTGGCGAGAATGTGACACCCTGCGGTAATAGAGTGTAGCCGAGATTCTGCGACGGTACGAAGGGTGAGTTTGGCGGAAAGTGATTAGCGACCACTGGTGCCCAGTACTGGTGAGAATATCGAGCCGGCGAACTTCCTGAATTGCCAATCAGTCCGACACCAACGCAACGGAATTAAGAATGTCACGACAGTGTTATAAATCGATAGAGGAGATTTCACATAGTAAGGAGTTTCGTATAGTATACGAATATTTGACACAGTAAATCACCAACAATTTGAATCACCAAAAAATTCATCAATTTGTTTTTTTAATGAGCATTTTTAAATGACGATTAATAAAACAAATTGAATAAATTGTGCCAGAAGCAATGAGTTAACAATTATTCAAACTATGATTGAAAGTATATTAACACCATTATAGATAACACGATAAACTTTTTTTTTATAACTCGGAGCTGAGAAACTTATCTATGAAAGGGAGTTGATTAAAAAATCTATCAAAACTTTTTAATGGAAATTTAACAATTACGAACTTTCCAAGTGCAATATTTTATAAAAAAAGTGTAGCTAAATTCAAACGTATATACGTTTTTTCAATTCACAAAGCGATCACATGGATCCATTACTAACCCCCTTGGGTCTGGAATTAACATCTTTGATAATTTTTCTTCCGGACTGCGCGTTATTTAGCAAGATAAAAGCTTAACAGTATTGGAACAAAATCCGACTTAAAAAAATGATTATTTTTAGTTATTCAAAAAGGTCTTCATTGCTGTTCATTAACGCCTCATATTTACTTTGTCAAATTATTTTTACCATGATTTTTTAAATTTAAACGACGCCCATTCTTGTTTTGGCACAAACGCGACTTAATAATTTATAAAAATTAACTAGATTGCTCACTGTCACTTCGCGGATTGCTGTGCCTTCTCTGCTGCTTCCACGTCGAAGATCTGACTCGACCCGCAGTTTCCGTATTGACAGCATCGACGCTCAGACTCCTGGCGACTCCCTTGTATGGATTCGAATCGGCGTTTTCGCTCGCAGCCGCGACACCCGCAAGTTGTTCGTTGAGTGCGTAAAGCTTGGACGTGATGTCCTTGCCGATTAAGGTATTAAGTACAATTTTCAATAAGGGCCTGTGTCTGAGTACTCTCATGAGTTTCATTCTCGTCCAGCATATATATGTGCTCGACTCCTCGGCACGTATCGTAACCTGGAAGACGTCATCGAGATTCTCGTGGGTTGCTTCCCACTCTGGTGAATCGACAAACTGGTACGACCTCACGTAGTGCAGATGCGTACCGTCGCATGTTACTTTGAGTCTGCATCGAACACGGTAAAAAAAAAAAACAAAATGGTCTTCCTAGTTTTAAAGATCATTGGAATAATGGATGAAAGCTCGTTAACCCATTTGTGCCAATAGATATTTTATTTATTTATAAATAATTCCCGACTCTTGATGGATATTTGAGAGCGTTTGAATGAAAAACCATTCGATAGAACTTCATGAAGAAAATAATTATTAATTTATTGATATACAGTGAATTGTTACAAAGTAATGATAAATAATAATTGGTAATACATAATAAGTAATGGTTCGAATGATTGATTGGCAACCAATGCTGCTTGTGTCGAAAAATCATTTCGATATGAGCATAAGTGGGTTAACTAAGTGACGAAGCAATTTCAGACAAGATTAATCCAACTAACTTGCCACGCAGTAGTATCGATAGCCTCTCATCTGCAGGCGTGACACCCTCAGTTGCGTAAGTCTGTCCAGGATCGAGTTTCAGTATTCTCGCCTCTTTTGCGAGTTCCTGGAAATGTTTTTTGCTGACCCGATAAGGCTTAAAGAGCTTTAGATAGAGCTCGGCGAGTTCGGGACTTAGAGCAGGTGGTAAAAAACGACACGCCAGTATCAACGAGTGTATGCCATTGAGTAGGCCCAGAGCGAGACACCACAGCATCGCGTCGAGTGAACAAATTGTTATACCAGCCCAGAGTGCAGCGAGCATGAAACCCGCTGTGAGAAAAGTTCGTAGTGCTAGTACCGAGGCCTTGAATGACCTTGGCACGAGAAAGGCAGCGGCGAAGAAGAGATTGGCTGTCTGAATGGACAGGATGGACCAAAAAAGAGGTAATCGGGTAAGAGACAAAAAATTAATAAGGTTAAGTCATAAATGATTCTGGACGAATTGCTTCTATAATGGCTAAGATCATCGGTTTAGATTAGTTGGAAAACTTTGTATTAATTTCCTGTAATTTTTTGCGTGATTCCCATATACTTGGGGCCATCTCTCAGGCTTTCGAGGAGAACTCTGTTGCCTTATATTCACCGCAGTAAAAAATACATCATTGCTAATAGTTTCGAATTGCCAGAGAAATGAAATAAACACAATTTCTAGAAGTTTCGAATCAGTTCATAGATATATACGTTGTACTAATTTCTACGTTTGGCCAACATTAAATCGAACATTGGCCATCGAAATAATGCCAAGCATTATTTCGATTCCCTAATATTTACCGAAACCGCAAGCTGTTCATACACCGCGTAAAACCAAGTAATGGAATATCATTAATGGGTCCTGAGTATACCGAAACTTTATTTTTTTCCTTGTATTTAACGAAAAACATCAGAGTAGCCTAAATGCCAGCGAAGGCATTATACTGATTAGATTCCATATCGTTAAATTTCATCTCGACTATAAGTCCAAAAATGAATTTTAGTATTTCTCATAATGTATACAAAGGTCACATTTCTCGATAGCCTGGATCATGGCATTTCCGTAGCTCAAAGCATCTGTGTTGCCCAGTAATACTGCTGTACATTCTAGTAATGGGGTAAGCCCAGAGCAAGTAATCCAACTAATCCAACTAAGCGACAAAGCGAGTCGAGTAAACAGAGCAAGAGTCGTCTGGCAAAACCACACCCTGTTTCTATCTAGAAACAGGATCGTGAACTGCGGTCAAAGCTAGTTCATGTGGGTTTGATATAACTGGGATTGCTACTAATATGTATGTAGCATTACATACATATTTATAGCATTATACATATAGTATTTATACATAAGTATATTTATCTATCTACGATATATATATATGTGTGTGTAGATGTGGATATATAATGTATTATGTGCCGGGTCACAGGGGTTGAATTAATTCTGGCTTATAATGGAATCGCAGTGTTCATAATCAAATTACCAAGTACTGCATGGCAATGCTTATTATACGAGAATATCACCTGGAAGAGTTTGTGCTGAGCGGATTCCCACTCGTCGCAGTAGCCACCAGGTGGCAGTACCGTTGCGTTCAGTCTCTCGGTTACGTTGCTCGTCTCGGTGCCGTTCCAAACGTCGACCCAGAGTTCCGTGTAATTCAGATCGTCGAGGGAATAACCACCGAGATTGACGAGACCGCTGTAGTTGAAACTGTAGTAGCCGTCGGTTGGATAAGTGACCGAGGCCGATGTGGCGTCAAATGGCGTCGAACCTGTGCTCGTTAGAAGGCTACTAGCGGACGTGGGAGCGTCGGTCGTATTTGCCATTTTTCGTCGCTGGCGCGCGGTACGGGCCATCACCTGCTTCTTCGCCTGTTGGAGATGAGAAAAATAAAAAAAATTAACCAAGAAATATTATGCAATTATCCTTATTTTATTTCTCTTTTTCTTTGGTTAAATTTTCATATCTACGCAGAGATATGAATGAAGAACGTCGTTACAAGGATCGATGGACGTGGAATTGATCAAGTATTAATGAGGGAACTGTGTATGCTATTTTTGTGAAAATAAAATCTTGCAAAATGATTTTGTGAGCAATGAATAGTGGATGAATATTGTCAAGAATACAAATTTCAATTTTTATAGACTGATTCAGAATGATTAACTTTTTCTTTCATAGTCATTCTATTAACTGTGCTATTAAAAATGGCGGCTCTGTATTGCCCAAGATTTCACTTATGTCTATAAGGGTTCATTTCAAATTAAGAGGCTCAGAACATTTTTTATACTTGATTCAAGATGAATGCTATTCTGCTACTCGAGACATTGCCTTGAAACAGCCTGCCCTGAAATTCTTCGAGAAATGCTAATTTGGGAGATTTCTCTGCGAGCATGAATTTCACGTGCGTGCACATCGCTGCACTCTCTCTTTCTCTCTTACGCTGGTTTTTTAAGAGCTACATAGAAAAGAGGATCGGTAATCTTTATTACGCTCCATTTGCTTATTGGAAAAAAGCGTCTGGCTTGTTGAGCACGTTTTGCCAAGTCCCAGAGACTTTTCATGACGCGAATCATATATACATATATATATATATATATGGTATATATGGCACTCGAGAGAAAGGGCGTCTAATGGTGTGCCAATCAGGGGCGCATTGTCGATCGACGACTATCTGACCTTACATCTCGCATACGTGATAAACAGGAGACGCCCTCTCGCAATCAGCATCTTACGACAAATATAAAACTGCCCGAGCCAACGATAAAAAGGAAGATCTCGAGAGTAGGATGAATACACGCTCAATAAAATTGAAAAGATGCTTTTCACCAGCAGCGAACGAAACGAAAAAAAAATATATATACTACTCAAGGGAAGAGATGCGAGAAAAAAAGTGAGAAGAGTATCCAATTTTCAGAAGTGCAATCCCAGTCATGTTTCACATATACAATGATAAAAATGAGTTTATAAACTTCAAATTCACTTATTTGGATGAAGTGAAAATATTTTGTGTCAATTGAATTGAGTGTTTTTCATTAAGGTGGCAATTGTTATGCAATTAGGTTACATATATTTTTATTACGTAATTAAAATGAATGTGGGCTTCCTCCAAATAAAATGGAAAGAAATGTCCATACGTAACGATAATTAACAATTATCAATGTTTACAAGTTTAAATTGAAAAAATTGTACAATTGAATGTGTAGAAAAAAAAATTCTGGGCCGTTCTAAGCTCGGTTAATTTTTTTTTTGCTGTAACTGAAGCTCGAAAGCTACGTTCGAGTCTAGCATTGTCTCATATAGAATTTTTCCGATAGCCATCGCGACGAGCATTTCAAGAGAACGTGGAAATCGAGCTCGTCTACTGACTCTGTAACTCAAGACTCGTGCGGTATTCCACTTTATATACAAAGGACTATATATATATATATATATATATATATATATATATATATATATATATATATATATACCAGAATCTGATGTAAAAACTTTTCATCCCCACAACCATACAGCTCTGCTCCATTGCTCATCCTCGCTCTCTTGGCTATATCTCTGCAGACACCGACACTCCAATATCAAGAGAAAATGCCGTGAGAAAGATCGATTTTTCGGTCTTTTATAAAGTTCGCTCAGTGAATACTTATAGAATTGTGGAGCGAGAAGAAAGAAAAACGAATTATCGACGTAGAAGAGTAGGAAAAGCTCTTCAGCCGAACTGTTACTTTTGGGGAAAAACTATGATGAGGAGCATTTGGGAGACTTTTAGTACTATATATTTTTGTGGTCTTTGCCCACTTTTGCCACGCTCGTTCTCTCTGTAATTTCACTGGGTGATATATGGGCTCCTGTGAGAGATCTGGTAAATTTTCTCTCTCCCTCTCTCTCTCTCTCTCTCTCTGTATACATATATATTTCGAGTCTACTACGGCAGAGCGAATTTGCATGGGAAATAACGCCCGAGCAATTTCATATCAACCGGGTCCTCACCGCGACGACTGTCATAGAGCGATAGAGAGGAAAAGAGGTTGGGAGAGAGAGAGAGAGAGAAAGAGAGCGCATCAAGACACACGCCTCGTCAAGCTTTGAAATCTCGCGGACGTGGGATTGAGCCAATTTACAAATGAGACAGATACGTACATGTGTCATTAGCGATAGAAAAAGACATAATGTACTTACGTCGGAAAGTTGAATGGCGAATAGACGAAGTGCCAACGAAAATATGACCCGTCAATATTACTTAACGAGTAAAATAGATTTACATAATGCAGACGTTTTAAATTTTTTTAATGGAATTTTCTCGAGTTTCTGCACGAATGGCTGGTTGATTCGTGACCAGCGGGGAAAAAGCTATGAATAATAAATGGATTTTTTCGATAAATTAAATTTTCTATCGTCAGATTAGGCATTCAAAAGTTGGTTCACCGAAATCACTCTGTATCCAATTTATTCGTAATTGTCCAAGCATTGAAAGCGTCTGTCTTTATGTAAAATGTCTAACACATTTTTGAAGTCAGACGTAGAGAAATTTCCCTTCGACTACGGATAGTATACACTTTTTTTGATATTCCAAAAATTCCTTTTAAGGACCCCAAAAATAGTAACATCTTAATTTTTTTCCTTGAGCTATAGTTCATAATGAAATAATTAACACTTAAAATTATTATTATTTCTGATTAATCGGAAAAGTTGTAAATTTAGTTGATTATTGTTATTTATAATAATGTGTCCTAATAAAATTATTTTAATGGTTTCCTTTTTTGTTGGAATAGTTCATCACTTTGTCAGATGACCCAGCAGAATTTTGCCTTTCATTTCATCGTCGATGGACCGATAACGGATTCTTTTTCTTTCGGTACGACCTACGAGGACGACGACAATGACGACAACGACGACGACAGAGAAATTGGTTGCAGTAGATACGAGTTGTTCGAAGGGTTCTGTGCACTCATCCAAGGAACACCTCGATACATCCACTCTCGGTCTGCTCAACCAACGAGAAGATAACGTCTCGATTTTCCTTGAGACGTACACCTATACACATCCCTCGAGAGACATATATACCCAACTTGATCGTGTACTCTCGTACACGCTACATTTTCTCAGCTTATCGAGAAAAAAATGACAGAAAATTCAATGAGCCTAATAGAAAATCTTTCAGGACGTACGTGAAAAATTCACCTAGCGATCGAGACACCGATTGAACTCGATTTTCTTCATCAATTTGCCCTTAGCATGAAGAACAGAGAGACAATCAATTTTAATAAAAATATAAACATTTAAAATTACTTCATGAAAAAATAATGATTATTTAATGTGGAAAAAATTCAAATCACAATCAAATAAAGATAAATATTTATTTTATTAGAAAATTATTGGGATTCGTTTTTCATGCGATCAGAGCTGATTCGGATGATCCATGTAAGTAGAAGAGTTTGGATGAAACCCAATGAACTGTTAATAAGAGCAAACTCACTGAGTTGAGCGTCCTCCCTTCTACTCTTACTTCTCGAACGATTATTTTTGTTTTTCATTCTTTCGTCAACTTTGTGAGGGTGCTGGTTTTGTTATTTCGCAGGAACAGAGGGGAGAAAACTTTTCGTTTTTCTTCTCCTTCTTTTTTTTGCCCGAGAGCAAGACGGGCGTTGTCTACATACCAGCAGAGAGTACAGTGTGACTGATGGAATAGGGGAGAGACAAAGTACAAGAAGTTTATCCTTGCTCGCGCTGCTGTTCAGAGAGCGGAGAAGGTTTTTCCTTATCCTATTAACCCCTCAAACTTTTTCCTCTCCCCTGCTCCTCTCGCTCTCTCTCTCTCTCTCTCTCTCTCTCTTTCTAAACTAGTTTTAAGGTAGAAACACTTTGTTTTCTCTCACAATGTACTCTATTATGTTAATTTGGGCAGTGTGTGTAGGCTACATGTAACAAAGTGCTACATGTACTCTCACTTTATTGGATAATGCCCAGAGCTGAATACATCTCCCTCTCTCTCTCTCTCCTCCTCTCTTCCTGTCTCTCTCTTCATTCATCCTTTGTCACTTGGTTTTGTCCCTCTGATATGCGGAAGATGTGCGAGTAGAGCAACCATAGACTATAAAATATTAATCCATGCATGCACGTACTATAGAATCTTTTGTTACATAAAATTAGCTTTTTCCATTAAAAAAGAAATTCATATTATTCGAATTTAAATAAATTATTATGGCAACTAAAGAGCAACGGCAGAATGTAGATTTATTTAAATGAAGAATAATATAAAGAGATTACTTTATTGAATATATTGTAAATTTACACGTGATGCATCGTTTACATGGTCGTCTCATACTGGTATCCTTTCTGTCTCTCTCTCTCCCCCTCATTCACGCAAAACATTAACTATTATATTATATTGTCGAAGGAAAATATTCTCACTCTCCATTGCTTAAATATAGCTGTATAAAATTTTACACACAATTCTAAGTATCTTAATTTATAAACTCCGATGTTTAATACGTTTTTTTTGCCAAGACCATATAAAAATATCGTATGCATAATTTTTCCTGACGATTGTACCTTCTTAATGATTTAACAAATGCACATCTTATTAATTATCTATAAGACACATAATGAGATTTAGAATAATGACTAGAGAACGATGCTGTTGGTCAATGCAGGTGAATTAAATTGAGCTCGATTCATGGCCTTATGTATTATATTGCCTATAGTTTTAGCGAGGTCGAGGCACAGCAAGAGAGCGCTGCGTGACTCAAGCTTTTGCTCTTTCGACGCTCTCCAAGGTCCTTCCAGGATATATTTTCGTTGTTGAGTTTGCTCGAAGTTCGCTCGATTTCGCGCTAGAGCTCCTCCAAAGCCTATCGCGACTCGAAGGTCCTTTGGGACGTGTTCTATATAGTATATTCTTATGTATACATGTAGCGAATGTTCCTAGCTCGTTCTGGCTGCTCAATCTTCCTTCTTAACCTTATAGGAGTGTAGGAATAATGTCGCCTGCAACGAGCGGACCACGTCATCGCTCTGAACGTATATATTTTCTTATAGTGAGAGGCGCGCAAGCACAGCGTGTGGGCGAAACCGTTGCGATCTTATCTATTATACCCCCGACAACAACTAAACGAGGACGAGAAATAGCAGTAGAAAAATGAAGGCTACTGCACACGCTGTAACGCTCTTGGAAGGATAATGAACATATCGGCAACGAGATTTTGCTTTGAGTATATTTAAAGTGTATGATCGAGTGCATTATAATGCTTTCTCGTATGGCCTCATATCTTAAAAATCTCGATGGAAATGTAGGAGCCGCGAGTCTTTAAAGTTTTTAATGTAACAGAGAGCATTTCACGTGGCTTGACCTTTAGATACTAGGTCAATCAATCCAATAGAGATCTTAAAGAATTGCTGAACACAAATAATCATGCTATTCGGAAGAATATTTGAATATTCAAACATATGTGATGTAAAACTTGTAAAACTTACGGCAAAACTTTGAACTGATTTTAGTTCAAAATCTTGCCACAAGTTTTCCATAGATGGCGCGTCACTGACCAATTTCAACTGAAAGTTTCGGTGCACGTTCGAAATTCAAAATGAGACTGACACATTGCACCGAGAAGGGACGGACCATTAAGCTTGGAGATAAAAAGAAAGAAAACCCTAGAAATTTCAATCTATTTCACCTGAAATAATCGACGGTATAATTTCTTAGTATTTATAGGTCGAGCACGTAACTAAAATTACTCCAAAATGTTGTCGTATAGATTCGATTGCACATAATTTTATTCCTTGATAATATGTAGCTGCGTGAAGTAACTTTGCACATTTTTTTCCGTCATAAATCGCAATGTAAAGCAATAAAATCGTATGGCAAATATTCTGTAAGGATACAATTGTATCGACGAAAGGATGAGAGTAAGAAATCCGGGTTCGAATGGGGTAGGATTTACAGCGCAATGTCGTCCTTGTAAAGTCGCTTTCTGCCAGAAACCCCTTTCAGCTTCTCGTCACTTTATCGTCGAGTACTGGCTCGCCCGAATGGTCTCTCTATATACAAAGTATTATGTACCCTATCACGGTCGAACAGAATTCGAGACGAGGAAGTGTCGTTGATGGGGATGTGTCGCGAAGGAGATGGTCATAAAGCCCCGCGGAAGATATTCCAAGAGTTTTACATATTTGTCACTTCCGGTTTGTCTTGTATCTTTCCGATGATATACCTGATGTACACACAAACTCTTATCTGCTTTCGGTTCGGCAGCGATGACATTTGCTGACTATATATGTATGTATATACCTCATACATCCAGTGCACTTTGAATCCTCGTAAAAGCTCGAATATCGCAAATTCACGAAATACTTCCGGTCTTCGGTATAAAAAATATGTGTGTATAGCTCTCTCGACGCGACCTACATGAATAATTGGTATTGCCTAACAACGATGGACCATAAAATTTCTCGGAGAATACGTAATGCGCCAACTTTATTAGCATCATCCCCGGAAATGGATACGAGTTTATATATCGTTACAGCCACCTCTCTATCATCGTTCTCACCCTCTTCTTACTCACTCCACACTACTATCATTATTTCCGCATCCCTGATAGGTATATTATATGCGCTTGTATCTAGCGTATTTACGAGAACTCGTTACCCCTAATGGTTTCAACGAGGATGTGCAAAGTACATGAGTGCTTTAATAAATATAACAAATTATCGATCATGCCACTCTTGCAACAAAATCCAGGGCACATCTCTCGATCTGGTTATGCAACGCAGGCATGGGTATGGTTGAAAAAAAGAACAAAAAATAATTTTCCAACGAAATACTAACGATAAATTTCGGATGTATTTCGCATGTTGGTTTTCATTATCAAAGTATAATTATTTCATTATTATTCGAAATTTTTTTTAAATTACTTTTCACAAAAATTATTCGTAATTATTTTATCATTTTTAATTGCTTCTCATTCGGATTATGTCGTGATTTGTTTTTTTTTTTCCGAACGTAAGAACATTTTGTGCTAATAATAATAATCCGATGACATCAATTTATTTGGCTCGAGATCCTCAAGCCACGTTCCGTGATTACTACTCGTCACGTGAATCGAAAATTAAGACACCCTTGACGACACGGGGGGTGACTGCGTGAGCATGAAGGATTTTTTCTGTCAACCCTTAATTAGTCTGGGCCTCGAACGCAAAGGGTCCATCGATTATTCTATTTATGACACACATGAGTCGAGGGGATATACGTTGAGGATAAATATTTTACGAAAATTTAAGCTGCGAAGTAAAATTTACGATTGGAATTGTTCCATGTCCGGTTTTCTCCGATTCTTCTGGTTTTGCATTCCTCGATGGATTCGTCCTCATCGTGGACTCGACGATCGTATTACCCTGGAGGATATAGAGGACCCAGGAGACAATTTCCGGAACGATTATGATGGCAATGTTAAGGAAATATTGCGGTGAGATCGATTTGATTTGAGAAATTGAATCCTTATGGAAAGGGATGTGTATGAGGGCCACATGCTCATGCGCTCAGCTCATAGAGATGCCGCTCGAGCAGGGCTCAAGAGAAATATGAGCGTTCATTTAACTCAAACCCTCATTTCACTCAAACACTCACTTGGCTCAAACGCTCATTTAAATCATGCACTCACTTGGCTCAAGCCCTCATTTAAATTATGCACTCACTTGGCTCAAGCCCTCATTTAATTTAAACATTCACTTGGCTCAAGCCCTCATCTTGCTCGAGTACTTGATCGACGCGAGCGCTCATTGGGCTCTTGCGCTCGTTCAACGTGAGCCCTAATCCTAGATAAGCGCTCGATTCAAACGATCGCCCGATATAAATGAGCATCGTTCATAGACGAGCGTTCATTGCCAAGTGAGCACTCGAAACGCTCAAGCGGTTGAGTCGAATGAGCGCTCGTTATACTGCTCGAGCTGGCTCGAGCATTAGCCGTGGCGCTCGGGCGCGCTCATGCGCTCCCTAGTAACGATCAATATGGACGATCTGGATGTGCATCAGTGGCAAGAATATATGTATCGCGTCAATAAATTGTGAATTGATTTTTATTCAATTAAAAAAAATATATATATATACATCAAAAATTATCTTCAGTATTATTTTTTACTACTGAGACCTTAAACAAAAGTGTTAAGGCGTGATTAATGTTGGCAGTGTCTTATGAATTTTATATAACGAGCTATTCGAACCCGAGCCACCATTTTTCAATCGACCTTTATAACCTCCATTTTTTTCTTGCCTTTAATGGTCAAATGTGTCCTTCCAGTCTCGAAAAATCTTCTCGATATTTTACACTAAGCTGCAAGCATCCATAAGAATTTTAGAATCTTTAAGAGTTCGAGCGAGCCCTTCAGCTTCACAGATTTATTTTTAGCTTGTCGTCTAGCAGTTTTTTTGATACTCTTACAGTTTTTAGGATCAGGACTTGAAAGATGAACGAAAATACCCGATAGAATATCAGACCGGTTTTAAATCGCTAATTTACTGAGACTTCTTTTCAGTCTACCGTATAAGGAAAGTTCTGAAAGTCCGCAAAAAATTCCACGATCAAGGAAATCGACACGAAAGGTGAATTAGGTTCAACTTTGGGAGGTCTGTGCGTGTGAAATAATAAATTTCCTAGTTCTGAGAATGAATGGGTGGGAGGGAGGTGGGGGGCGGAAGGAAAATAAAAAAACGAGGAAAATAGTAACGTTCTAAGGTTCGTGTCGATCTACAAGATTCTGTAGTTCCCTTTTTTCGTGATCTCCCCAAAGGGCTTCCTCTCTCTTGTGAATTTGTCACTGCTGGATATTTGTTCGTGAAGGGGAAAAAATTAGATGTTTGCTCGAGATTTGTACGAAGATCGTATCGGGCGTGTCTTAGAATCGGGACAAAATGAATTCACATATTTGCCACGTTGATTGATCGGCTGGATCTGGATCTGGGAGGCCTGCGATAAGGAAGTCCACTCGTCCGCAATTGATAAGTGGTCTTGGGTCAGCCTGAGGGCGAATGATTCGACACCTGATAACGTAATTCGTTTACTTCGGCCGTGGGGTGACTTGAATTATTCAGCCTCTTTTCTTGAGTTCGTCTAATTATGATTCTTATCATGAATTCGATGTGGAATCTTCCCAAACATTTTTATTTTATTTTTTTATATTTTTGCTTGATAAAAAAAGATATGTCCGGCTTGAAAAAAATGTAGCTCGTTTCATATATGGATATTCAATGACGAAGATTAATTGGAAATTCATTGTTACTTTGATAGTAATTATATTTCTAAATAATTTTACGTTTATTCCTCATCATTGATTGCATGTTCATCGAAAATGGAAATGTTGCACGATTAATGAAACACCTGCAGCTGATACACTGCTATCAAATAGCCATTTCATTGTTTCTCATCACAATTAGTCCGGGAAAATGTAATAATTCAACTTCACCCACATTCTGCCACCTCAATGCATATTCTACGAAAAAAAAATGCGACCATAATTGACGACTGTAATAATCCTCGTACAGATCGTCCTAACTGGATTCTATTTAACTGGCACCTAAATATATATATAACATCAATTGCATTTATATACATATAAATGAAACTGCAACTATTGTTCGGGTTCCCGGTGTGCTGAGCTGGTAATACCAAGTATTGTCCAATGCTCGAACACGCTAACGGCTGTAAACCAATTTGCATTCATTTGTAACGCGGTAACTGCAATAAATACTGTCTCGTGCATCGAGACAATCAAGTCATGTGGCGGTGAGCAATTCGCGAATTCGCTTGGGCAAGTATCCAAAAAGGAATGAATTCGCCTGTTTTATATATATTTCAAGGAGGTCTTAATTTGACCATTGGTCAGTGCATAATTTCTCGCTACTCACAAATACAATGATAATAATAGTAAAAATAATATTTGTTTTAACAGTCTCTCGTCTAACAATTTTATTGTAAATTTAAAAATAAAGAAAATTGAACAAATAAATATATATTTTTCTAAAATATATGTGTATTTTTTGGCATTTTATACATTGCGTAACTATGAATACGAGATTTTCATGAGGCTATATTGTATGCTAGACGATAAAATTCCAAAACGTCCGAGAATAGCTAAAGTGAAGATTTGATTCGTCTTTTACGTAATATCTCGCTTGTTTTCGTTCTCGTCGCATCTTACGAATTCGATTATACACCGTCTTAGATTTTCACATACGGACATGAAACTGATCTCGTGTGCCAGAGGCGAATCTCTCGCGTTCACACGAGAGATCTGCGGTGTTGGGATGCTTTTTCTATCTTTCTCTCTTCCCCTCTTTTGCACTCCTTCTCTCCTTTGTCCTTCTCTCATCTCGATCTCTCTCTCGAGAGCGTTTCGTGATGTTGTACACTGGAAAGGGACGAACAGCAGGTTGTCTCTCGCGGGCAGCATCTCCCACTTGGGGAACGAGAGTCAGCATAAAAGTTCCGATTCCATTGGTACGTTTCCAATTCGATCGAGTATACGTATACATCTCTCTCTCTCTCTCTTTCTCTCTAACTCTTTCTCTCTCACTCCCTTTTTCTGTTAAGCCGAAGCTTCCGAGCGTAAAGCAAAATCGGCACGAGAGATTTATCTAAGAAGAGAAACTTTTCATAAAAGTACAATCTCTGTTGTGTGCTCAACTTCAAGACTCGTGTCTATGTAAAATAAATGATAGAGCATTTGGTCTGCTGATAGAAAACGCAGTCATTGGCTGCCTTAAATATATTTTTTTATCCACCACGTGCAACATGCAGATGAAGTTGGCACATTCAAATGAGAAAAAAACTATTTAAAATAATTTTGCTCTTACGAAATCATTCGTCTAATAAAAGGGAAGAAAGTGGCAAAAAAATTATGTTTTGTTCAATTAAAAGTAATGTGGAATAATTGCGCAAATTACAATAATACGAAAAAATAGATAAATAAGATAAAATTATTCATTGTAATTGTTAAATCCAAAATTATTTGAATAAATCTCTCAAGGATCACTTCAGTTTCCTCTCCACAATTTCTCGCCAAGATAGATATCGTCAATCCCTTCCCACCTCTCTCTCTCGCTCTCTCTCGCTCTCTCTCTCTCTGCATGACTCTCTTTGCCATTGCAGCTTCTCGTTAAACTCGGTGCTTGGCCAGCTTCAGAATGAAATCGCCTTCGTGTATCCCGGGCGCTGCACTCCACAAGATTACGTAAAGTATAGTAACAAATTAGGTGAGGCTTACAAAATGTGTTATCGCATTTGTTACACCGCATTTAAGATGACGCTGCGTCAGTTTGCTTTTCTCATTTTATCTAGCATACTCGTTCTTTCTTTGCTTTCTTCTTTGGCCATTCATTCTCGGTTGGCAAATAAGTTGAGAGACGTAAGAATTTCTCAACTGGAGTAAATCTGTTTAATCCGGAAATCCCTCAGGAATTAGGGAACAGGATGAAAAAAGAATTCATGGTGAACAAAAATGATGCTATCGGTAAACAAAGTTGATTATTTTTTAAGCATCCGGGCTGCTTCTCATATATCGTTGAAGTGACAATTTTTTTTTTTCATATGAATATAAATATTTACTAAATGCGTAAAAACGAAGAAAGTATCATCATGAAAACATGAGACAGTAATGATTGGAATTATGTGAATTCATATTTAAAATGGTCATAATCGGTACAGGAACAAAAACTATCGATTCTATCTGATCTAGCAAACTCCATGCAACATCCGCAATTATAACCCAAGCAATTGTAAATTAATTTAAATAAATGTAGAATCATCGCTGGATCATATTTAAAACGTTTCATTTTTTTTCTCAATGCCGATCGCTGGTTTTCCAACCATTAAACTGGGCCAATCACCGCACCCGTTTACCCCATAAATCTAGAGCGAGACACCAAGAAGCCCCCGTCTGTTTGGGTTGCACGTGATAAGCGAGACAATGCGCAACACTGGAGGGAAAATTGTTATCCGTGAAAGAGAGCACACAGGACTCGCGCTCGGCATACAAAAAACGATCCCGTTCGTCCGTTCGTTCGTAAAGCTCGGCTATCCTTGCCAGTATACGTTGGTGCATCACGCTTTTGTTCCACACTGGCAAAGTGTCGTCCATCTTGAAGCCTCTCTCGGCCAGCTGTTGTGTATCGTGCAAATATATATAAGCAAGACTGATGGCACATCAGTATATATCGAAGTGTGGCTTCTCTCGTAACGGTATATGTATATATATATATAGCTATATATATCCGGATACGATATACATATATGTGATTAAACCAGGAACGTGATACGCCGGGAAGCTTGTTTTATTCGGTTCTCGTTGTTAAATAAAAAGAAAGAGAGGCAGAGAGAGAGAGAGAGAGAATGAAAAATATAGAGAAAGGGATCGTTGCCACGTGTCACGCGTGTATAAATCCTTCGAGATGAAAAATCTAAACGTTGTGAATCTTTTTTTATTCTCTCAAAAATATATAAAAATCGAGCTTTCCTTCGAATATCAAATATTTCCATACAGATTTAAGAACTTAGCACAGCTGGTACGTTCGAGTCCAGAGAGCTCTGAGGCAAAAAATATAATCGCTTAGGTTTTTCCGTAAGTGGATTTCGACATCACGCTTGAATATTTTTCTCCCAGTTCGATTGATTCTCGATATTTGACAGAAGGAACGAGATAGCTGGAAAAATATGCGTTTACGTACGAAAAAAATGACAGATATCTCGGCTTGAAAAAGATTCCCTCGTTGAATTGATAGTCCGAAACGAAATAATTGCCATAGTATTGAATAATTCATGATGATTGAGCACACGGACGAGGGAAAGAGGCGAGGAGAGCTCTCTCGCTGTGAATCGCCGAAGAATCATTTATCCATTGTGTTCTTTTTCGGTTTTTTTTCGGAAATCTTCCGTGGTGGATAGTGTGTATACGTGCGTGGGTATGGATCGTAACAAATCCTCGCAGTAGTGAGGACGCGTCAAGCGACATAAAGAAGGAAAAAAAAAAAAACAGGCAGGGGCAGAGAGTTCATGCGTGCGTTCACTGTGAGAGAAATGATGAGAATTCATTGATTCTTATCATTCGTTACGATGAACGTCGATCCGTCTCAAGAAACTGGCGTCAGTCTCATCTGTTTCCATTCGAGGGAGAAATAACATGTATGGGTCATTCCAGCTCAAATCGAACAACATCCAATCCTGACCATTCGGATTTTATTCATAATTTTTTTGTTTACCCTATCGATTTTATTGTACTCAGTGTTTTTTAAAATCTTTTTAAGTCTTACATTACAGAGTTGTGAATTCAAAAATTGGAAAAAATTAGACGGTCCACTAAATCAACTTGAAACGTATTGCGCGATGGATCCAGAGGAAAATATGATTACCCTACTAGATAATTTTATTCCCCCTTTAAGGAAATTTACTGTAAGTAAATGAAAATTCTTTGGTGGATTAAATTAATGAGAATTCATTTGAATTTAAGAAAATGTACCCTATCAGATTTATTTAATGCCGAGTTAAAGTTTTTTTACGCGAATTTAAAAAAATCAAGTAACTCCATTTTTTTTTGGCCTAACGGAGCACCAAAATAAATAGCACGTAGTATACTTTTAAAGATAGAAAACAATTCCATTTATACATAAAATTTTTGAGCCGTAGAAAGTTTTAAATGAAAATAAACTCGATGTAAAAATAATCACGGACATTCCGAGTCGATATCTCGCTCTCTATCTCTGTCTCTCTCTCTCTCTCACTCTCTCTCTCTCTTTCTCTCTGGCTCACGGAGATGATGAATAACAGGTGAACGTGTTCAGCATACACAAATGACTCAGGATTTTTCAGCTCTCTATGGGCCGTTGGATCGTGCGAGCGTCCAAGAGGGGTTCGATAATTTGGCGTGTATTTCGCGTAGGTCGCGTGAACGATGGATAAAAAACTATAAACGTGCGAGAAATACATAATGATGATGAGAATTATACGCACATATATCTGAACGAAGGGGAATAACAGAGTTTCGCTAAATTTTTGGAAATTCCGGGTCATTAGGTCGAGCGAGTCACCGAATATATATATATATATATATATATATATATATATATATATATATCCACGAGAAACGCAAACCGCAAGTGTGTATATTCGAATGAAACATGTAAAATTCTAGCGCCTTGCTAGTATTAGTGAATGAATCATAAAAAATTGAGCCTCGTCGTTTTTAAGGAATTTTGGTGGGTATTTTTGAATGCTACCGGCTACAGGCGCCAAAAGATGACGAGAATGCTCGTTGAAATTCAAGACTCACCAAAACTTTCGTGGATACATACATAGAATGAGCTTTATTCGAGTAAATTATACTTCATCTGAATTAAAATAAATTTAAGGTAACATTTATAGTATTTATGATATTTTTTAATTGCAATAATTTTTTTATTTTCCAACTATAATTAAGTAGAATAATTTTTTGTTTAATTTTGATCATACCAGATTTACAACAATCAGTATTTACAAAATCTCGTGCAAAATTTATCACTAATTTTTTATGGGAATAAATGTTGAGCAAAATTGAATAAAATTGTATTGAATCAGAGAATATATTTAGCGTTAATTATATTTATTATTTAATATTAAGCGTAGATTTTATTGTATAAAATAAATCTCGTTAAATTTGATGAAAATGTTATTAACCAACTGTAATTAATATACAAATGGTAGTTTTCTGAATCAAAAAAAAAAAATCTGACTCATCCAATATTGCAGAGAAAATCTCGAAAATGTAGAACAAAATGTGCGATACTTCGATATTACAAAATAGCTATAAAAAAATCTGCGCCGTGGGCACAGAGGGAGCCTCCAGAAAACATGCGATCATGCCTCGATGCCTGGAGATGGCCTTCTATCTTTTTTCATATCCTGTTCGCGGGGTCGCAAGAGAGCATAGCAGGGGTTGGTGGTGCACACACGCGGCTGGGCATCTTTCTCTCTCTCTCTCTCTCTCTCTCTCTCTCCCCCTCTCCCTCTCACCCCTCCCTCTCTATCAGTCCGGGACATTTGGCAGAAAACCAACGGGCGCCGGACTGTCAACGAGTGTGCCAAGTGAACGCACCTAAATTATCGTTACGTCACTACGAGAGGCGGCTCTCGCGCATCAGGGGCGAGGCCGTGAGGGGCAAATCTACTTTTCACGTTGCCAAAAGATTACATACACACGAGGATGAGGAAAAAAAAAATTGCACACGGAAAACGAAAAGGAAAAAAAATGTTAAACCGGAGAACAAGACCGAAAGGGGCTTGAGGGGGAGAATGAGGGTTGCGAAAGGGTCATAAGGGTGAGACGAAGAGCTATGAAGCACGTAATGGTAGCTTGTCCAGGTATTAGCTACACGTGTGGTTGAAACTGAACCAGGGAATAAAAAAAGATGAAGAAAAACGAAGCTAAAAGGGACAGAGAGAGAGAGAGAGAGAGAGAGAGAGTGAGTGAGTGAGGACTATACACTGGTGTAACGGTTGGAAAATTTATTGGATCACCGTTTTTCTGGAGCACCGACGAAAGAGCGACGATACTACCCAAGTAATTTGGTGGTCTCCTCGTGAACTCGCGTGGCTTGTGTTTTACTACCAAGTGCTCATCCATTCCATTCATCTACACAGTCAACAAAATTCACACACACAAAGAGCGGGATCGTGAGGGAGAGAGAGAGAGAGAGAGAGAGAGAGAGAGAGAGAGAGAGAGAGAGAGAGAGAGAGAGAGAGAGAGAGAGAGAGAGAGAGAGAGGGAGAGAGCGAGAGAGAGAGAGAGAGAGAGAGAGCGGTCGACTTCGCGACTGCAACGAAGCGTTTATCTAATCGCAAATAAAGAATGTGAATATACGCGACATAACCGAGAGTGCAGACTTGATCGATCGTCCTTGTTATCCGAGAAGCAGTGGAATCGTCATCAGTCTTGGAAACCGATATACGTTGACGATAAAATGTAAGTGGATTTCTGTTTGAAAAAAATAAAATAAAAGCGATTGCAAGACGGTCGTTGACTGAAGAATATACAGGAAACCGGATCCGTAGGAGTCTTTCTTACGTCATTGAGTAAAAGGAGAGGTCTCAGGCGTGGGTGAGGAGACTTTAGAGCCAAATAGAGAGAGAATTGAAAACCATTTACGTACGATTGGTTTTATGAAAAAAATCGAATAACGTTATGACAAAATAATCATGATATATGAAGGTTAATAAACTAATAAGAGACCGGGAAACAGTTGACTTTGCTTAGTGTCACCTTTTCGATCTCGAGAATTTTTATATTGTATACGATAAATTCGATTTTCTTAGTCAGCTATTTTAAATTGTTGTATAATTCATGATCATCCTTGGTATACGTCTCCATGTTTACTACTAAAACCCAAGTCGATAAAGTTTCGTATAATCCGGTCGAAGCAAACAGCCTAAAACAGAAACCTCTATAGCCATTATAAGGCAATATAATTATGATGACCTTTTATCGAACAATTGAGAATAATTGGCAATAATTAAATTTCTATAATGAACAGAATAATAATCACACAGCAACGATAATAATGATAATGATAATCATCGTAATGAAATAAAATAATTCTTCATAATGAATTTGATGCAAAAATAATATATCACTATATCTTTCATTCGTATATTTTACCTACACCTTGTTCTTAGCACATGTTTGTACCCACATATATGTATATATATATTGCTAGCATTCCCTATATAAAGCTCGGCAGCTAATGTGACACTCACGTTAACTGATATAACGAGACTCTCCGACTGATTCGTAACAGAACACGCAGAGGGTCGATGAATTTATGTAATGAAAGCTTCGACCCCCTTTTCCTTTGCTTCTATATTCTGTCCTCTCGTCTCAAAGAATACATATACTTATGTACATGCATATAAAGGCGGACATGGACAGAATGCGGCCTATGTCGTTTTGTATATACCATGGACAGATAGATTGAAAGAGCCCAGAATAAAGGGGTCGAGGGAGGGAATGCTCTTATACAGCACAGAGAGGTAGACACTTGGAAGAGTTATTGTCATGTCGCTATATGAGAGCTGCGATGCGTCAGAATGCCACATCACATATATGTGCATATTTGTACATGTGTGTGAGTAGTAATAGCATTGCACGAGTGCGAATGTGATACTATCGGCCTTTCCCTTCCCTTATAGACAATACAGGGGTATCTCTACCTTTGCTACTTGTATGCCTTGTGCTCCGGAGACCGAATGCAGAGAAAGACATATTTCTCAAGGTGCCCATATGAGTCAGCCTTTTTGACACAAATATGCATTTTACCTGTCAGCCTCTGTAAATTCATGCACAATGGAGCAGTGACAGCTGCTGGTGAATTTGTAGCTGCATGTATAGTACATAAATTTATACGTATGAATCATTTGTTACACGATGAAACGAATGCAGAGGTTAGGGGAGGGCCAGTTAAGAAAGATCTCGAATATCAGCCTTTATCGAAGGAAAGGGTCTACAATGTGAAGTTTCTTGAAAAATTTTATCGGACTAAAGTTATCGATATTTGTCGAGTACAGCGCTCTATTATTGTGCTCGCATTTTTGCAAAATAAAATAAAAACATTGCGCGCTATTTTTATATTTTTCTGCATTTTTCTATGGAGCTTCTACGTTTAAAACAGAAACGCAATGGGATTCGTAATGTACCGAAAATTTCCATTCAGATAAGAATGAAAATAATCCCAATTCGGGCCGATTAGACATAATAAACTATGAAAAAGTCCCTAATTCAAATACCTGTAACTTTGATCCCATTTGCGTGATTTAGGATTGCATGTGCCGTTTTGAAAATGCCACGAGTAGATTTAGAGGCCACTCTTTAGTTTATGCAGATATTATTATTTCAGTAGCCGTGACAGCACTTAAAAAAGCGTCAAAATTATGTTATAAGCGCATGCAAAAATTAGCCAAAATTTATGGTTTGATTTTAGAAAAAATGTAAATAATTTGTCAAGAAATCGTTTAGCTCAATGAGCCAAACGCCATTTTTAAGCAGAAACGATTACGAAAAGAATGAGTACAAAGTGGAGCTGCTGCTACTCTATTGGCTGTTTTAATAAACAAACTAAATTTTGGTCAAAGTATTAAAAAAATCATATTTTTGAAATACTTTTAAGATCTTATATCAATGTATTTTTTTGCTCATGAAGAATCCACAGGTTATTTAAAAAAAAAACTCAACTCAAAACTCCCACCATAAATCCCTAAATCGGTTTTGTTTCACGGATGTAATTATTAACGGGCGGAGTTAGTTGCGAAAAAAATTTGTCCGGCAGTAGAGAGTGAGTAAGAAATTTATGACAGAAAAAAAGATTGGATCAAAATTATTGCAAAATTAATCTTAACGCGATACGCGTATACGCGAATCCCAGAAAACGTTGTATGTATAGAAAAATGAATGACCCCGATCGCTTTGGGCAGATTCGACGATTCATTTCTCGATATCACGCGAGTCCGATACGAATCACCTCTTTTTTTCTTTTTACATATATGTAGTATATATATATATATATATGTATATATATATATGTATATATATATATATATATATACAATACCTAAGATATATCGATATATGTACAGGGTACAGCGATATTACTCCATTGCTTTAACAAATTATTTTTATACTCTTTTCATACGTTTCTTTTTTTTTACAGCCACATCAGTTGATTAGCTTTTGAGATTAAAGGAAAAGTTTGTTAGGTTGATTATCGATGAAATATCAAATCGAGAAATCGATTTTCAGGATACTCACCAGCACCCAATAATAATATTTTCTAAAGTGTTCCAGAGTAGAGAGAAAGAGGGAGTATCAGACCAAGACACGTCATATCCGAGGCCGAAAAGTTCATTGAGTACACGTGCTATATTCACTATCGCACGAGGAACCAAATTTCTTAAAGTCTTCGATCACGAAACCTGCCGTGACTGTTCGACAAAGCTGCTCCCAATATAATAGACGTGTATGAGAGAAAGATATATACAGTTGATATGCAGGAAAGACTTGCATTTCACGATGGATGATAGGAGAAAAAAGAAGATCATCGAAATTTCATACTGAGAAGAATGATAAAAATTAATGGCCTCCAGCAATAAATTTATCGTTTTATGCAATTTCATGATTTCTCTTAAATTCAAATGTTTTACTCAAAATATACAAAAACTTTTACAAAGAGACATGAAAATTTGAAAAAGCTATCAAACTCAAAAATTTCCGGTTGGTCAATTATAGACTCTGATTTTTACTTTTAACCAGTCCAGTACCAGTCAAGCTTCTTGTTCTATAAAAACGAGAATTACTTCACAAGTGCATCTCAAGGAAATCTCCTTTTTCTTCATTCATTGACGAGCTTTTGCACGACTCGGCCTCGATGTTATATCGGTATGGCAATCTGTATAATGGGCAGCAGCCCAGCATGAGTTCCTTTCGTGATTGTATATTTTTACACAACGCATGAGATTTTTTAGCAAGACCTGAATATGTATATAGCTGCAGCTTGTTCGGATACTCATAAACTTTTTAATAATTTTCCTCCCTTTACAATGTTTTTATAAATGTTTGGGCAAAGAATTTTTATGATTGAATATATAAATCGAGAGATTCCATTGAAGAATATTTTAACCCTGGAGTCACTTTTATTTTTATCAATCAAGCTCGTCATTTGTGAAAAAAAATGCCACACGTGCATCTTGAAGAAATCTCACGTTTGTTTATTTCTACGAGCATAAAAGCTTTCGCACAGAAAGGCTTCTGTGTGCGATATCGTTATGGCAATCTTTATAAAGGGCGCAGTAGTCCAGTCTGGGTTACGTTCATGACTATATATGTGTGCGCAATGTACAGGGTGGACTTGTGACTCTCCATTGCTTTTGTTGGTGGTACACGGGGGTTATACTTACCGTGCCTCGCGGGTCATGCTGGGCTCGCCTCTCTCCAGGTCAGGGTGAATAACGTGACGTCATAACGGGGTGTGGTGATTTACGCGAAAGCTCCTTGGATATCGTATAAGCGTAGATATATGGTTCGATCCTCTAAACATCAAATGTAATATACATTTTTATGCCCCCCAAAATGAGGGGTGTACACATGTACGTATATATACATATATACCAAGGGGTGAAATAAACCGATCAAAACCTAGTAGTCCCAAGGACGATGTTTTCCGTTTATCCGGGCTTGTTACATATCTGTATGATCATAGATCTATATATGTATATGAAGGACTGAAGTAGACGTCGGGGCGCTGTCACGGCGCTAATTTGTTTGCCACTGGCACGCTATTAGCAGATCGTTCGGAGTCAGAGCCCTGGCTCCTGCCTTTCCCAAACAACTCCCTGTATTTTCTGATCATGCGAAAACGATGACACAAATGTCAACTCCAATTTGAAGATCGCAAACTCTCTTTCTCCCTCTCTCGCATAACTTCTATGAAGCTTGAAATCCGAATAAGTGTTTTCATTCAATGATATATTTCAGATGAAATGGAACTCACGAAAGAGAGAGAGAGAGAAAGGAGGGGATAATATATAATCTACTATTATGTAATAGAGAAAAGAGGGGATAATATATAATCTACTATTATGTAATAGTTTTAATTATATTATAATAATATAATGTTATTCGTCATGTAAAGAAGAATTTTTTCAATACTGATTTGTGGACGGGAGAAGGAATCTATGATCCATTCCTCATAAATATTTATGAGCTTTTCACATTAGTGGGAGAATTTTGTCAAAGGGACTACAAATTATTTGAGGAATCCTCGCACCATCATATACGGGCTCAATATGTGGGACAACCCTTGGACATATCGACTTTGAGGCCAGTATTAATTCTTATTAAATTTGCACAGTATAATTTCTGTGTAGAGGTAAAATTTGTTTGATTCAATTTTTGTTCAATTATTTCAATTATTTCTCACGACTGAATAAATATTGTGTGCGAACAAAGGGGGTAACTCCAAAAAACAATCTCATGCTTTTTTCGACATATTACTAGCCAACACTTTTTAATGATTAAACCATTAAATTATATATGGGCCATTGTCGCGAGCATAATTAAACGTATAACTATTTTTAAACAATTCAAAATTAATTTAGAATAATAATTCGTTTATAATGTATATTGATATTGAAGAAAATGTTTTTTGTTGGAAAATTGTTTCCAATGTTTTGATTCATTTGAATCGTCAGCTCTTGACGGTGACTGGTGACTGGTCAGTGAGCATTCCCATCGGCCTCAAGCACAGTAACAGTAATAATGGCCAGGGATTCCGTGGAGGATCGAAAGTAGGTCCCCATCGAGCTTTCGTCTGACAAGAGGAAGAGGATGGTAGACTAACACGCTGCCATCACGTACAAATCGTGGGCATTTGAGGGGGTTGGTGCCTGAAACCGCCGCAAGCCCTGATCCAATTCAAAGCCTGTCCAACGAAAGACCATCCCACGGTATATCCACCGTAAACGAATTGTGTGTGTGTGTGTGTGTGTGTGAGAGAGAGAGAGAGAGAGAGAGAGAGAGAGAGAGAGAGGAAAAGAGATATCGTTCTCGGCGAGTTCGTGCACGAGGGGAAATAAAATGACAACGATCGAAGAGAGAGGATCTTGAGTTTAGCGACGAGAGTTTATAGAGACGAGAGCATTTCTACGACATGTGTGTTTTGCTGGAAAGTTTACTTTCGTGAGTACACAATTTGCGATCAGATTATTCGTCTTCAGTGAATGATAAATATAAAATACATTTCACTGCAACTTCCTCATTATTACTGCATTATGACTTGTTACGAGATATCTTCAGAGAAGCTCGTGACCTTGCATTAATTTTATTCCAATCATTAAACATTTGTTAGAGTAAAATTTAAGTTATTGGGAAGAAAATTCATTCGACCAAAATGAAATTAAATTGGCCGATAATTGAACCATTTGGACTGTTGCCAAATCGATATTGTTCAATGAATTTTTTTTTGATAATTATAACGAATTAGATCTCAATAAATGAAATTCATTTGGGTCATCCTAAGCGTCACAAAAATCATAATCAGCCAATAAATCTGTATAGAATAAATGCCTCGTATTATAAATATTAAAAATATTTAATTACGCGCGCCTCGCACCAAAGCCTTAAAGTTTGAATGATTCCGAAGCTTCATAATTTTAATACTCGTATAATGCAGATTAACGTTCATTATATGGGCATATCACTGTTGCGTTTAAACGTCACGTTCTCGTATCTGTCGCGATGACATCTCTGATGTTTGAACAGGCTCAAAATCTATGATCGCGTGTGACAAACGGACAAATGCTTTTTTTTCTCCAATTTTTTTCTTCGATCAATAAAAAGCGCTCAGAACCTGATCATCTTATACCTACTTCGATGGGTCCCTTACGTTTTTCTAAGGGGTGTATAACGTGGTCTTACACCCTTTATCCAAATCCACCGGAAATCTATCCTTTCACATATACATATACATATGTATATATATATATATATTGGTATGTATATATATACATATATATATACACGAGCACATGAAAAGACGGTTGGTGAGAAAAACTTTTTTCATCTCGTTTGGTCGCAAACCGAAACGTCATAATTTCGACTCAGCGTCTCGCCTCTGGTTCTCTTTATCCTCCCTCGCGTTTTTCTTTACGATCACGCTTATTACTATTTTTTTATTATTATTCAGAGCCTGCTCGATCGATATAAAACTCGATGTGGTATAAAACACCCTAAAAATCCAGCCGTTTTTTTCCTTTGAATTGGCTCGTACACTTTTCACTCCCCGCCACTCGATGAATATTTCGTAAACGCAAATTTTTTTCCATACCCTCCTATATGTTTATCGCGATGTGTCTCGAACCCCGATACACAGAAACATCGCATAGCGCACCGTTGATCGTCTAAAAGTCAAAAAGTTTGACGGTATGGTGGCTTATCCGTTGGAACGCGAATTCTTCCTTCTGGCAAAGTCACGCGATGCAAGAACAGCATTCCTCGTTTAATGTACAGCATGTATACATGTATATATTACAGCGAAATACACGGGGATGAATAGAGGGTAGTTTGTGGTAAATGCTGAGAAAATTGTTGCGAAACATCCGAGAGAGAAAGAGAGATAGACTTTCAGTTTCAAGCCTTCTCTCTTTACGTTATGCTCGTGGATTGTACACGAAAATAACGAGAGATGGGGTTTTTTTTTTTTTTTTAATATTATAACGAGAAATATACCTCGCAGCGATCGAACATTCAATGGCCAAAGAGTGAAAAATCGTAAGGGACAATTTTTCTTATAACACGCACTGAAAAAAGTCCGATCTACTTGAATCAAATTGAGTTGACTTAAATCATAAAAAACATACCGTTGTAATAAATACAACCTGATCTACCAAATTGCAATCCTAACCTGATAAATTTGGCTCGATGCACATAAATTTTTGTTCAATTTCCATAAATTTTCGTTAAACTCACATAAAATTTATTTCAACAGAATAAAGAGTTAAAAGTTTGTAAGTGAAAAATGTGCGAAATCTTTTTAAGGAGCGACTAGTGTCGAGGTCGAGAGGGAAATAGCGCGTTATATCGATCTGTGTGTTTGTATATATTTGTGTCGAGGGTGGTAATGCAAGGGTGGACCGTGTAAGAGCTTTTAGTCAACGTAAAAAAATATTTTCACCCAACGATTCATCGTCAGAACGTCACAGAGGGTGAGGTAGGTCCGTGATAAAGCGAGAAAGAGAGATATCATATAATAAATTTATCTTGGACAGTTTTCCATTTATGTAGCATTTCCATCAAATCCAGGCTGCTACCGATGTATTTCTAGGACATTTCGAGGAAATGTGCGAGCCTGCAACGGGAAAGATTGAGTTGAGGATTAAAGAGAATAGCAATGTTTCCTGTAGGACCGCTTTAAAAAAATATCTATGAAAATAAAATAAAAAATCACTTTTTTAAAACCGATGACTAAAAAAAAAGTTAGAATAAAAAAGAAACAAATAAATTGAGATCGAATGAAACATGTTTCGGGGTGTAACCGAGAAGTACCTAAAACAACTTTCATATCCAAAGGTTAAATGCTTAACACATTTTTTTTCAGGTGGTTGTTCAATTATTTTTAGATTGAATTTTTCATTTATGTTAATTTGACCTCTAACCTTTTTTATATTTTCATATTCTTATAGTTGATACTTACGTTCATGTACCAGAAGCGCAATAATAATAATTCGTTTATTATGTCTGTGAACAAGTTCGAGTGTATATTTATATATAGTTAAGAAAATGTCATTCTACTGCAAAAGGTGTGTAAAAGTAGGACCAGGAATTTTATCACGTCAATGCACTACAATAATCCACCCATCGTTTGTCTTTGATTTTTATTTTTTTTTATACGGTAAGATTGACATTAGGAGGTATGCAAATCTGGAGGTCACAATACTGTGACAAAAAATATTTGTCTGACTCTGCAAAGCTACAGAATGGTCCATCAGGATTAAAAAATAACGCGAAGGGCTTTGGGTTGAGGAAAAAACGACTAATACAAAGGTATAGCAGTGAAGGCGTCATCGTGGTACACGCTTAACGGAGACACTTTACCAGAATGATTTACGGGGGACAAACCACACAGACAAGAGGTTTTGCTTCCTCATGTTCCACCGTCCAGAAAACTATAAAAAATGCACCCAATCTCGGCCAAGTCACTCGACGTGCAATCCCTCTACATTATGAGCGACCTCATCTCATGCGATGACAAAATAACATTACTCATGTTGTCGACGCGATAAAAAATTTGGTATTTCTTGAATTTCAGTTTTTGGCGGTTTTGGCATAATTATATTCATTCATTTTTCCATCCATGGATCAAATTAAGTCTCCAGCCATCGAATGAATAAATTATAATTAATAGAAATAAATTTTATTCCCGTCAAGTCTCCACTCAAATATGTAAAAAATCTCACCTTTACTCTCCAATCGTTATGCTCATTTATTTCTGTCAAATGCAATAAGAAAAAAAAAAACAATATCTGCTATGTCCTTCATTGAAAAATCTTATCGAAGCCCTGAGAGAAGAGACGGAGAAATATGGATAATCGTTATTTCGAAGCTTTGGAGTGTGAAGACTTTGAGCTCAATCGTAAACTTTCATACTTCTACCTTCCAGAACATAGCCAGAGAGGAGAATTGGTAAGGGAGCTTGTGCTATATATTTTAGTGTCGTAACGACTTCATTATACCTGAAAAAATGTGCTCTAGTTCTCTTGTTCCATATCAAGCTGGAAATAGCGAGAATAAGCGAGTTACATACACGCATGAGAAATTCACGAAATCCACTATGTGGAATTGGCGCTTGCGGATGCAGACTCGTTAGCCTTGTGTATTTCTCGTTAACGACTGTCATTGTAAGTACTTGAAAACTCTACAGAAGCTACTCAAAACACTGCAGCATCTCTCGACTACTCTCTCCCGAACTTTCCTCTTGGTGTTTTTCGAAAAAAAAAAGAAGTAATCAAATCGTAGATACACAACAAAAATAAAAAGCACTTCTGAAGAGCCACTGAGACTTTTCAAATTTCGCACATTGTTAGTCGTCTCATTGTTGAATTTTCTCTCGATTAAAAAAGAAAGAAAAATAATTTTCTAAAGAAATAGCCACGAATGGTGAAAAAATAAAATTTCATTTAATTTGACTTTTTTTTTTCGATTATCGGATGACATTCAATTTGTCACAACACTATCGCCGATTCATTTATTATTTGAATGAACAATTACGCATACTCGATCGAAGAAACGTTATAATAAACTCGAGTACTTCGTGTATCCGTTGCTTTTAGCCAATCATATATCTATCTATATATATATCATATATATATAGACTATATCTTCATAATTCTCCAGAGAGAACGAAGGAGGGGAATGTCGGTGTGTACGGTATCTTATACTTTCGGAAGCCAAGTGGAAATCCACTTTTTTGAAGAGCACATACAGCCTTGTATAAGCAGTCACGGACCAATTTCATGCTGCCCTGCAGCATCTTTTTAAGTTACTTCATCATGGTAAAAATTCTTCTCTCGGTTTACGATCCTTTTGGTCGGTTTGACTAACAGCTTGGAGACCAATTGTACCAATTACGCTGCTTCCACGACGAAAACGAGAGACTTGGCTGTACAGACTATTTTATGTATCAAATCGCAAGTTTCAGGGATGAAAGCGTTACACAAAAACACACATACACACAACACATATATATATATATATATATATATATATATATATATATATATATATATATATATATATATACATCGAATGCTGAAAGGTGGAGGACCTATCTTAGATGAATGTACCCGTTAAATGATGTCGAGTACACCACTCTGGTTTTTATCAGTGTATACATACATAGATATATTATATTATATATCGCGTGCCTAAAATCATAAGCGATATATATGGTTAAAAAATGTTTTCGGCCGTCATCTGGAATTTGACGTTTTGTCCCAGCATCGACTTTTCCATCAAACTCTTTTTCCAACTTGCTTCGTCCATTCTTTTTTATTTACTGAATTTTCGACACGGTCTTACCACAACACGTTGGCTTCCTATCACGCGAGCGAAAAGAGCCGCTTGTA
Source organism: Dyspetes luteomarginatus (assembly GCA_963669185.1). Lineage (NCBI taxonomy): Eukaryota > Metazoa > Arthropoda > Insecta > Hymenoptera > Ichneumonidae > Dyspetes > Dyspetes luteomarginatus. The sequence goes on along the minus strand of OY769909.1, from coordinate 9,651,126 downwards.
CTCGTCTTTCATCGAACGGGAGACCGGCCTGTAACACGAGCGGCCAAAAAATACCTACACAGCACACCATACTGTGCAAAATCTGAAGTGTGTCTGACTAGTTTCGTCGGAATGACTTTAACCATTATTCACAGTATTGCATAGCATCGCGTCTTTCACAAACTCTCTTGGCAGAACGCTACCCTTAATCTATCCAATTTATCATTTAACTGTTAACAATGATGAATCATCCCTTACATCCGGATCTATTCTTGCTGTGAGAATCGGTCACGGTTTACCCACAACTGATCGATATTAAGAGAGCTCCGTTAGTGTTTAAATTTAGGGCCTACGAAGTAACTTTTGGGATAAATTTGAATAGGTACGAAATGAAACGAAGAAGATCTTTTGCGTGTAGATTTTATGATTTTTTTTAGTGACTGCAAAATTTGATATTTTTGAAAAAATCAAAAATCAAATTGATAAATTGAATTTGGATGATGAATAATCGAAAAGAGTGATCTTCCCTAAAGTAATTTAAAATAATAAAAAATTGATTCTTTTTAAATCCTGATTAAATAAATTATATAAAAATCTTAAGCCGGCAAAAACAATTACTTGGTCACAAAAAAAGGATTGTTTAAAATGGAAGAAAATTTTTCTTCAATTTTTATATTACTTCCCCTTTTAAAATAAACGCCTAAAGCAGAGTCTTTTAAATTATCGGGGCATTCGAACGTTCATTTTTTTCGGAAATATATGCGTTCTTTATGGTCCCGGTGCCTTGGGAACTTTTAGTTAAGCGAGCGGTATCCATAATTTATTATTTTGGGGTAGAAAATGTAATAGGCTGTGCGTAGGGGAAAAACATGTAGGAGACTATTCGAGGTATATCGATGTGGGGATAAATATACTCCACTATTAACGCAGAAAACGTCGCGCATAAAAACGTTCAGGAGAGGGACATTTAGGACGAGTGAGCCAACGCGTATTAAACTCGCTGGTACTAGGACTATAAGCGATTATACGATAGGTTTTACCCGCCTCTCGATATCCCATGCCCCAGGGACAGTCGTAAAAGATCGTCGTATATATGAACATCTCGGTGAGAGGACATTGGGAACGAGTTGAAGAGCTCACAAGACTGGGTTACGATTTGTCTGCAAACATTCGTATGACCACTATGTGTTGACGTGTATTGATGCTCTTTTCTCTCGAGTTTCCCGCACCCTTGTATATCGAGCAGTGCGGTGATTCTATCAGTCTCGTAGTGTCGCTCAGTTGTCTTTGACAATCACACTTGTCGTTAAAATGTTTTTACGGAGAGACGTGTTAACAATATCGCTCAACGTCCATTCGTCCAATTTGATATTTGATTCGTTTTGATTCAACTAAAATAAACTACATTACTAAAAGTAAATAAGTAAACAAAATTGAGCTAAATTATTTTTTGGACAAAATCATATTTGTTTCATCGCTTTTATTTTCCTTAATGGAATTTTAAAAATACAAAAACTGCCAATAAAATATACCCATGGATCGTAATCTTACAGCTTTTAGGATTCAAAGAATAAACTTGAAAGCTCAGCTTTTTGAATTCTTATTTATGCTTATTTTTTCTATGTAAATTTAAGTGGGTCACTCTAGTTACGCAGTGCATTGCAGCGCTATTTTGGATTGAACCTGCTGATTTTTTTGGGTGTTGGGAGAATATACATAATATTGTAACTATATATAGTATATGATCACGGGGGTGTAAAATCCGCGTGAACGAGGAGTCGGTCGAGGACGAGCGCTGGGGAAAAGCAACCATGCTGCGTCCTCGCCTCTCTGGCTCATTTCGTTGTTCCACAGTAACATTTTTTTTTTGTTCCATGCTGGGACTCGATTTACGACTTGACAACTCACTGTCTATCTCGCGCTGGTGGCTCTCGGTAAAATACCGAATGTAATTTCGTTCTGCTGTAATATACGATCGTACGTATAATGCACGATAATGCCTGGGTGAAAAATTTCACTGTTTGAAATTTACAGCGTTATGTCTACTCTGAAAATCTGAACACACTCCTCTCTAATAGTAAATATATTAAATGGCGTAACGAAAAAATATTTGGCCTCTATATAACCCTTTTTATTTTACGCAATCAACTGCAAAAATATTCGACAACGAACTATCGACACTACGATAATTTTTCATTTCAAATTCTCCCGATCGATTCCCATCGATTCTTACATTTCTCGGTACACCAGTAATAATTAATCATTCTTCAAATATTCACAAAGATCGTTATAATAGATAAGAGGATACCTTATTTTACTTGGCTACCCTATATTTTAGTAGACGACAATAAAATCGTTCAGCGAGTCGTCCTCTGAGTTCATCGTCGACTACTAAATTCTTTTTTATATAATTATCAATTAGTAATACCAATGATCACAGTCATAAACTATTACGGATTAATCGTGAATAATAATTACTAATGTAATCATTGATATGTGAAAATTATTCATAAATATAGATTATTATTAATAATTATGAAAATTCCCTTAAATTTATTAATTATACTGAACTCTGTGATGACGCACCCACATTATGCCCATTCTCTCGCTCAATTCTCCTACATAATTTACCGCACAGCTCTCTTCACACACACACACAGGCCCATCGTATATTACGTGAACTGAATCTTTCACGACATTTCTTGTTGAAACTTCGCCTGTCCTCCAGGACTCAATTTAAAGCCTACATGCCAGTTCAACTCTCTCGCTTTAAAAAATTCACGTCATCAGCTGCACTGCGAGACGAAGTTTTCCCGATTTCCGCAGCTCAACAATTTTACGATGAATTATTAAAAAAAACAGTTTTACTGCTTTTTCCATATTCGCATTTTCCTTTTGCGTTCACAAGTATATCGGGTCTGTGTTCTCGATGAAGCACAACCAGCTATGCGCTATGCCCGATTCGAGGGGTGGCAAAAAAAAACCTTTTAGGATGATGCACACCACCGGAAAGCAGGTCGACCATCGGGCCACAGGCTAGAGGGTGCAGAGCAGCGAGAGCGACTCTCGCATGCATGCAGAGAGATAGATAGATAGATATATAGACAGAAACAGACAGAGGAAGAGAGGAAGAGAAACAGAGAGTCTACCGCTGGATCTCTCCGGCGAGAGTGGAGTGTGCGGAACCGCTCGATTTCACGTACTTTCCGCCCTATGGGACTCGATTCATGCTCGTGTGACCGGCATTAGTTTATATCTATATAGACCCATATACGGAGACAGAAAGAGAATGAGAGAGAGGGGGAGTCACCACAGAGCAACTGAGCACATTTTGCGTGTGAGTCTCTCTTTACAGCGTGGTTGTACCTGAGGGCTTTTCTGGCCCGAAGCATGGAGTATATATATATATATATATATATATATATATATATATGTATATAGTAGGGTTGACGTGCGCGAGCGCCGTACGAACAGGGCTATCGACCCTCTCACCCTGTAGGAGAGAATCCACAAGAGAAGAACCACCCTCTCTCTCCTCCACTCGGTGGTGTGTGCCACGAGGTTTTCTCTCTCTCGCTCTCTCTTTCTCGCTCTGTACTTTTCTCTGTAATTGTGCGAACGCGTTCACCTCCCTCGCTTTTTTTCCCCGTAACTCATCTGGTCTAGCTCAGCCTAAGAACGCTTGCCGAAATATACATACAACAATTTTGTTTATATATCATTTGTTAAATAGCAACACTCTTGTCGTTATTAAAACCCCATGAAAACTATATGTTGTCATGGGGTTTTAATAATTATATATATATATATATATATATATATATATATATATTTCCGTAAATGCGTATACAGCCCGAGCGGAAGTGGATCTCTCGTCAGCGCTTTAGCGAATTACACACCCCAGCGTGTCGCTGCTACCCCTGCCTTTGAAATAAAACGCCAATTAACCGAGAACGATGCAACGGTTTACACCCCTAGACTTCAACATCTAATTCTAATGATGTGACTCTAATAGGCGTATTTAAGGATGTACTGATACAGGCTGAGCATCCATTCAATACTATCTGGAATTATTCTCTTCCAAAATAATTGACAGAAGATAAATTAATATTAATTAAAACGAATAGTTCCAAATTATTTTTAAACAATGAAATCGTAATTTTTATATCTCATATGATAATTACTTTTTATTATCTTGCGAATGATTTTTATTCAATCGCGTTTTGTCAAAGAGGTGTTAATTTTTGTTTGAGACTTTCGATGTTATGCATCAGGCTGAGCCTATTCAGTTATACAGATGGAAGCACAAATATCGTGCTACTTGGAACGTATATATAAAATCGAGAGAAAAAGAGTCCCATTAATGAGGAAATGCAGCAATCCATAAGTTCATCGTATTTTTAGTATAGGCTCGCGTTCTCATCAGCAGGGTGAAATAACCTAACTTTTTTTCTCTCCCTCTCTTCATCTCTCTCTCTCTCTCTCTGTCTGTAACGAAATTCTTTTGCCCGACAGCACGGAACATTCTACTCGGTTCTGGAAAAACCAGTTTTCCCTCAGCTGGCATTCACCCCCAAGAGGGAGGACTCTCTCTCTCTCGAGAGAGAGAGTGTACCTCTCTGTTCTACGAGTATTCTTGTAGCCTAGGTCACGTTGATGGTTGCCCAATTCGAGATGTAGAAATTCTACCAACTTCCCAGGAGCATGGCGCGCAAGATTCTGTGTTATACGATCTCCATCTCTCGCAACCTGTATATATATATACACACACATATATATATATATATACACACACACAGATATATATATATATATATATATATATATATATATATATATATATATATACATCTGTGCGCACTATTCCACATGACTCTGGGATTCCTGCAGTCTCGGTGTGTGCTGTATCAGATGACACCAGATGGAGTTAACTGCTGTCCCCGATGCCAACGAAAACTTTTGCGGCGAAGTACTCTCGGTTACGGTACTCTTATATAACGCAGACTGTTCACCAAATGAGTTTCATTTTTTTAGCCCATCGATCTGTGTAGCAGTTAAGAGGAAAATTACAATTCAGGAGAGATAGTAGACGTTTTTTACATCGATTTACATTTCTTATACTCTGAAAAAAATATTGGATCAAGTAAATCCGATGAACACGCGTTGCCAAATAAAAAAAAAATCATGGCAACGTGTGATAGTCAACTCAACTGAGCGAACCAAAAATATGAGTATTTACGATGAATGTTTATAGAAACATTTATTTGGCAGCCCGATTTATTTGATCCAAGGAATCCATTTTTTTTAAATGTGGTTGATTGCTTTTACTTCATATCGGCGATATAATCGATATATTCGATATATTTAATCTAATGTTTTTCGATAAAAAAAAAATCGATACATCGATACATCGATTTTTTCTGATAAGACCAAGATGCAGCAGCATCAAAAGACATTTTCGTCAAGACTCTTTGTGCTAAAGGGGGATTGAAATAGATCGTTTCACGGATAATGAAGGTTGTGAAAACGATGTGAGATATCCCACATTGAAAAAAGTAACTTAGGGTGAACCGTGTATTATGGAAGTCGTTGAGCGTCGTGAGATAGTATATTTGCCAGCGTCACTTTCGGAAAATCCGGTAAAGCTGTCCCCTTTTGATAACATATCGAGACCGCAGAAAAAGCCCTTGAACTGATTCCTCAGAGTGGCACACACGAGATTTTCGATACTGCGAACGTCTTTCGAGCTCTTACGTCGGCACAATGGCTCGTAGCCTGTACAAAGTCTCTCGGCTCTGACGATGTCATGCTGTAGAAAAGCTCTCTGTGATTCTATATATAGAGAAGACCTGAATGTACCACGCATTCTTCTATTTCCTGACTCTCTATTTCTATATTTTCATTCTTTCTCTCGTATTAGCGCAATCTCAGAGTTCCATTGAGAGTAAAGTGGCCTGTAGGTTCATACCCACTAGTACTGTATTTTATCAACCTATCTATATACAAACGCACCACTTGTGGATTCAATTGTCAATGTCTGTCGTTTTGATTGAACTTATAGAGAACGAGAGAATGAGAGAGAGAGAGAGACAGAGAAGGGGAGAAGAACTTTTCAGCTTTGCTTGAGAACGAAGCGAACGTTTTATGAGATGCATGTAAGAGTAACGTGAATTGATAAAGCGATCGTCATAAAAATATGATTGTCGATGAAAAGTTATCGATGGAATTGCATCGAAGCTCGAATCAAGCATAAACTTTTTCAGTACTTTTTGGGACCCTTCAGAGAGAAAAATAAATAAATATGAAGATGCTCTATAGACTAGAATAATAATTGGAAGATGAATTTTTTAAACGGCTCTCATAATAAGTAAACATTTGAGAATTGTTTATCATTCGTTGCATGTACCTATAAGGACGAGTGAAAAATGATTAGAAGTAAAACTTATGTTTCTACTTCCTTCTGTAATTGTTAGCACCATATATATTATAGTTTAGAGTATTTTCTCTCTGTGTTGGTGATAATATTCGGTAGCACAAATCAACAATATTTTTTTAAATATACATATATACGATAAAATTTATCAGGCACGTAATTCAATACACACCGATGTACTGTCAAAGTTGAGTAAATTAATTTGGTTAATTTGAATACTTGTTGGGGATTCAGCGTCAATGGAAATCCGAAAGGATAGGATATCGATACAAAGTGGAAGAGAAACAGGGATAACCGTTACGAGAATGATACGACTGTCGCATTGGATATCGTATATAAGAATAATTAAATTGGAGATCCGTTTTTGTACTGCTAGCTGTGAATACGAAAGACAGAAAGACGGAGAAAGAAAGAGAAAAGGCCGTCGAGCATCAGAAGCGAACGATATAGATACGGCGACAAATGAAATTTAATTACTCTTGGAATAGCGAAGAAGAATTATCGGCTCTTCTTGGTATCTCTCGTACTCCAAAACCAACAGTCTGAGTTCTGATGACGATGAAACAAAATTAAAGAAACAATAGATATTTTCTTGGGCGATTAAATAATTAATGAAAATAATTTAAAAGATTTGATACTTTTGCGACGATAACAATAATTTAAAAAATAAATTAAAAACAATTGATATTTTTGCGACGATAACAAGAATTACAAAAAAATAAATTGAATAATACTTTTGCAATTCCGAGTTCTGGAATTCGCAAAGCGTTTTTTTGCCGATATCGCTCGTGTGAACAATGGAGTTCCTCTTCTCGTTTAAAAGTATTCATACAGTGCATATGACGAAAAATCGAGAAAAAAATAGTATCCATTTATTCAGGCTTTACCGAGCAATTTCCTGCCTCTCGCTCGTTATTTTTCCACCTCAAACATACGTGGTAACATTGAATGACCATTTTCTCACACATATTATACTAGTACAAACACTCTTTAGCAGCTGATATTGATGCGCAGGTGTTGGTTTTATTTTTTTCCCGTCATCGGGAATTTTACGTGCCTAGCGTCCATGATATGGTTTCGAATAATTACGTTTTCAGTGCGTTGGATGTTCGGGGAAAATATAACGAGTCGGTCTGCCGATCAATATTACCGAATATACGCCCAAGAGAGAATGAGAAAAGCCTCGAAGGCCCAGTCCTATTTCTGCCATCACTGTTGGCAATAATAAAATATCTATTATTTCGAGACTTCTCCCGATGTTTCGGGCAATGCGTATTACAAACACATATAAAAGGTATTTCGCACCTCGACGATAAGAATTCCGTTGTCGTCCTTCGATTTGAGTGTCAGGGACCTTGCGATAGGCTAGGCGCCCCTACCGATCGATTCTTGCTGTTACAGTTGTATAATAAAGTACATTCGTATGACTATGATTTCGTATTACTAAAGATTAACAAATATTAAATGTCAATCTTTGAAAGATTGAGAATAAATAAATCAGAAGAATTAGCGGGACGCTGATCACGACGAGCGCCATTTGTAATGGCGAAAAATCCACAACCGTTTCATGGCTGCCATCGAATAATGTTATTTGTTGTTCCCCGCACGATTTATATATTATATTTATTTACTGCAATTGACACGCATGGTTTTGTGATTAATTTATTCTCATTTATATATGACGACAATCTCAAACAAAATCTTCGAAGTTCATACTCATTGTAGAAAATTTCAGCAGAGCGTGCTATCAGAGCGTTCAGCAGAACATATTAGCAGAGCGTCTAGCAGAGCGTCTAGCAGAGCGTCTAGCAGAGCGTCTAGCACAGCGACGAGCAGACCGCCTAGCAAAGCATTTAGCAGAGCATATTATCTTAAACGTAATAAATGAAAAATAAATAGCAGGGGTGTAGACGTATCTTTTCTCCTAAATTAGGATGATAGTACAAGTGCTGTCTTCTAACAGTATATTTGAGATAATACATTTTAACGAAGGCTGTATGCATACCGTAACGGTCGACCGGCAGGCTCACGCCCCACCACCAATTCGCCGAGGACTGTGTGCGAAACTTTTCAAAGTTTGTTATCTCGACAGCGAATATATAGAAAGGATACGTAGCTTAATAATTAAAAAAATCGTGCAAATCGAAAAAAGTCCATGGAACAAGGATATAATTTTTCAGAACTTTTGTAACTATGTCTATTCGGCTTTTTGTAATTTTTAATTTAAATGAAAATACACCTTGAGCAAGTTGTTTTTGCAAAACAAAAAACATTGATACAAACCTTGACTTATACTGTACAAAGAAGGTCTGAATATTTGTTGCATATCGATGACAGTTTGTGCGATACATATATATCGGTTCGAAAAAATGTTGCTCGAAACTTTGACTTGGCGCCGAATTTGGAAAAAAGTTTGGTTGAGCTCAACAAAATTTTCATAACGTCTGTACAATATATTGAATTTTTAACAAAATTGAAAGGGATCGATAGAATTCTCATCGTCTAAGTGCGAAATACCTCATATATATATTTATATATATATAGAAATGTAATATGATACTCTGTGGGCTTTTTTTACTACAAAAAAGAGAAGTGAAGTAACTGAATTTTCTCAATAATTGTACGAAATTTTGTATCTGTAGAATAGTTAATTTTGGAAAAATATATCGTAAAGTTTAAATTAGAAAACTTTTCTTTCGAAATAGTCTCTTTCTTCGCTCTCCATCAATTAAGCTTCCATATAAAATAATTTTATTGTTATGTAAATTTAATTTGTGTAATAAAAATTGTATCATGTTACTTCGAGAAAAAATCTTATCAACCAGATAAGCGGTTTGGATATTGAATGAGTCGAAAGCGTCGCTCGTATTCGCAACGACTGCTGACCGTTAGGAGTGGAGATGCTCGAATATTCGGCTCTCGTGACGACTATGCTCAACTTTTCACGAAAAATAGCCGGGGCTAAGGCTGTTTTTTTCCAAAAAACCATGTAAAATATTTTTTTTTGTCAATATCGTCAGTTTCCAACGTTTATATGAGGTACATTGTTATCTGTCCATTGATCTAGAAAATTTTAAACAAAACTTTGAAAGGTCGCAAAGCTGTTAAATTAACTTTTAATAAATTTATCTCGGAAATAAAATAATTGTGTTGCTGCGTCTATTTTTTCACCATCCGTAATTACACTTTTCTCATTTTCGTGCATCCCTCAATCTTGAAATAAGAAAAATTATTAACCGTCTGTAAGAGCTACGGAATAAGAAAGCTTTAAAAACTAAAACTTCGAAAGTGTGTGAAGCCTCGTTATTCGCTATTTCATTAATTAATCTTGCAAATGGAATAATTTTTCGTAATTAGAAGTCGACGCTGAGCTGTATACTTACAGCATTCGGCAGAAGTAGCACCAGCAGTCAAAGCTCCCAGGGGCACGAGAAAAGTAATACCAGCGGAAAATAATAAATGTAGGGTGGCTGAAGCAAGAGCGAGCGTCTTCTTGAATTGAGAAGCAGTACCGGCTGGCCGACCGGGAAAGCAGGCTATTCAACTTTTCTCTGCAGAGCTTTTGTCTCTAACGCTATTTCTCAACTTCTACGCTCTCCCTTTCTATCTCACCACTCAACGTGTTTCCGTGCGCCCTCTCTGGGTGTGTTAATTAACAATCCACACTGATTCCTATGCAACGCGTGATACCTTTTCAAATGATAGAAAAACAGACAGAGAGAGAGAGAGAGAGAGAAAGAAGGAATGATGAATAAAAAGGATGCGAGGCAAGAGGGACAGAGATATAGAGCAAGAGCGAGACGTAAAAGTCTTTTTCTAAAAGAATACTTTGTAAAGAAACTATTTAAAGAATCAGAGACGACGAAAAAAAGCTTCCTTAACGCCGAGGAAAAACTCCATTCATACTGCGACTCGGTGTCTGCGTGATCTATATCCTGCACATATATCGCGATTGGGATATTTTTATCCTCACGCTAAATTACCTGGACGTGTAGAATATTTGTTCATATTTTAGTAATTTTCATTCACGGTTTTACCTTTTCTTACGACGTTATCTTGATTCAGTTATAAAAACAAAACGATTGTTCATATTTTCCTCATATTCTCATTCCGTCATAAGGGAAAAAGGCACCAATCGTAATTATTATGACCAATATAATGTATTATAAAACATTGAAAAACAATAGTGTACTCCAGGCTTTTGGCAGAAATTTCGAGCTAATAGTGCTTCTTTTTCAATTTACGTCTTCTCGGCTGAAAATTACGTATAAATTCCTAAACTAGTGGAGAGAAAGAGAGAGAGCGAGGGAGAGACGCACAGAGTGGTGAGCGAAGGAGCAGCAACAGGTAAAAGTGTAATTTGCTAAGGTCGCATGACCAGCAATTATTTGTTCTGTTGGGTTTTTCGAGTTACGAAAAGAAGAAAGAAGCACGAGAGTTAGAACTCACGGGTTCTTTGCAACACACGCTAAAAATGTATTGCTATTCGAGCTTAGTATTTAAACTGGTGAGGAATGCAAGGAAGGAAACCGGAAAGTATACCAAAACTTTTCGTGTAAAAACAATAATTTTTTTAACGCGATGACATCCGATTAACTCCGCGTGACTCGAGTCTGTGCATTATCGTGTGGCTGAGCTTTATCTGCTGTTGCGCGATTCAACTTATAAAGCATAAATATATCTATACTAGTGGGTTGCAGTAGGCGGTGCACTCGTGATGGCTTTAAATAATTAATCTTATTTTTATATTTTACTCACTTTAATATTTACGTTACATGAATTATATTTATTATCCTAAAGTTTTGCGAAACACAAAAAATTTGCAAACTTTAATTATAATGCATATAGCTACTGATACTATAATTGGTAAGTTTTCGTGAAGAAAATTAAACGCATACGCAAAACAAAGGGAAATTGTTTAAAACGATGTATTCTTAACCCACTCGAGACCGATTGCACACCGTGTGTGCAATTGATTTCCGAGGCTACAAGACCGGTTGCACCCTGTGTGTGCAATAATTAAAAATGAACACTGCAATGAAAAAAAAAAAATTGCTCCTGGGGACCGTGTTCGAAAAAAATTGCCGTCTCGAATGGGTTAAACTAGTCGCAAATTTCATACGTACGTACCTGAGAAGGAAATTTGTAAAATTAAATGTAGTATAATGGCGTGCAATATAGCCCAGGGTCTAATAAGTTATGAATTCTTTCAACACAAGTGCTTAAGGCGTAAGGGAAAGAAATTTTTTCGAAAAAATATATAAGATTTATTCTGACGATCTGTATTTTCACGTTCGAGGGATGCAGTTCGCACTGTCACAAATACACCCTTGTATAAATCCAAGTTAAATTCACGCGCGTGCTCGCTTGTCATGTAAATAGCACGAACGTTGTGCGGGTGAACAGCACACTGACTTGAACGTGTACAATATACACGAGGAAGAGCGATGGGCTAGCCAACCAGCGAAACGGCGCAGCATCGGGGACGAGACACGCGACAATCCCGCACGAGTTACACGATTTATGCATCCTCGTTCCGCGCTGGCACATGCGCTCGCGTCTCTGTTATCATGTTACGAGGAGTCATCGTCGCGTCGTAACCAATATACTATCCGGACAAGCGGGGTAAATGCAAGTCGATAAGGGTGAGAGAATGAAAGAGAGAGAGAGAGAGAGAGAAACGCACGCGCTTCTGTGTTACACGGAAGGGTGTACACGTGCGTGCGAAAAACGGAAACATGACGAGGTGCTTGCCGTTGCTTTTGCAACCGAAGCATATTTCCTCAGTGATTAATATCTCCCGAGCTGGTTCGTTATTACAGAAATGTATGGTTCGTTTTGTCATAATCCGCAAAACGTTTTTATACTTCGCAGTCCATTTCTCCATAACTTGAGTTTTCTTCACAATACTTTCTCGCACAATTCTCAAAATTGTTTCAGATTTTTAACAAATGCGACTACTTTTTTTCTTTCATTTACAACAAAAATAAAATCTAATGAAAATATATTCCCGTGTGAAAACTTGATAAATTTTTTAATGTAAATATCGCCTACGGACACGAACAGGAAATATACGTATTTGTGAACATAAAAGGAATTTTTTAAGCAGCTGCAAATTGGCAATGATACAAATCGAATAATTTCTCGGCATATGAATTACTTTTCGAATAAATGCTGGATTACAATGAATTGTTTAGCACAAAACAATTTTCATTGATACGCCTCATAAGTGAATGAATAATTTTTCGTTATTGATAATCTTACCTTATGGTGGATATGCGATATGTTGTTCGGAATGCTGGATAATACAGCTCAGTCTTCTGTACGTATAACAACGCAGCTTTTTTATCGGTGTATGGAGTTCGAATGCCAACGAATTTGTTATTTTATTTCCTACGGGGCAGGACGATGATTCGTCGATGATGCCGGTCACATCGATGATCGCGTACAACATCATCGCAATTGACTTTTGTATTAACGCATGAGGCTACCGGCGATATAATTTTATCGCGATGCACTGGTGGATTGTTAATTTGTAATTTTTTAAAATTATTATTGTTATTATTTTTTTAATTTCATTCATTCCATCCAGCGAATGAGATGTTGACGTATATCCTCCTCGTATTAATACACAACAGACTCGTTAAATGAGTTTATAATACGCAAGCGACATCGTATTCTCATTGTTCCAATGTTGAAACGGACTGTACACAGCACTCTCGCGCTCTCGGGTACATCACAATGGAAAAATGATCCTCTTTTTTCTCCTGCATTTTCCCCTCTTTCTCTCATTAATAATCCTCTATGAGAATATTTGACTATTCGATGCTTTGGAAATTCTTGGCTCGAAGTGAGGAGAGCCTTTACTTTCTTGTCTTTTCCGGACACGGTAAAAAAAAAACCAAATTTTAGATTGTACAAGCCTAAAAATGTATTTTTCCCTCGACGAATCTTTCAATCAGTTCCTCGTTCGGTTCTGTTTGTCGTGGAGAGACGAGAATTTTTTTCTTCCGTGAAATCTCCGTCCTGCCACGTCGTCTGAGTCACACTGTCCTTAACTACTGAATTCCTTTTATCCTCTCTCTCTCGCAGTAGTTACGACTGGTTGTGCATTACATTGCGATAATTCTTCAGATTCTCGATAATAAACACATAAACAAACGCATGTGTGTGCTACGCCTTAATTTACCGCAGTACAGGAGTCGTCATCGTGCTAGTGAAAAAGGTAGATGTGGAGTCAGACACACCGGTTGTCAGTAGTAAAAGTCTGTCTCGATCCGGCGCGCGACTCTCGTGGCGTCTCTGCCTTCACAGTAATGCGACACAGTGGTAGTGGTCTAGTAGTAAATATAGTAGGTTTTCGTAGTATTAGTAGTAGAGAAGCTTTCCACGTTACGAAAGAGAGATGAATAAAGTGAGCTCACGTATGTTTCTCGCTCTAGCTCGCTCTGTTGACGAGAACACTTCTGACTGGCGCGTCCTCAGCACGTTTTTCCTTTCGAAAGTCGTTCGTTACGAGATTCGAGTGTCAACGAAAAAATTCTCACTGATACACGAAAGTTCAAAATGTCTAAAATATCTTGCGAGATGATCATCTCTTCGAGGGAGGGCTTTCAATTGTGCAAAAATTATTTAACGTAGTTATCACGTATATTTATATACATTGTACATACATATATTTTTATATACACATGTATTTAAAAAAAAACACAATGAACACAGTGGCGTCAATCACGTGCAAACGGTTCGAAAAAAAATAAAAAAAATGTTACGCGTCTCGCACGAAGTAGTAAAAAGGTCTCTCTCGTTTTGTTTTCTCGCCAAAAACATTAGTGTATCCATGAAAGTGTGCAATAACGATAATGTCTCATCGATGATGATGATAAAAATGATAACAATGACGACGATTCTGACAGACGAAAATCATTATATCCCAGAGAGATTCGTACTGTATGCGTTGTGCTGCAGAGTAACCTCCTCGTATGTTTACGTACCACCATGACGGTCACTGGCGTTGCTGCGGCTGCTGATATCTTACTGACGATTTGCCACAATTTGACTTTTTCTGAATTCTAAACTCGGGACTTCGTGTTGCATTGTCTCGATGTCTCGTTCTTCCTGCAATTTTCACACTTTTCTTTGCCGAAGATGACGACAACGACAACGACGCAAACGACGACGTCATCCTGACGAGACAATCTCCAAAGTGATATTACTCTGTATCTTTCTGCACTACGATTTCCTCCTTCTTTCGTTACAATTTCTCTCACTGGTATATTTTCTCACGAGACTCTCGTGCACGTTTCTCACAATCAAACTTCACTCTTTTCCTATGGGCTGTATATATTTATGTGTATGTGTGTGTGTGTGTGCGTGTTTGTATACAAATATATATACATATATATATATATATATATATATATATATATACATATATTATATATATAATGCGTGTATATACAGACGTCTGTCTGTCTGTCCGTCAGCGTCACATCGAGAGGAGGGAGTGAGAGAACCTCTCGCGGTCTGTTCGCTTTTCGTGTCCACACGCTATTACCGCACACACAAAACACACAGGCAGACACACGGATATATACACACACCCACACACGATTAACTACCGAGTGAGAGAGAGAAAAAGAGAGAGTGAGAGGGGTGTTGGGGGGAGGAATGAGGCAAGGGGTGGTTTGGATGTCAGCAGTGGTAGCGTCTAGCTGCTACTACTAACGGGTATAGAGCCACACACAGCACCAGCAGCAGCTTGCTTCAGTCTCCCGAACGTGCGAGGTCACGGTGCGCCGCGGCCTGATGCTACCCTCCGACTACTAAGGTCGAGGGTGGAACTAGCGCCACGCCCTCCGAGCAGGTGGCAGCACTGCACGAGCTCGACTCGAAACACCGAAGCTCCCTCTTTCTTAAATTTTCTGGAGACATCTTTCTCTACCCTTATAATATGCTACGGAGAATCTCAAGTGCTAAATGTTTATATAGGGTTGGAGCATGATGTACTACATACCATCAATGATTATACGTTATAAATTTTTCCATCTGCACATAAAAAACGAAAAATAAGGGAAACCACATGTTTTTGTGATTTTTCAATGGAAACCATGTACTTTGGTAAAAAGTGATTAGTTTAGTAGTAGATTCGTGATCAGTGGATAAAAATAGATCGATATGGGGTCCTAAAAGAGATATGGAAAATCGATTTACCAAATCTATTTTGATCTGACATTTTTTGGCTTACTTAAATGGATAGAATTCTCTTTCTTCGTAATATTGCAAACTTCAAAACGCCGATTGCTTCATTAGCCTATAATTATTGTAGATTTTTTTACATTTTCAGTATCTGCTTGGCGATTTTGTGAAAATATTGCATACCTCAACGATTCGATTTTCACCATCTCAATTATGTCGAAGGTCTCCCGACTCGATTTTTGTCAATTTTAAAATACATCCAAAAACTTAAATCTCTTGAATGGAAAAATAGTTATTGCAATTTGAATATTCGTCGTTTTAAACATTTTTTTCATTCCTCTCAGAATCGATCGAAATATTTCTTCACATGTTTCTCTAAATGCTACAGTGTGTCCTGACATTATTTCTAACCAATTTCATTTGCATTTTAACTATATTTATAATATTGCGAAAGTCTAGAATGAATTCAAACATGAATGAGTGTTGAACAAACTTGAATCCTGTTTAAATCTTCCAAGAAACAGCATGAGATACGCAGAGTGATGAAAACTTTGACGGTGAACTGAAAGATAATTTACCATGCAAGCTTTATAGTCAAGCACTAGTTCTCTATAGAATTGGTCGTTTACGATTTGGAACTATGTGACTTGGGATCCCCTTTCGAGCCAATGTCTGTAGTTCTGTAAATAACTCGGATTTTTTTTTTCAATTTTATCAAAACACAAAAAAAATGTGGACATCGATCTATAACGCTGTTTGTTATCCCAGCTTCTTTTTTATAACAACTGTGGTGAAGTATCAGCCGGATAACCCATGTAGTCCAGTAGTAAAATGGGTTGGTTTGATCATTTCATAAACAGGGCAAAATACGTGGTCCTAAACACACAGGCACATACGCACAAGCGAAATATATATATATATATATATATGTATACGGTCATCAATGCTACTGTGGCTACAATCGTGGGGCTATAAAGACGTCGCGACGTCCTTGTTCGGCTGTTACTTGTTGGCAGCTGTTAAGTAATTGATTTCACAAATCGATAGCAATGACCGTGTATCGTGGACGACAGCAGAGAGTTTTCTTACTGTCTCTCACTCACTCTCTCTCTCTCTCTCTTCCTCTCGCTCTTTCTCTTTTCTCTCTCTCTCTCTCTCTCTGTCTGTCTCTCTTTCTGTATCCTCGAGTCCACAGACCCCGTCTAGTCGTGAGACCGCTATCCGCCATCACGAATAAAACCTACACAGACACATTGCCCCTTCTCGATCGGAATCCACCCTCGTTTATAT
>OY769909.1:8934226-9029226 GCA_963669185.1 Dyspetes luteomarginatus | reverse complement strand
CTTGCGATAAGGATAATATCGCCAGTCGCGTGAGCATGCCATTCTTCTTGCCATTTTAATAATAATAATAACAATGCATTTTATTGCGTTTGATTATGATATAGATATGCATGTGTATCTTGCCTGTGGCTCGAATATGCATCGCGCAGCAAATCGAAGTGAACGAAATACTAATCGGTAGATTCGACTTTGGGTATTTATAGACGAGAATTATCATTTTTTTCTTTTCCATTCCTGATGTTCTCAGGCCCGAATTTTAAAAATTCAGTCCGAAATTGAGTTTAAAATTAACCTTAGACTGGACATAATTTATAATAGATCGAATTTACGACATTAAATTCGAGCTTCAAACTCAATTTTATCTAGTTAGAGGGTTTTTAACGATGATTATGACAAAATGAATATTTTTAATATAAATTTTGTCAACTCCTGCCAAAAGTCTGTCAGCGTATCAACCTCGAGGAGTCTAACAATATTCATGACGCAATCTCGCGGTTACCGGACTACCCCGGCCGCACCAGTGAAATCGTACGAAATATAATTTCTCAATTACATCAAACGAATAACCGCAATTGCCACATTTTAATGATTCGGCTATAAAATTTTCGTGTCTCAACGGATTGACGAGAGATTCGTGCTCAGCGTGAAATTGTTAATTAAAGGAAACTTTACGATCAAAAACCGCAATTGCAATTTTTCAAATGTACCCGATTGTAAAAATGTACGAAATTTCTCAAAGTTGCATCATTTTGTCTTTTAACAGTCAGTAGAGAAAAAAAAGCTAATCGATTTTTACATTTGAAATCGATTTATGCTAATCGATTTTTACATTTGAAATCGATTTATGCTAATCGATTTTTACATTTGAAATCGATTTATGCTAATCGATTTTTACATTTGAAATCGATTTATGCTAATCGATTTTTACATTTGAAAAAAAAAAAAAAAAAACCGTAATTTTCCTTCATCGTTCGAAAATTTGGATTTTTGGCGCGCAATTCAGCGGAGATTTTTTTTTTTTTTTTTTTGAATCATTATTAAGAATAACAATAAATAATCACAATAATAATGAAAATAATATAAAATTTTATTATTGACTCACCTCTTGACCGTTTGGTGCAATGAGGACGTCAACCTCCTCGAGTTGTTTACGATGCTCGATAACCTCAGCGTGTATCTCCCTGCCGTTGTATGTTAGATAAACCTTTTGTCCTGCAACGAGGCTAGTCGACGAGACAAGACCAAAACCCGGACCTATCAAATCACGACGCGCGTACTCGGTACTTGGGCTCGGTGGTCTTCCACCTGGCACAGGATCAAATCTAACGACGTAGCGTGTTTTTGAGGTTATACTCAGGCCAATCTCCGTGGCTGCCGAAGCCGGTGATTTAAGTGCGTGTATCGAGCCCGTATAATATTTACCATCGTTACCGGGCGCCGCGACTCTCGTACCAATTATACTACGTTTTGCCAATCTCTTTCCGGTCGACATTATTACGGACAACAAGTGTTTATCACGACAATCCTCCAGGATTTTGCCGCGAGTCACACCACTAAAATCACGATCTTCGTTATTCTTAATCGTGAATTCGTTTTTATTCGCGCCACGGGAGCGCGAAACACTTGTAAACAAAGATATATAGATATATACAACTATACGTATATATATATGTGTGTATATATATATATATATATGTATTACTTTCCACAAAACACACACTCTCACAAGATTTCACCCACTATAACGCGCCACTCGACAATTGTATTTTCCAAACAGAATGAGACAAATATTATTTGATCGCGCGCGTACCGTGTGCGTGAGAACGCAAAACTCACTTTGAAAAAGTTTTCGAAAGCCCCACCACCGGGGTAAACGCGAGAGATATACGTTGGTTGGAGTACCGCGCGCCGCCGTACGGTTGCCGGGGACAGTGCTGGAATAAGGGATATGCGCATGCGCGTTAACCTAGCCCCGATTCCCTCCGACACGCGCTGTGGGAGACGCTCAAAACGCACGCAAACAACGTACTCGGAGCAGACGGAGCTATCGCACACAATTCTATGTGGCAGCAACAGCTTTTTCTTCCGTAGTTTTCACTATTATATATTCCTCAATTTCACGGACGGTTCTTTTTTTTTTTTTTTCTTTCAGATTTGTTTTTCCGACTCTATGTCAATTTTTACAGAGTTCTTGCGCACGCGCCTTGCGCGCTAATATGAAAAAAGCCGAAACTTCGAACGGGAGCGACGACCCGACGACGCGACGCGCACTCGGAGCACAATTGAACACAATGAAAAATTGAAAATATCAAATAAAATCGAATGCAATTGTGATCTTTTTGCTTGATGGAACGGCTCGTTTGTCCTTTTTTTTTCTTTCTCACTCGCGAAACTTTTCACAAACCACCAATTTAAACGTTCTCAAAGCTTTTTTTTTCAGGTCATGGTATATTTGTATACATTTGAACGGTAGACGATAGACGCGCACAATTTAACACGTGGCTCAAGATTTTTTTTTTTTTCCCTAATATTCCGTTTTTTTTTCTAGTTTCCGGTGATTCGGTAATTGATGATTATCACTGTTTTTTTGGTGCAACCGTTCAACAGGTGTGAGAGAAAGCGTTACTCGCTGATGAAAAGTTTTGAAACGATATTACAAGGGGTGGTCTCCGCGGTCTTGAGAACACTAGACAAGAATTTTTGCCGATAGTACGGCGTTTTTTAATATATCTTATCGTCACGCCGCGTTTGACATATCTATCGTTTTTCCCAAGCGTTTTAACGCCATACGTGATTTTAAGACTCGTCTCAAGCAGCATAATACGCCACGTAAACTCGTTAATAACCGACGGAGATGAAATTTATAATAATAAGCAGCTGTTAACTCGGAGCTACTGGTTCTCAAGGGCCAATGCAACGACGACGACGACGACGACGACGACGACGACAAATTGCCGGCAACTAATGCAGTTATTGTATTGTGTTGGTGCTGCTGTTGCGGCGGTGGTGGCAGGCGTGGCGAAACACAGAGAGACGCGATATCCGACATGTGACGCACAGCTGACGGACCGGGTGGGACTGAAGCGAGCGAGAGCGCGAGCGAGCCACCAACACACGACACCGAAGCGGCTTTCACTGCGCCGGCCGGCCAAACTAACCCTCTCCCCCTCCCAGCCCTTCTCCACTGTTGTGCCAGCACGCCAGCCAAGGCTTGTCCAAACGCCCGGGAAAAACAGCTGATAGATAACAACAAACCCACGTGATCCGGCCTCGAGCGTTCATTGGTTAAAAACTCTGACCTACTTACAATTAGCCCCATTGGCTGTTCTTCCCCTACTCTGTCGTACAAACGAACACAAATGCACAAATCGTACCCTCGCAATGCCACGAACCAAAGATCCTAAATCTACAAGACTCTCCACTGTATCCCCTCTATGTTCCTACTACTACCGCCATAATGTGTTACCTTCTCCTCCTCGCACCAACACAGAGAAACGGTAACTCATAGCCTTGTGTGCGTGTGTGTAATGCACGTTTAGGACCGACGCCACTATTCAACACGCATACGACGATGACGACGACGCGTCGACGCTTCTCTCTCTCTCTCTCTCTTTGTCTCCCTCCCTCTCCCTCGAGGCGAGCCTTTTACAGACCCCTTACCCGCCATGTACCGGTACTTCCCTCTACGTTATGCGCGTATATATGTAGTATGCATGCGCGTCTCGCGCTCTCTCTCTCTCTCTCACGAGCATTTTTCATCCCATAGAATTCTCGCTCTCTTACCATCAGAGCGTCCGTAAAACTATGAGAATTTTGTATGATATTTCCGCTGAAAAACACATCATATCACGCATTGGCAACAAAGAAAGAGAGGCACGGAGAGAACAGAAGAAGAAACAATTTGCAGTTTGAGCTCAGCTGTCACGGGATAAATGCGCATTCGAAGCGGGTATTTTGTCATCAGCTGACGATGAGACGCCTTGGTGACGAAACGATATTCTCGCGAGCGCGCTTTCGAAGGCAGCCCGTAGCGGGAGTAGCGTGTATGTGCGACCCCCACCCTTGTACGTATATTGTGTAGCGGTGGCTTATGGCAAAGTGCTCGATCGTTCAAGACTATCTACTCAATGTTTTCAACTTGGCGGCTTTTAACTATTTTCCATATAATGTCCCGGATATTCGGAATGTACGTTTCTATTTTACAGAACAAACGCATTTGCGCGAGGCTAACTAAGAGAATTTGTGTGTGCCCTCGTATATCTCACGAGTCTTGAGCGAGTGAGACTTACAATACGTCGTTTTACTGGTGAAACGAGTAATTTTCACCGTTTGAGACGAAAAGTTTTCACTCACTTCAAGAGTGCCACTTTATAGGGCGATGGGGAGGGGGGAAAAAAAAGCCGGCAATCCGAGGACGGTGCATTGTCGTTCAGCTGACAGAGAACGCCGGCCATTTTGTATCAGCTGGAGGGCGTCGGTGACGACACTGAGAAAAGTGGAGTCTCTGCGACAGCGAACTAACAACGACAAGGAGCGACGACGTCTCTTACCGCTCACCGCAACAAAGAAAACTACACGAGATTATTTTTCCAAAAAAATACCTAGAAAAAGGCACAAGTATTCATTTTTAGGGATTACTTCAATCCTTTATTTTTGAGGTTATGAAATAAAATAAAATGTATATGTCGTTATATATTATAACTCTAGGAGTAAAATGTATGCTTCGATATTTATCGCTATGTTTACGAATTAAGGGAAATAACTATATAAATTTTACGTAGAAACGAAAATTCACGGAATTTTCAATTTTCATGAAGCTTAGCCTCCTTCGCCGTCCCTCGAAACGGAAGAGAACGGTTCGTTTCGTCGTCATCGAGTATCTCGCTTTAATTACGCCACAAGCATCAGCTGGGTAAGCCGATGACGAAACGATACGAAAGTGGAATATCTCGTTCAGCCGACAGCATGATCAACATCGCTCAGCCGGCCGGCGGCATACAAGAAAGTGCAGCAACAGCCAAGAGGGCGTTGTCGTCGATTGACCCAAACGAATGATTTTCTACGCGTACAAAAAAATCCGTAGAAATTGAGGCCAAAATGACATACACGATAGGGTGGAGTGGTGTCAAAATGTACTATAGGGAGAACAAAGAAACGTAATTCTCGTTACAGGAAATGGGACAGAGAAAAGAGGAAATCAATCGTAGTTTTGTCTGTGGACGCTATAAAGGAAAAATTGATTCGTCACGAGGATTGTTATAGCCACTATATATAGATATACATCGTTATATGGAAAGAAACGAGTATGGGCCAGTGGGTTGATGAGACTTTCTGCGATGGGAAAATTTACGCGAGACTTTACGACATCGAGTATGATAGAGAGCTGCGAGGGTGAAAGACTAGAGGCAAAAGGGGGATGATGAATGCAAGGCCGGAAGAGAGACAGGCGAAAAGAGAGATCATGACGAGAGTACACGCGGGTGAAGGTGGGAAAGGGAGAATGAACACGAGATGAATTTATATAGAACGAGAGAAGCAGGGGGCGCGCTAGTCGTGGAGCGTTAGAACAAAACAGGAGTGAGCGAGACGGAATGAGAGAGAAGCCAAAGCGTTTTCCCGCTGGCGCAACGAGCGACAGCGGAGTAGCAGCCTATCCTAGATTTATTTCCGTGAACACGTTGCGCAATGAAACAGAGAGACAGAGAGATATATAGAAGTTAACTGCTCTGGCTATTAGCTGGCGAATGATATATACATGTTGCACTGCCACGCGCCGGCTTCTACTTGCCAAGGGCTTGGTAATACACGAGGAAAAAGCGATCTTCGTCGCACACGAAAATTCATTACGAAGGTTTGTGATTAATTATCTATAAAATCTCTTACATATCTTTTGATAAATTGGTTTTCTTTTTTATTCAATGTAAAAATCAATCTTATCCCTACAAATAAAATGAAAGATAAATGAATATAATGAAAGATTATTTCATCGATCGCACTTTCTGATTTTTTTAAAACGATATTTGGTGTATAATATTTGCAGAATTATTCATTTTAATTATCGAATATGAAGTCCGGATTAATCGATCGTTATATAGGTCGAAGATTTAGATTCATGTATCTGTATATACAATAATTCTGTAATAATAGTACGTATAACGTTGTTGCTGCTGCTGCTGCTGCTGCTGCTGCTGTTGCGGGTCTCTGTAACCGGATCCCTTCGACCCTGGCACGTTTTATGCCTCTTTTAAAAGGCGCATCCAACAGATCGTTAGCGTTTACTAGCGCTACAGTATAAATATCTATTGGGTTCGTTGTATGCGTGTACATACTATACTGTAATATATGGGTTATTCCAGACCACATCGTTATCATACCGTGGGAGTCGTTTTATTTTTTAATACGTCAGAGAGAAATACGAAAAAGACTTCGCAGCGTCTTTCAAATTTAAATAAAAATCGGTTTTGTCGTTTTTTCGACAATATTTTTAAAGAGTTGGCCATTATCGATCGTTATGAAATTGTTTGGTGCAAAGAATTTTTAAAATCATTCGAAAAATGACTACGAGCGATTTTTTACATTCCTTGTTTGAAAATTTCAATAATTTTATATACCAGCAAAAATGTATTTTATTCTGAAAGAAGAATGACTGTCTGATTAATGATCATGCTTGATCTAAAAAGCAGCATTTTCGATTTTTTTTTTTTTTCAAAATTTTCATCAACTTTCAAGTAGTGATGGATAATTTTTTTTTACAAAACCAATTTTCAATCAATTTCGTCGATGAAAGAGCGTATCTTATTCAAATTCTCATTCTTCCTTAGGAAGGAATACAATTTTTCGATAAAAAGTTGATATGAAAAAGAAAAATCAATAAAATAATTACAAAATCAAGGCTTATGGCCCTGACAATTTGTCCGGGAGTGCCCCATATACACATAGATATATATGGTCTCGAGTTGCGTGTGACGGTGGCGTGTAAATTACATTAGTGTACGAACCAGCTGTACCTTCGAGCCCGTAGGTTAGCTTATATATACGATATATGTGTGTGTGTGTGTGTATATATATATATATATATATATATATATATACACACACACACACACAAGGCATAGAACGTAAATCGTTGCTCTCTCGACAGTTCGCAGAGACGCACACACATTGCAACGCCGCGTGAGAGGGACTTCCGCCACGCCTGTGTGATTCCTCGGGCGCTCGCAAGCGCGTTACTTCGTGGAATGTAAATTGCGCGAAAACCTACTTCACCGTTATAAGCTACTTGCACCAAAGATTCGCGTATCATCTAAGCTACATGTATATATTTATATATAACTAAGGGGGTCTATGGCCCTCGATGCACTTTGTCAATTATTGACCACCTTCGTGTCCCTATTATTGATCACCAGTGTCCCCATTATCAGACCACGTCCCTCCAATCTTTGTCCAAAATAAAGGCGATGATGAATTTTTTTTTTCAATACAGAGACAAATTTATAAATCGTTGAGATGCAGAAATATGTATGCGTAATTTTTACCAAAATACATAAAAGTCATCATCGCGCCATCTGGCGGGAATTTTATGTATCACTGTTTAGTCTCCATGGAAAAATGAGACGGCCTCAAGCACGGATTACAGAGACGATCCCAAAGTCTCGACGTCGAGTTGTTTAATGACTCTTGACATTGTCCCACTTATCTCGTACTCTCGTAAGGAAAAAAAAAAGCCTCTGGGCCATTCGTGCCCTTTTTCAAACTTATCAGCTATACAGTTCGTATGTGTTAGATTTTTTTATGTTGACGCAAGAAATTACTCATTCGATTTTCACGTAGAGAAAGTTTTGAATAGATGTGTTGAAGATAGCGATGAAGTTTGACATGTGTAATAGCAATTTTTCGAATGTTTTGTTTTCGGCTTATACTTTGGTAGTTAATTATTAACTTTGTAAGAGTCATTCGTAAACGTGTGAGTTTCTCTTTTTTTTTTAAGTATTCAAATAATATTTTTACAAAAATTCATGTCCAGGAAATCATTTCCGGCTAATTTTCAAAATGGCTCATCTCGATGTGCTCTGTAATGCTATTATAAAAAATTAATCACAACGGCTCAAATAATAAATATCGTTGCAATTAATTTTCCATTTTTTCGATAATCCTCAATTATTGATTTGTTATTTATTTTCTTCAGAATTATCGTTATAATTTTTCTGCCTACGCTAGTGCGAACGCGCGATGCGCGCATATCAAGAGCTTGATTCGAGCATCGCTGCGCGAGCAGAGTATATGCATACAACAGGTACCGTACGAGAGCGAAATAAACGGTGCGAGAGAGTCCCTCTCTCTCTCTCTCTCTCCCTACCGGTGCTAACTTTAGTCCGTTAGAACAAAATAGTATACAAGCTCTCTCAGGGTTTCTCTCTCTCTCTCTCCCTCTTTTTATCTCTCTCTGGCTCGCCCTCGCGGTGTGTTCTCGAGTCGCAAAACACTACTCAAGAGAGTAACAGCGGGCTCTCTCAGGGGAACATGCAACACACACACATGCACACACACACACACAAGCGCGCGTGCGAAGTTTTTCTCACAAACGAATTATTCGTGTCGTACAACGATTTTTTCCTGTCGCTAATTCTTTGGGGTGCTAATTATCGCACAAGAGCTCTCGGTTTCAGCCCACGACGAAGCTCTAATCGCAATCGCAAACTATTATACGTATGGGGAATTCAACACGAAATCGAAAAGGCCTTGACCCTTGGCATTTTTTGCTGCTTTTAGTATATATTGCGTGTCAGGACGAAAAAAAAAAATAGTTCACTCGAATTATGAGATAAAAATTGAAAATTGATACGATTGTCGAGAAATTAACTTACCGCGAACCACTTAAAATTTGTTTATGAAAAAAAAAAAAATGCCATTTTATCCTGCAGCAGGAATAATTAAAAAAAATAGTCTCAATTATTTTCATAATTTTGAAGGTGAAAAGTAATTTTTATTTCTATAGGAGTAATTGGCACTTTTCATTTGAAAAATCATTTTTAAAAATATCAAATTATTGTGGAGTTTTTTCGTTTTGTTGTTGCCCTAAAACATGCTAAAATAGATGACAATGGGGAGAGTCACGACCCTGTCGATTTTACCTGGAATGCCCCATACGTATAACACACCGAAGATTTTCATACTTACTCGCTACTTTGGAGATTCAACAATTTCGCATGTAGTGGTATTTTATTTTTTCTACCAAGTCTCTGGGACAACGATAATTATTCGGTGTGCAGAGATAACACTCGTTTTTCTGAAATAATGAAGAAAAATAGTTTTGGAGGCCTCGAAGGACGCACTGCAATAAACATTTTCTTGTTAGTTATTTCAGCAGATGAGAATAAATATTTTCGCAAAGATGAAAATACCTGTAGAGTCATAAATTTTCATACGTAATTATCGTAAGCTCCTCGATATTATTTACCTATAGTGCAGGTATGAAAACGGTGGGGAAAAATTTCATGACCGGTACATCAGGAACGGGGGGGGGGGGGAGAAGGAGGGCAAAAGGGTCGACTCATAATCAAAAGTTCTCTTCCTCCACCCTGACGAGTAAAAAGATTGTGAGACAGGGGATTACACATAATAGCCATATATAACAGGCAGTAGTCGTGGTGGGGATGTTTCTTTGTTCTTCAATAGCCGAAAAACCATTGTGTCAAACTTATTGTTTGATCATCGTCAGAGTTAAATGAAACGCGTTTGTGAGTTGCAAAATTGTATGACGCGACATAATGAGTCAGGGTGCTCGTTTTGGTAAAATAAGTTACAAATTACGCCTACATTGCGAGAAGTTTCTGGAGTGCATTAATCCGTGCGAACAAAGAAAATATATCGTCATGAATTTTTCATGTGAAATTACTGGATATTGAAATATGAGACTGTGGATATTGAAATATGAGATGCTGCAGAAGAATTATTACAGATTTTAGTAAAAACATAACAAATATATAAATTTGATATGTTTTGTAACGTATAACAGTGCAAGGAACCTTGCATTGTTAATATAAATATATAATCAACGATATTTAATTGACCCGCCTGTTCTACGATCAATTAACTCGATTTCAATTAACTCGCTTTAAATATCGTTCTGTATAGTTGAAAATCGTGCTGGCTCCTCTGGTGCAGCGCCTCCCGGCGGTGGCGTCGCTGAACTAAAAGCCCGCGAGCCCAGACTAACGTCCGCTCGCTCCATTTTCCTTGAAAATTCCGACAACTTATAATCTCATAATCTCATGCGCGTCTCGTCCTTATCCCCGTATTTATCTCTTCAATTGCATGTGATATTCTTATCCGCAATGCCCAGCTGGTCAATCTTATACTGCTTTGACGAGAATATACACAACGTTGCAAAGAGATTTTAATTTCTCTGTAAACATCGTTTGTTCTCATTCTCTAATTTACGTTAACGAACTTATCACTTCTATGAGAAACGAGAACACCAGCTCGAAGCCTGCACAGTAAAAATATTAAAATATATCTCAAAGTCATATAAATGAGATCTAGCTTCTGTGTCGTTTTTCAACGAGTTTTAGCCTATGACGTCTCCAAAATGGCTTGAAGTCATCCTAGTAAAAAACTGCTCGAAAAACGTTGGATACATACATATGCCTCTGATCATATGACCATTAATTTATAGGCAGTCTTTGAGAATCCTTACTACGATTGTCAAGCGCTTCTATGATGGCAAGTTATTGGCACTCTATTTGGACATTTGTTTAAATGTTCTCTAAAATGCTTGCATGTCTAAACTATTTGTAACATGAGCTCAAAATCGAAGCACAAAAATATGATACTTCAAAGCCGGATAAATAATATTTTCAAGTCATTTGCTGCGTTCTTTTTCAACCAAATTTTGTCTACAACGTCTCAAGATGGCTTAAGATCGTTCGAGCAAACAAAAAAAAAACTACTCGAAAAGCGATGCACAAAAAAAATTCATTCAAGTGTCTTTGTCATATGTTAGTTTTGTTGCTGTCTAAAGAACTTCCTGATGACTGCCGTTTGGCACTTTATTTGACAAACAATCGTCGAAATAAAATGCTTGCATGCCTATATCACTTAATTACAAATATTAAACATCTTTCTCACAAAGATAATTCCGATGAATCATGTTCTACGATCGAGACGATTCGTTACAATGCGTGCATGCATTATCATCACGAAATCCGAGACGATCAACTCTCTCGTTTCAGCTCTCTCTCTCTCTCTCTCTCTCTCTCTCTCTCTGCCATTATGAATCTGATTCTTTTTAAGAGAGGTGAAAAAGGAGATTTCTCGTTTACGTCATTTTCGTCATGAATTTCTCGATTTGTCATTTAACAAAAAAGGAAAAAAAAATTAAGAAATCCGTCATCGTTCCGATTGTGACGTATCTTCCTGCGTTGTATTCCTTTTTCGTTTTTTTACTTTTTCGAATTGCATGGTTACAATCGGTTGCTTCCTCGAGATGTGTTACTAAGGTGTGCCATAGGCCAGAGATAAGATTATTTCTCTTGTGCTATTTCATGCGCGCTACGCGTGACTCTCAAGCCTCGAATTATACACCGATGAACCAACGATAAATATTATACATATATATATAGATATATAAATGTAAGTTTAGTATCGAAGATTAGTAAAGAACGACAAGGCACAGTCTTCGGACGTTTTTCTTCGCTATGAACGAAGACGAGGACAATCCTCGTATTGTTTACCAGCCTCGTTGATATCCCCAAAACGTTTTCGAGACAAATTTTCTGAGTCACACTCGATCGTCATCGAGGATATCATCATGGCGTATCGTAAAATTCGTCAAAAGAGCCAATTTTTCGTCACTTTGAAGTTTCTCTTCTCCATTGTTGTCACATTATCGACATACTGCAGTGCCTGGAATCCTGAGAACTGTCCAAATTTTTGCGAGTGTTTTTCCCTCTATGAACTCAGATGGGCCGATTGTACGGGCCATCGTTTGTACAGCATTGAAACCGGCATCGACGAGACGGTTCAAGCTCTCGATCTGTCCAACAATTCCGTTTCGTCGTTGGCCAACTACGACCTCAGGGTAAAAAAACCTCCTTGAAACTGTTCTCGATTCTTTTTGAAATCTGAAAAAATAATGTAATTTTGGATTAATTCAGCAAATATTTTATCAGTGAGAGTTTTTTGAAGCTAATTTGTATTTCTGTCAAATTGATGGTTTCAAACAACTATGATGACATCTTTATTTCTCCGTGCATAGAATTGTGCATAAACGTTCGAAATTTGAAAAAATAATATTTCATGCTCAGGCAATTTGAAATTTACCAAAATACAATAATAAATTCAGCAAGTATTTTGTTTGAGTTTGTTTTTTCATTCATTGCTCATCCATGCAGCTAAATTCACGAAAATTAATTTGTATTTAGGTAAAATTGACATTTTTGAATAGCGATCACTGTCAAATGGACGTTTGACGTTAGAAAAATATATATTTCATGCTTAGAAAGCCGGTCTGACGAAGCTAAAGTTGTTGAATCTTTCGTCAAACGCTATAAGTGAAATTGGCTTGATGGCATTCGTGGGATTGGATCACTTGAGAGTTTTGGACCTTTCGAAAAATCATCTCTATTACTTACTACCAGATACTTTTGTTGTGAACAAAAAGCTCGAAGTTTTGGAACTGGCTGGCAATAATTTGAATCAACATGTGCCGAATTTACGAATTTCTTCACTAGGGGTACGTAATATAAATATATCAAAGTCCTTTCATAATGAAATTTGCGAAAAGCATGGACGTTCTCAAATTTTCTGTGTTTGAGTAAAAATCCATTTTTTTCAATTAAAAAAAGTTTACGAATATACAGCCCACTGACTATTAGAGGGTTTCATACATCTGTATGTACCGCATACATTCGATGAGAATTTTTGTGCAGCATAAATTGGCTTTGCCATAACGCGAGAACTTTTTTTCCCTTCCTTGAAAATCGATTCTACACATGCGAATATGCAACGCGTGACTCGAGTCGTTGCATGAAATGGGTTTGGAAAAAAAGATCGAGAGAAAGAGAATCGCTTGTGTAATGTTCATGGAACGGGATAACGAGAGGTGTATTACGAGCACTCTACCAACGACTTTTCCCCCATCTCATTGTCGAGGGCTTTGAAAAAACGAGCCAGCGAGAGAGAGAGAGAGAGAGAATGAAAATGGAGAAAATTACAACGATAGCGTTTCGAAGTCTAATGGCCACGAGCAATTTTTTAAGATAAAAATCTCACCCTTCCGCGTTCCCTCGTGACTTTGCAAATGGAAATTCCCTACCGTTTGGTCAATTTTTAACGAACCACACGAGCAAGTATCACTCTCTCAAGTCTCACCGAGCATTATTCTCTCTTGTCTCGTTTCGTACCCTATCAGATCATTGTATCGATTCGTTAATTACCCCAATGGTCATTACGACGTTCTTACGACGATTTAACGATTTTTCAAAGCCCTTTTTCCACCTCCCAAGCTATTTTGTACTAAACAAACATGCGCTAATTCTCTCGAGTGAAGACAAATGCAAATTGCACATCGCGTGTAACGTACATAATGGCAAACTCGTTACAAGTGTCTTGTCTACGTACGATAATTAACACGCATAGCTGTAAAAAAAAGTCTCAGAATCGATATTAAAAAAAGATCAAATAGAAACGAAAGTTTCTCCACATTTGCATGAAATTTTTCGGTTATTTTTTCTGTGAGACTTTTTTTTTTCATTAAATTCATTAATTTTTTTTCTAGTCACTGGATCTCGGTAGTTGCGGAATAAGCCATTTGCCATCGAGCACATTCGATGGACTGCCGAAACTTCGAGCTCTCGATCTCACCAACAACATGATGATCCAGCTCGATCTGGATATCCTCAAAGGTCTGCCAAATCTTGCAATCCTCATGATCGAAAGGTAGTTCGAAAAAACTCGAGTTTGTTTTTTTTTTGACGAATCAATTTAAATTATGACGTTTATCAAATCCACGTTTCAGAAATCCTTGGTCCTGCAACAAAAACATGTACGATTTACAAAATCGTCTCAGAGAAAGTAGAATAATATTCAAGAGAGTTTGTAATTATGATGAATCGCAAAATTCTAACAACATACCGAAAAAATTTGAGAAGATGATCAATTTGGGTGGCACAACGAGCTCTCAGCCTGATGAAAGTTCCGGTCGTTTGCTCGCCAAAATAAAAAACTGGCGAAATGGCTTGAAGATCAACACGTCCTCGAATCGATGCAATTCACATGTGACCTCGACTGAGATAACCAGAGACGTGTCCTTGTCGTCGAGTTTGGAAAAAATATCGCCATATTGGTTTCTCGCCATTGGATTTCTTCTAGGATCTGCAATTAGCACAGTTTTTACATATTTATGGCTAATGCGATCATTGTCGACGGCACTAACGAATCTTCGTATACGAACATCGACGATAAACGATAATGCAGAGAATTCTAATCAGAGAGCGAATCTTTTGCAGCATCTTTGGCAAAATAACGATGATACGAGTCATCGCTCTACAAATGATTGTCCTGGCACACCTCCTCCACCCTATCGTGATGTTATGCTTGATGCCAGTCGTTATCCCAGTCCGCATGTTCGAGTACCAATTGTCTTTCTCAATAATGACAGACTCGAGGAACGATAGATTGTTTTTTTCATGAGAATTTTGCCAAAAGGACATTTGCGAAAATCCACAATGAAAAAAAAAAAAATCCTATATATGCAACTTTTTTTTTTGCTTATATATCGAAAATACGTCTTAAATATACTTTGGATACATCTATGATATTTATTTTATATATATTGCACATATTTTCTTTCCATGAAAGATTTTTCGTAACGAAATTTCAGCACGAATCGGGCGGATTTGTTGAAATCTCACATGAAAAAAAAATATGTTCGACACAACTTTTCATTGATTATACATCGACGATATACGGGTTAAATATACTTTGGATATATCTGAGACATGAATTTTATCCATCTCGCATATATTTTGAAAAATGTTACGACCCTACACAAAAGTCGAAGCTAGTCGAATAAGTGATAAATATTGAAAAAAAATTGTTTATACAAAGCTTCACGCACCATAGCTATAGCGCTAAATACTAGTCAATTTATTGATAAAGAATAAATAATTAATAAATAAATAAACAAAAAATTTCGACATTTTTTTGACACTGAATGCAAGTATCGAGACCATTATCCGCATTACGTGTTTTTAACGTACAAAATTATTTGCAAGTACGTTCACTAAATGTACTTGCAACTGGAAATTTGTAAACGGACATGTTTTTTTTTTTTTTTTTTTTTTTTTTTTCCAAAGAATAATCCGCACCGCCATCTGTACTATTTTAATTTTTACCTCATTTCATTGAATGAGAGATACTTCATCAATTTTTCTAGCATACATTTTTTATGAGTCATTGCTGAGAAATAAAATTGACACATCTTATCGAGAAATTTTTTATAAAATTTAGCCTTGTGAATCGTTCGACGAACAGATTATATTCTACGGTCTGGATTATTCTCTGAAAATGAGTGAATAAAAATAGAAATTTGTATAAATCGTTGAGCTTATTCGATAATAAATCAACATTATCGCGTTTTTTTTCTACGTCAATATTTCATTTAACGTAAAAGAGTTTTAATAAATCATTTTTCAAGTGTATCATTCATTCGACCAGCGACTAATGATGTAGCCTCAATTATGATGTATGTGGACTGACAAAATGTCTAGAAAAATCCTAAAATTGGTCAAATTTTCTCAAGTACCAGTGACTTTTTTTTTCGTTCAACAGCGCTCTATAAATTTATCAAGCAAAACGCTTCATTTTGCTACCCAATAGATTGAAGAATTCACTTGATTTTCTCATTTCAAATATATTATTTAAAAAACACGTGACCAAGTTGCAAATTCGACTTTGCAAAAAATTGGCCGGAAATGCCTCGTGAATAATTTGCATAAATTAGAGTTCATCTATAAATTAATCATTGCATTCTTATCACACAAATGTGTGACAAAATAATTCGCGTACTCAATTGATAGTACAGCTGAAATTTTATTCTCGAGTGAAAAAGGCCACAATTGTGTAAACTCGTGTATACTCATGGAAAATCAGCCAGTCGTATAAATCGTGTTTAAAGTAATGATAAAAGCGTGCGTTTATGCGCATCTTTGTGGAATTCGCGTCAGGTCATTATGAAGCTCGACAATGCGGTCTGTGAATCGAAGATCGACCCCTTTTTTGCCGCAGCACGGCCATCATAGCGTGGATTTTTTTTGTTTTTTCTTCAAATTATCATCGATACGTCCTCCCGTCACGGTTAATGAACTCGCATGAGTATATAGTCGTTGGTAGACATTATATATTATTTTTAAACCCAATTATCAAAGTACTTTATTCTCTAATGCGGTAATCGTGTGTGAGGCCGCGATACAGCGGAGAAAAACATAAATTTTCTCTCAGCAATTGCGATATATCGGACACGCACGCACACACAAGTACGATTGATGACCCCAGGGGTGTTCGCGTGCACGTGCACAAAAGACCTTTTAGATAAAGACAATGTCTCAAAACGATTTATTTACAATATGCGCCTCTCAAAGCCGCTATACACTTTTTCCTCCTTAGTGCATTTTTTCCTTTTTTTTTTTTCACACCTTAAAAAACAAGGCTATATCTATTTATAGAATTTCTAGTATTTTTATCATAGCGTAAGCATAAAATTAAAGATTCTTCGCCTCGAGCGTCATAAGAGATGAGCACGGGGGGAGGCAGAATTCTCTGTTTTGCGTCCCCCTCCTTCAAAAACAAAACCCAAGTTTAAAATTAATATATAATTTTTATACACATTTCAAGTTAAATCCTTTTTTTTCAGTCGGATTTTCGGCCGTCTACACACTGGTATTTTTTAACGTGCGGTGGCCGCAATTGCAACTGCACATTTTAATTGCAACGCCGTATGTCCATGTTGCGTACATTTTTGATCGCAGCATCTTTTGAGAATTAAATAACAGCTAAGAAAATTACGCAGTTTGAATTGGTTGCACGACGGCCGCGCGTTACAAAAATCCAAGTGTGTAGTGATCCTTCGGCTGACTATTGTAACGCATATATAATATATATATATATAAAGTGCATGTGAAATTTTTGATATAATTAATATACAATTTAGATACACGTTCGAGGGCTAATCTTTTTTTGAGTCGGTTTTTGACTGCTCATTGCCATGCCGTCACAGTTCAACGGCCATGTTGTTCTCACTGACGTCTTTGGCTGTGTCAAGTGTCACTGTCTTGCAGCCGAGTGAGCTGATAATTCGTTCCATAATCTCATCGCTGTATCTCGTGCCACGAAGATTCGTAATTACGCTCGCGTCCTGATGCGCGTCCTGAGGTGCAAAATTTTTTGGCAGACTTATCTTGATGTCCTCGACAATTCCGTTTTGAACGTCGAGGGTCAAATTCAACGTGTGACATTCACCATCCGTGGCCGGCACCTCGATGCTTCGTGTCACGGTAAATTTTGGCGATTTGCCGAATGTCCAGTCCCACGATTTCAAATCGCTTTTGAGCTTCTCGAGACCTTGCGACAAAATAAAATGACAATTAGTCGTGAATGGGGTAGACAATGTAAAAAAAAAAAATAAACGCTATCGACTCTTATATCTCGGTATATTGGTGGTACGTTTCAGACCGATTGACATGTCTGGCATCTCAAGTGTTTCGTTTCTTACTTGTGATGCCCATTTTTATTTTATTCCATTACATTCTATTTCCATTTTATCTTATCTGATTTTTATTTAGCTTCCTCTGGCTGATTTTTATTTTTCTACGCGTGCAAACTGATTTTTATCTGAATTGTATATTTAATTTTCTATACTTTTTTTTTTCTCGCTATCCGGATCCATCATTTTTCCTTTTCCTTATCTACATTAATTCAGGCATTTTTCCATCTGCGATTATTATTTTCATTACAACTTTTATTCCAATTTTTATTATAATTTCCATCGCTCGTTTTCTTTTGCATTTATATTTACTTTATTTTCGACTTGTTTAGAAATTCTCATTTGTTCGATTTTTGTTGCAATATTTTGTTTAGCTGTTGTAAAGATTGATCAAAGTTTCTCTCTGTCTTACCTGGGAACCAATCCTCAGTCGGATTGATCATCTGAAAGCCTTTTTGTCGTTCGATAAGTTTGTCTCCACCGTCCACGAGGCTGAGCGCTTTGGTTCGAAGATATTCCCATCCAACAGCATTCATGAGAGTATCAGTTTGTATCTGAGAATTAATTTCCGTCAGATTCTTCACCGGTGAACGTACGGATTCTGTTGCTTTTGTCTCAATTCCTTTCTACAAGTCAATTGTTTTGTACCAATTGTACAATAATTTTTTTTTCTATCGAGTGTGTGAATTTTAGTAAATAAAAAAAATGATCATGAAAAACCAAACGAGTCATTGGAACACAAAACACACTCGAGCATTAATTAATTTATCAAAAATCTGTTTGCCATTTATTTTTTGTTTGATAATTGATCTCGATGAAAATTGAGGCGTAAATCGACAAACGCAAAAATTGAAAGAAAACAAAAGATATAAAAAGTGTTAATACGCCATATCGTGGCGTTGAGGCATGCGATTATCTAAGAGAGCTTTTGACCTTTGGATTGCCACTCTATCGTGACACTATTTCAAATCTAAGGCGTTCGCGAGAATTAACATCGAGAAGAAAAAAAAAAAAAGAAAAGATTTTACTCTTCTAATCGTACGCGTCTGTGATTATTTTTAAACTTTATTACAGATACTTGAGTGTATTCGTCGTATTGAAGATATAGTCACAGTTTTTTGTTTGTTCTCTTTGCCTCCTCCATACTTCGTCTTATCGTCATGAAAGTCTACATGCAAAATTTTACGCGCTATTAGTTCCAAATACATTGCCATAAGTTTCATTACTTCTTTCCTCTCGAGAGCTGCCGACAACGAGGACTTATTTACTCCCACGAGCAGGGTGCAATGGTGATAAGCATTGGGACGTCCCAATCTTGCAGCTGTTCCAGATACCTGATGAAAAGATTTTTTTTCCATTTTATTGTTTATAACAAAGTCTCATTATGTATAATATAATAATAATAATGATATTTTTAATGCATTTTATCGCTAAAATTTTTCAGACAATTCATTCACCTTGAAATCACCCTTAACAACGATATCCTCGCGTTTATTGATCTCCGTCTTAATTCCCCATTCTCTGTACAATGCTCTCGTCATGATTTCCAAATTGTAACGTCTGTTGTATCTCTCACGGGGCGTGAAAAATGATAGATTGACATTACCAGCGTCATGATAGACAGTTCCACCGCCGCTGTTTCTTCTCGCCAGGGAAATACCGAGAGCCTCCATAACGCCAACATTAGACTCGATCCAGGGATTTTGATGACGTCCAATCACGACACACGGATCATTTTTCCAAAGTAGAAGCACATGATGATTCGTAAAATCATAATTACGATAAAACCAATCTTCGAGGGCAAGATTTGT
This sequence comes from Dyspetes luteomarginatus, assembly GCA_963669185.1. Taxonomy (NCBI): domain Eukaryota; kingdom Metazoa; phylum Arthropoda; class Insecta; order Hymenoptera; family Ichneumonidae; genus Dyspetes; species Dyspetes luteomarginatus. The sequence goes on along the minus strand of OY769909.1, from coordinate 9,009,654 downwards.
GTGTATGTCGGTCGATTGTGAAATAAAGACAGACTTTCTTATGGCATCCTCGGATATTTGTTTCGTATTATTATTGGCTGTCGAGCCATTCAAAATTGCTGATTTTGTTATACCGCGAAAAAGTAACGTTTTCGTCTTGAGAACGAAAAAACCTCTGCCGACAAGGGACATTTTGTCAGTTTACACGTATATATAACGTATATATGCGAATGACCTTGAGAATTTTTTTTTGTTCTGTTTCCTTTTTTTTTTCAGTCTTTGCAAAGCAGATCTTGAGAACTGCCTCGTTTGGGTATAGTCACTGTATCAATTTTATCCTTTACGGGAGTTTTTATTCTCTCTCCGTCTCTCTCCTTTTTTTATTTATGTATTTATCAGTCTTTGGCTAATATGCTTGAAAATATTTTCTCTCTCTCCGTTCTAATTTTGTTTCTTACCTCGGTTCGATGTTTCCCAGTTTTTCGATTAATTTTTTTATCTTTGTTTTTTTTAATTCGAACAGCGAGGTTTTCGAAGTTAATCAATAGTGGTTTGTTTTCTATTCAATTATCGCTTCGTTTTTTCTCCTCTATCTTGCTCAAAGTCTGCGACGATCTTTTTTTTCTTGTTTTTTTCACTTTGTCACGTACCGCAGTTACTTTATAGACAGATACTCTCGTTGACGTCCCACTGGCTCGAAGTTATGCTGATGAGATAGTCGTGAAGGGCGATGGTCTGATGCAGCCACTTCCACGTTTGATCCAGGGAATTGATACGGTAACGTATACCCAAACAATCTCGGCAGTCCTTTTGCATTCCTCCGTGTGCTGACAGATTGAAGGTGAAAATATACGAGGTTGGCGCTAAATTTGAGTCTGAGCACTTTTTCGACGATCTTTCTCGTGTTCTAGTTTTGTTCGATGAAGTTAATTGCTTAAACAACGAAACAGCAGAAAAAAAAAAATGTTGGAGAAACTTTGTTCTCCCTGTCACTGCGAGTGTCCGCAATAGTTTTTTTAGTTTGTTCTGATTAAACGTTTTTTCAGTTCAGCCGAGAGAATTTAATTTCGTGTTTAATCCAACAGTTGTACTCGCTCCACGATGCGCAGAAACGTTGTGAATCATTAATTGATGGAACAATTTGTTTTTATACATATGTGAAGCAAAGTCGGAAAACAGTGGGAGTGCGAGGGTGAGAGAGAGTGAGTGTATGAGGGAGCGGGGGGGAGTTACAGAAGGTTATCGGAGCGTTCGCAGAGCACAAAGTGCAGCTGATCTGCGCGTGGTAGTGGCGCGTCGATCGTATTTTCATTCCCCTCCGCGCGTCTCGATATTTCTAACCTAAAAGCTCGATTCGCGTTGGTCTACGAGCTCGATTTACGGATATAAATTTTACATTCGCCTTGTGTACACGGAGGAGAGCAAGAGGGGCAGAGGAGAGATTGTCTCGTGCCAGCGACTTGCCTATACAATCCACGAGCAACGTCGATGGAGAAAGAGAGAGACGGACGATATGATGCCGGTTTGGGGAGATGAAGCCTTGCGGCAAGTCACGTTCGTACTGTAGATTCAGCCGTTTTTATCACATGCCACGAGGGGGTCTATTAAGGTCAAAAGATAAGAAACACTCACTCGCGTCTTCGTCGACACCCGCGGCTCGCTCTTTTTACCCCCTTTAGTATTTAAAATAGTATATACATGCACATACCCCGCCCGTTCCTTTCTTCAGGCTCGACATGTGAGACGTGCACGCGTCTTTCTACCATTTTGAAATATCGAAACTTACGAGCAAATGCGACTCTGATCGAATCTTTCCCCACCCTTTATAAAATCGCCTGAGACTTTTCATAAAAAAATGTTCTTCTTTATTACTGCAAAATTCCGCGTCTCTGCGCATAATTCTCGTTATACACGGAAGTACATAGTTTTTCCTTTAAAGCGATTTTTCAATGATCCCTTAACCCGGCGTGAGCGAACCAGAGTGGTCAGATGAACAACCACGCGACCCACTTTATTAATAAAAAAATAAAACAGAATTATAAAACTATATTACAAACTTGCGGATGAGGCGGGCAGCCGGACACACGACTCTCATCGTGATAACGCTAGTTTGTCTCGCAATTTTTTATTCTCCCCTTTGCGCGCGCGCGCATGTAACGGATGTGCAATATAAATTATTTTGCATTTTTGATACATAATCGCCGCCATTTTGTCCATTGTCGTTCTTCTCTTTGAGAGTTTCACCGTGACGAAACACAAAAAGAACCGACCCACATTATCTCATTAACCCGATTTTTGTTTCTTTTTTTTTTTTTTTTTTTTTTTTTCATTACAAAAGCTTCAAGCTCGTTTATTGCCGTCCTTGAAATACATTCATTATAATCTGTCAACGTCAAGTTAGAAGAAGAAATTAGTGGCATCATAGAGATAATTTGATGAAAATAAAAATAATATATTTAAGAGTTTGGGGCATTGACACGCACTCGCCTCGTGTTCAGAGAGTCTCTGAAGTTTTACAAACATGATTAGAGCGTAGAAGCGCCAGGGGATACGCGCAGGCGAGACACGGGAATCATAGGTGTTTCAGCACACATTGTGATCTCTCGATTTTTTTTTTTTCTACTTCTCGAAAGTTAAACCTAATGTTTGTGTAATAAACGTCACCATGTCGGTGCTTTCTTCGATCTGAAAAAGAGATTAGCAGCAATATCAATCATTGAGATAAGAAACGTGTCGTCTTTCACATATATACGTAGATTTTATTCTTCTTTCGCAATAATCGAACTTACCACTTTGGCTGTTGGTTTTCCACCTCCGTGTCCCGCTTTTGTTTCTATGCTAGCGAGGATAGGATTTTTTTGGTTCGGTAGTTTGCCAATTTCTCGCTGTAGCGTCGCGATCAGTTTGAGACTGTGAAGCGGAACAACGCGATCATCGTGATCGGCTGTTAGCAACAGAGTAGCTGGGTATTGAGCGCCATTTCGGGGATTTTTAACGTTATGAAGCGGCGAATATTTGAGTAAATTTTCAAAATGCTTGGAATCGTCGCTACTGCCGTAATCAGATACCCACGAATAGCCAACAGTAAATTTGTGAAATCTCAGCATGTCCATGACTCTGGAAGGGACAGTGGGAAAAGATGTAATTAAAGAATTGTCATATTTTAGAGCAAATTTCCGCCAAGTAAAATTCATTAAAATTCTCAGTGAAGAGTCGAATTAACATAATTCAATGAGAAATATTATTTTTTATGCACTAATAGAAAGTCTTACCCCACTTGGGCGATCGCGGCACCGAATAAATCAGGTCTTTGATTAATACAAGCAGCAACCAAAAGACCTCCATTACTGCCACCCTGGATGGTCAATTTTTGCGAGGTCGTGTACTTGTTCTCAACGAGGTATTCGGCGGCACATTGAAAATCATCAAAAACGTTTTGCTTGTTCATGAAACGTCCTCCATTGTGCCATCGTTCTCCATATTCTCTGCAATAGATTTACAATTTTCTTTTAGAGGGGTGTGTCGATATTTTTTTTAAATTCTTCCATTGTATGAATATTTCTTACCCTCCTCCACGAATATTAGCGACCGCCAATACACCGTTGAGATGCTGAATAAAAACGAGTCTTGTCACACTAAAAGTAGGCTGTACGCTTATATTGAACCCACCATAGCCATACAATAGAGCTGGCATTGATCCGTCCAATACGGCATCCTGTAATATTTATTTATATATTAGAAAAATGACTTTTGCTAATGAGCAAAATTCATCGGGCTTTTCAACCCTTTTACAGCCATGCCATGAAGTATTAATTGCCTAATTTTTGAAATTTTTAATAACATTTTTGGACTTTGATCTCGATAATTTATCTGCTATACCTCGTAAATGTTTTAGGAATTATGTCAATTTTTAAATGAGTGAAAATTGGATTACTCACCACTTTGGTGACGATGAACATTGGAATTCGTGTTCCATCTTTGCTTGGATAAAAAACTTGCGTAGTTTTGTAAGCTTTTGGATCAAAGTTCTTTACTTTGATTTCACGAAATACCTGTTTGATCAAACGATTAATTATTTTTAAAAGGCAGTATCTAACGGGGAAGAGTGTTAGGCAGGGCTGCCCTTTGATTATTGATTTATCCAATCTATATATTGAAGACATGGGAAAGATTTGGGAGCGGAGAATCAAAGGGGGTTTGGTGACAGGAGGGGAAAAAATTTTCGCAATGAAATTCGCTGACGTTATTGTGTTCGTTGCAGACGAAGGTAAAGAACTAGAGAACATGCTGGAGGCGTTAGTGAAATACGTGCGAGAAAAATAACTTGACAATTAATATCAATAAAACAAAGAGGCTGGTATTTAAAAATTTGGGGAGGGGGAATAACCGGAGCGGAAATATAGAAATATAAAAACAAACAACTCGAAATAGTTAAGGAATACAAATACTTGGGGGTATGGTTTGTAGCAGGCAACACGTTCGAGAAACATATAAAGAACGTGACCGGAAAAATCACAAAGGCAATTAACGCGGCTTGGTACATTTTTACGAGAGCAAAAATCAATAGCCCCAAACGTAGACTAACGTTAATGCAATCGTTAGCAACAAGTGGAATCTCTGTTTAGAGTTGAAATATGGGGATAGCGCAACAGGGCTCAGGTGGAATGACTGTAAGCCCCATACGCAAAAATGGCAATGGGCCTCAGCAGAAATACACAAAATTACATCTGGAGACTGGAAGCAAGGTCTCGGGAGATAAGAGTTGACATGTGGTCGGAGGCAACAAATAATATGCTAGAAGTGTTTAAAATGGAGAATAATCGTTGGCCTAAGAAGTGCTAATGGCGGAAGTAAGAGGCATATTTAACGGAAATCGAAACAAGTTGGGGAACGACTTGAAAGCGACTATGGAAGGAGTAGGGCAAGGTACAATATGGGAGAACATAGAAGAAGGAAACGTACGAGAGCGGGAGAAAAAAGTAAAAGGTGGAATTAGAATAAAAACAGATCAAGAGATTCAAATCGACTGGTATAGCGTAAAGTCGAGCTATTGCAGGGATTACAAGTTGCGGAAAGATACAATCCAAGATGAAATTATACTGCCAAGATAATGGAATAATCGGAGGAAGTAAGGAAATTTGGGCAAGATTAAAGTGCGGATATGTGGGCAAGAATGGCAATAAGGGATACGGCGACGCACTATGCAGATTTTGTATGACTATGGAGGAGCATTTCCTACACATATGCCTGTGTGAAATCACACAATCAGAGATGAAGAGAGAGCAGGTGGGGACTTGGAAAGATGGAAAGGGATAGTGAAAAAGTGGACCTGAAGCAAAAAATACAAAATTTAAGAGATCGAAATCGATTTCACCCTTGTACAATTCGTTTAAAGAATTTAAACGTTTGGAAATGTAAATAGAAAAAGGAAATGTAATAGAAATAAGGGAATATGCGTGTACTATAATGTATGAGAAGGGACATATTGTAATAACCCGCAAGAGTATACACGCAAATAAATTACTACTATTAGAAAAAAAAGATTTCATCAAAATAGACGAATTTAAAATTATCCAACTACCTTCGGTTCTTGATCCTTAGCAAGATCCATCATGTAAATAATGCCTGGTGTCAGGAATGAGGTAAACTGATAGAATATCTCTGAGTATTTCTTGTCACCGGAGAATCCAACGACCGTGCCGACATCGAGAGGAAAAGATCTCAGGAGTTCACCCGATTTCAAACTGTGCAATTGTAGGACATTCTGCAACAGAATTTTGTCGATTAATATCCCAATATCGTTAGGCGTCTGAGGATCGACTGAGAAATTGTACTTTTGTTGAAAATTACTTTGACATCTTGAATGTAACAAGCGACAAATTTGTCACCATCAACGGGAGTTGCCCAATCGAGAACATGTTCAGAATTTTCGGGCAGCAATATCGTCCATTTTTCCTCTGCATGATCATTGAGATTAATCCCTATCAGTTTAAAATTTGGTGCATTTTTGTTCGTACGAAAAATTGCCGTATTTCCATCGTTCGTTACATACTGAAAATAAAACATTTGATAGATCCAGAAAAACAAAATTTGTAGATTGAAGCATCATTGGGGATTGAAGATTTTGACTAACTTCGTAATCTGCTTCGAGTTTGTCGACTACTTTGGTGAGTTCCAATTTTCCTTCAATCTTAGCGCCAGGATTGAGTTTCGTTAGAAATACTAAATTATCGCGACAATCTTTCATCGCAAAGACCAGCAACCATTTTCCACAGTCTGTCACTTGAGCTCCTCTGAAAAATGGAAAAAAATAATAACGAGGTGCAGAATAAAATGTATTTATTTATAATTTCTTGGTGACAAGACATTACTGTGTCTCTTGATGGCTCGTAATACTTCAGCTCAATCTGAAATGTTGATCTCAACTTACATCCTCCATAATGGCTCTTCGGGAAATTCGACGACAAGAACATCCTCCGACTGTGAAGTTCCAACTACGTGATAGCAAAGCTTTTGATCTCTGCTTCCCTGAGTCTCGGAGCCATCTATGATTCCTTTTTGCTCCGGATAATGTCCATAAAAAATGCCAACGTTATCCTTTGTCCACATTATCGAGGAGTATTTTATTTTTTCCAACACTTCCGGATACTTTTCACCTGTGCGTTTTACATATTTTATTTTGGCAGCTAATAGAAGATAAAAAAATCGATCGTTCGAAGAATAATGGGTTTACCAGTTTTTGTATTCATGAAATGAATTGTATTCCAATCAGAACCGCTGTTCGATAATCCATAGGCAAAAATGCTACCATCCTCGCTAAATTTGCTACTTGTTATTGCCACAGATCCATCCTCGGAGAGAGTATTTGGGTCTAAAAAGACTGTAGGCTCGCTGTCTAATGTATCCTGAACATACAAAACGCTGCAAAAACCAATTTTTATTCAATTTATTCAACGTAGTCGAATTATTTCAGGCAGTGTCACTCACGGAAAAGAGAAATATCAAAAAAATATATTCGACATAAAGAACTTTTCGTCTCTTTGTGTATCGAGAATATATTTTATATTTTTTTTGGATTTAATTCAAACATATTGTAGGCTTAGATACATCGAATATCTCGAGATATATCCAGGATACAAAAAAAAATAATCATATCCCGGATAAAACATATATCGGAAAACTTTTGATAAAAATATACATAATATATCCAAGATTTAACTTTGATAAATCTAAAATGTAATTTTTTTCTACGGGAGATATTATTGAGGCCTCGACCTTTGATTCTGTAGTCCGGTATTTTTGTAGAAATAATATTTTTCGCCGTGTTTGGCTGGGCACGAGTATTTCGGGAAATCCCAGAGTTGCTTCAATCTTTCGTGAATGTCCTTGCGAGCTGGACAGGAGGCTAAAAATGGTTTGGTTATCGCATTTTGGGCTTCAACGAAAGCTTTCGTTTCCTCGGAATCGGGGTCCTCCAGCCATCTGTATGGATCTTTGACCTAAAATTTTGAGTGCATTTTTTTTGTGATGTAAAATCAGTGATATTTGGGCCAGTGTCTTTGATTCATCCTTTAACATTTTTATATCTTTTTGTAAAATGCTCGTAAGGCACGTCAGTATTAATTATTCAAATGTTCATATGAGTGATCAGCTCCTCCCAATGACCACATTTTAAAAATATCATATTCTGCAGTTATAAATTAATTTTTCGTCAAATCAACATTTTTCAACGATGAAATGAACGATAGATATAAATATTTTACGAAAGGATTCGAAGTATTTCAATTTTTCAGGAAATATTATTATATCTGATCGATACTTGATACGTGGTGGTCATTAATAGGGACATTCATCTGAGCATCTTTTGTTGTAAACAACACTCGTAAGGGGCGTCGCTCTATAATAAAAAATGGGGGATAGAGGACCTCGTGGACCTTCAGTAGCTATTATTTACGAATGAATCAAAGACTGCCCCAAAAACAGTTTAAGCATTGTCTGTGTGTATAACCTCCAAACCGTGATACTTGTCGACGACAGTCTCGTCCCGGCGAACTTCGGGGTATTGAAATTTTCCCATTATTCCGTTATCGTTGTCGATGCACTTTTTGATTCGACGAGTTTGTTCCTAAATTTACAATACGATCGAAACAATAATATCAGATAAACAATTTCTCAACGTTGACAACTCAATTAAAATATGAGCAAGTGCCGTAAATATTATGCGTAATTTTATTCTCACGGGATACGTGGATAAATGAGCTGCGCAAAGACGCGTTTTCCAGTGTTTACCGATGTATTTATGACTTTTGATTGCACCTTTTTCAACAACACCTCTCACAACGTTCAAAAGATAACCTCCCCGTTGTAATTTGCGAGTCAGCATGAAGAACGTAGCCATAGCATCGCGGGAAACACGTACAGTCCTATCCTCGTATCAACGAAGATAGAACCTCTATCTTCGTTGGTCGTATAGTGTGTCAGATAACTCCGTCGCTCCCCCCCACCCCGATCCCTATCCAGCTCGATGCTCGGCTTAATTTCAAACATTTGAAGGTGTAGACAGATTGTTTTATATGAAAAAGTCATTAAAAATGCATTAAGAATGCATCAAAAATGATTTTAAAAGCTGCAAACGATGTATTGTATGGATACAGGTCAGTAAAACATCATTTGAAATTAATCATTGTTGGTATACATTTTTTATTCTAAAAATTTATATAATAATAATTTGTCGCTCAGAGTACAAGCCAAATTTATCGGTTTCCTTTTAAATGTACTCCTACATAATGCGCACATGACCTTATCATTGGGCTAACGATAAGAGCGATAAAACTTTTTCATTAATTTTTTAAGATAAATCTGCCTTGATTAAAATCCGTTTATTCTATTTATATATGGGGCATTCTGTTTTAACTCGAGCAGCTTTCGACCTTGAAAATATGTTTCGTTGAATTTAAATTTTTAATTAAGTAAACTCAATTATTTAAAAGGATTATTACCGATTCGCGTCCCAGAGTTATAATTTTTTTTTTAGTAGAATAAAATTTTATTTCAATACTTAATATTTCGCAAACTATAAATATAGGGTCGGAAGAATTACCAGGTCATTAGTTACACTAAAAGAAGTTATTACGATTATTTAATCATATTTATCTATTGGATATTATATTCTATCATATAAATATAATAATTGCACCATAGAATGGTTGTTATTACTGTTAATAATAATAAGATAACTGATGAATCATTTTGTTTAACGCCAATGGGTAAAAACCAATTTTTATTTCTTTTATTTTTGTTAAAAAAAAATAACAGTAATTGGCAAACGAGTATCGTGAAACATGCTCGTAGCTATTTTTTCTGTTCAACAATTTTGGCATTGCAACTCGGGATGTTTAATGACAAAAAATGCCAGATGACTTTTCGATCAATTATTCAATTGTAAATCCAGCAAAATTTTTGACAATTTCAAGCGTGCAATTTTAAAAAAATTCAGAGCACTCTACTCACTTCTGTGAACAATATTTAAAAAAATGATACATCAAATAGAAGAAGAAAGAATGCCCCATATCCACAGCGCAGGTTGCTTTTTCTCCCACCGTTTGGAGATTTTCCATTAATTTTGTCCAAAATTCAACTTGCTTATCGTAAAATATAAAAAAAAAACTTTGGTCAATGCTTTTCTAAGACAGTGACAGTGAATAGCTCGGTAAAAGCGAAGAAAATTCGTAAGAGTTTAATAAAATTCTGATTCTTAATTCTGTAAAAAGTAACATTTTCAACAAGACAATCAGATATGACAAAAGGCACGCGTAAACGTTGCTTTTAATATTATGATCACAATGTATGTAAATCTCGTTGTCGAATCTTGGATAATTAATTTTGGTAATTGGCTAATTTTTTTTTTTTTTTTCGTATCAACGTATCAACATTATACTATCTTATTATCACGTTTGATATGTGACTGGATCGAAATTTTTGATGAATACACCATTGAAAAATTGGGAAAAAAATTTCCCCATGTATTGTTCCTGTTTGGCTGGCCAAAATCCTTCGAGAAAACCTATGTGGCCCCCTCGACATGTTACTACAGCGGCAACGAGTTTTGATTTGCTGATTTCTTTAATGGGAATCGCTGAAATTTCAATATTAGATGTTATAAAATATACATAAATGGAATCGACTGATTCAAAAAGTAGAAATTATAATTTACCATCGAGTGGCTGAAATGGATCGTCAGCAGCACTGAGACACAAAACTGGTACTTGAATGAGATGAAGCTTGTTGTGAAGTGTCGCATTTGCGTAATATTCATCCACGTTCTTGTAGCCAAATTGCTTGGCCGTAAAATTTGTGTCGAATTCCCGAACAGTTTTACTCTAATATTGAATAAATTTGCAAATAATTTAAATAATTTATCAACGGAATTAAATTAAAAAAAAAAAAACAAAAACAAAAAGTCGAATTAAAGTGAAATCGTGTTGTCAGTTGAGGAATCAAAATGCAAAAAAGGGCTTCTGGACCATTTGTAATAAAAAGGGAAAAATGGTATATTGAAAGAATATCTGCATTTTAGAGTAGAATTAAATATTGTACTAGAATGTGGCTTTGAAGTAATATAATGAAAAAGTGGAACGGAATGTTGAAAAAAAAAAATGCAATAACCAAATAAAAGGATAAATCACCTTTAACACGTGTTGCAAATCAATATCAAAGAGACCATTTTCCTTTGTATTGTGATAGGCCTCGACGGTTCTGCATAAATTACCAGCAAGATGTTTGTTGAGCATCAAATTCAAGTAGGGCTTTTCTATGCTCTTGGTCGCTTCAAACACGTTCCAGGGTACAGAAATAATGAGGACTGCTTTGAGCTTATCCACAGCGGATTTTCCTTGCTGGGCAAGATAATTGCCAAGGATCAGTCTTCGGATGAACAAAAGAAAGGGGAAAAAAGAGAAAGGAAATACATTCGAGATTAGAAAGAGAGTCGAGGTGATTCATCGCGAGAGCAGGGATATATAAAGGGATTTACCCTCCCATGGAGATTCCAGTCGCACCGAGAGGAACGTGAGGATTGAGTTTCCTCACGTGTTCCACAACTTCGGACAGATCCTCACAGTTGGCTGCACAATAAGTTCTTGGGGTCTAGAAAAAGATAATTTTGTTGTTTTTTTTTTTCGAGATTCTCGTTAAGTTTTTTAAAGAGTAGGATGATAATCCCACGCTCGATCATCCATAAGGAGACAGGCAGGCAAAAGTGGCCGATAGCTGGCAGGAAATATATATATATATATATATATATATATATGGATGTCGTGAGACTTTCTTACCTTGAGAGTGACGCCACCAAGGCCCCGATTGTTGAAAATGACGCATCTAACGCCAATGTTCTTGGCAGCGCAGACGAGACACTTGATATATTCGGCTCCACTGGCTCCGGTCAGTCCAGGTAATATTATAACGATCGGTGATGTTTGTGATGAGTGCTGATCGGCCCAATCCAAGGCTACCTCGCCTCCGTCTTTTAGGCACAATATTTCTCTGTGATTGAAAACAAAAAAAGAAAAGAATCACATGTGAGTTTCACGAAAATCGATACGTTTTAACTTTTTTTCGTACAACTATTAGATACATATAATAGTTATTATTCTTTCATGTTATTTTTCATATTTATTTTGATGAGTTGGCTAATATTATTTGTAATTAAAAATCCGCCAAAGACAATTATTATTTTGTTTTGAGGATGAAAAATATTTTATCGAAGTATTGATGAAATAAATTTCGTTGCTTTGTAAATTTCGAATACAATCGTATAAGGAAATTCTCTGTTGTTGATTTAAAAAAATGGCTTGTGATAATAATAGTGATAAGAAGGAATGATAAATTTGTAGGCTAAATTGAGAATAAAGAGCACAGAGATTGTTGCTAAAATGAGAAATGAATATTCGCATAGAGCAGATGTTGAGATATTGAATAGTGCAGGCCAAGGTTAAAGCAATCTCGTTCCGCACTTGTACTTATCAGCTGATTCGACGATGTTTTATACACATTTTTTTAATTGATGAAAAAAAAAAAAAAAATCGGTTACCAACCTGCGATATTGAACGTGCGGCAATATACGCGAGCGCAGCAGGCTCGCGAGAACTGTCTGTGCACGAGACTCAAAACACCACAGAGTTGGCCAATATTTGTTTTTAACGATATCAACATTTTCCATGAGAAATGCACGAAATGGACCCTCAGCGCATACCAGAAGTGGCGCCTGATATAAAAGTAACAAAAAAAAAAACACATGAAACATAAATTCAAATAGGACAAGTCGCAATTTTAAATATTTAACACCAAATTTTTTAATTACTATTTTTGTAATAAAAACTTGACAGAATTGAATAATTTATTTATTAGTTTTTCGATTGAAATAATATGGAATAATAATATGGCATATCTATTGGAATTACTTTTACATTTCAAAAGAAATTCGATCGAATCGAATCAAATTGCTTCGATTTCATTCACCTAAAAAATTTAATTAAATTCAAATATATTTTCCTGAGATTTTTTTTTTTCATTTCCATTAAAATCAAACAAATTTATATTCCAAACATAACAAGTATTTTTTTCTCAATATTCCTTTCCATTCCATTTACTCAGCATCGGATGCAGTTGCGATTGCGTAATTTTTTCGATCCATTTGTCAAACGTTAAAAAAAATAAAAAAAATTATACGATAGATCGGCGAGTCATAGAACGTCAATTAATCTTTGCCGAAGTGAGTCTGGATTGGCGTGACATTAGTTTTATATATACACACAGTAGATACAATTTGAGGCAAATTGCTGCGGCTGATGCAGGCACTACAATTTTTCTAACCTATGGACAATTATCAGCTGATTCCTCCTAGTCAATCGTGTCAGATACAAAGAGATAGGATGAGCATGCCAAAAATTGTTATTGGCAGTGCCAATAACTGTGTTTCTCGTTTTCTTGGAAGACCAATAATTGCATCGTTTGTCCTACTTTATGACTATATATATAACTATACAATATTGTAACCAACAGTTGAGGCCAATTGTCGATCTGCCTAACTGAAAGGTTCGTCACGTTTTTCTCAATATTCCTTTCCATTCCATTTACTCAGCATCGGATGTAGTTGCGATTGCGTAATTTTTTCGATCCATTTGTCAAACGATAAAAAAAATAAAAAAAATAATACGATAGATCGGGGAGTCATAGAACGTCAATTAATCATTGCTGAGGTGAGTCTGGATTGGCGTGACATTAGTTTTATATATACACACAGTAGATACAATTTGAGGCAAATTGCTGCGGCTGATGCAGGCACTACAATTTTTCTAACCCATGGACAGCTGATCAGCTGATTCCTCCTAGCCAATCGTGTCAGATACAAAGAGATAGGATGAGCATGCCAAAAATTGTTTTTTGGCACTGCCAATAACTGTGTTTCTCGTTTTCTTGGAAGACCAATAATTGCATCGTTTGTCCTACTTTATGACTATATAGTCATATAACTATACAATATTGTAACCAACAGTTGAGGCCAATTGTCGATTTGCCTAACTAAAAGGCTCGTCACCTGTCTCTCGTGCATGCCATGTCAATTTTTTGCGATCAAACGGGCACTCACACACGCAATCGCTCACACACACTCGCACAGTGACATACTGAAACCCTCCGTGTCAATTACCCAGTCCAGTCTGACTGGGCTGGATGGCCTCCATTAGCAACGGAAGTGGGAAGGAACTTACCGACCTTAGTCGTATTGATAAAGAATGCTCGATGCTCTGAATTTTGACAACGAATTCTGCTCGAAAAAAACAAATAAAAATATAATATTTTTTTTCCCAGGCACACGTGGATCAAGGTCCATGGACGAATAATTAATTTTCCATTTTCAGTGCAACGAAATAATTTTTATATTCATGAGAGAGTCTTGTTATTTTTGTTTAATTTATTCTCATGACATTTTATTTATCGTCAAGAATAAATTTAATGAATTTGCTTTTGCAACATATTTTTCGGCATACAATTTTGTCAATAAAAAAATGAAATCTTTAATGAAAATTGTTATTTTGGAGCAATTATTTATGTTTCATTGAGCATTTTTCGAGAGAGTTTTTTTTAAGCGTTATATTTTATAGTATAAAGGAAAGTCCATAAATTCGATTTGGTTTATGCCATTCATATTTGTATATATATATATAATATACAAACGTGTGGAATCTTTTATTCGGAAGAAAATAATGAGTTCCAAAGTTCGTTTCGTCGAGACTCGTGACGAATACCACGATTAAGTATTTTAATATCATTTAATCACTGACAGGGAAATCAAGACGAAATTATTTATGGACCGAGTCGCCATGAGTGCGAGAGAGATCATTGAAAAATGAATTTTCTTATTTTTTCCGAAACAGTAAATACCTCGAGCAATAACGATTCGCTCGAAATATCAAACGTTTCAGAGAAAATATGCATGAGGGATTTTTACCGACAGAGCATTGTGAGTGCGAGAGAGAAAGCTGCTTTTACTCCGGTACCAAAATTCTCCTAAACGCGGTTGATCTTTCGGACAAACGAAGAGAACCACAAACTGCATGATAACGATCATGCACCAAAATTCCGTATAACGATACGGAATTTTGGTACGCAGTTTTTGTTACCAACAGAGGAGTAGCACATCGCCTTAAGGAATCTTTTATTTATATTATTTTATTTGATTTATTAACAAATTTTATTGATTCAAATACGATGTTTCAGTTATTGCCACATCTTGTTGTACTTTATTTGGTTGAAATAAAAATTTCCGATATTCATAAAATATTTATTTCGCCATGCACATTCAACAAAATGTTGTCTAAATTTTGTTTTCCATTGTTGAATTAAAAAAAAAATCTCAGTAAAAATTATGCCAACAATTATTTTAAAAAAATTATTAATCATCGCTACAATAATTTTTCTATTAAAAAAAACCTCGAAAAGATTTAAAAATATCGTGTGCATTCGAAATTGGTGTGTGATCTTTTGCACCGCATACAATAGGATGCATAAATTAATTACTTACTCTCACCACTTCGCACAGATAGTAGACGCAAAATCCAATTCCCAGTAGGGCACCATAGTAGATTTTTGGTGCATAGAAAACGCTCTCAACGATTTCCAGCATATTTCCCTCGTTAGTGTTCAAAGTGACGATTATTTTCGACAAGGACGTTGTTGATAATAAACGAGAGTCTCTCGAGATTTTCGAGTCCAGAGAATAAACTGTAAAGCGTCGAGATTTTTGGGATTTAAATTGTTAAGCATGACGATCGGCGCGCGGACGACCAGACACTGTCGAGCTACTCATTACGTCGAGGCCGGCCGGCTGTCCGATCGACTTCGCCTATCATGAAAGATATATATATATATATATATATATATATATATATATATATAGATACATATATATATATATATATATATATATATATGTATGTATGTATGTATATACACAAATGTGTGTATTTGTCGCAGAGCTGAGTGAGCTAAAGAACAAGCGCGTTCCTCTCGACACAACGCCCGACTGGATAAAAAAATGAGTCAAGCTTATGTAACCTCGGTAAATATCAAGAATTCTACTCGCGGCCTCAGCACAGCGCGGCGAATCGTCGCGGGCGATCAACGCGAAAATTCGTACAACTTCGCGCTCATATCATTCTGCCTTTACCACTATTGATAATCCAATGCCTTATCCGTTGCAGTAAAATCGATCCCTTACACCCGACAATGGCTTTTCCTCGATTTAATTTTTCTCGATACATAAGTAGGTAAGGTAACCTTATGAGTGAATTAATAGCACCAGTGAATGAACAATTGCAAGCAAAGTATAACGATTTTAAAAAGCTGAATAATTCACTTGGGCTCATATCCTTTGGGATGAAACCTGCTCGATTAGAGAATCGTACGTGCTAATTTTTATAATAATAATAATAACAATAATATGTAAATCGGTTTTTTTTATTAACAAAAAAAATAAATTCCATTAGTTTCGATCTATTATGAATTGATTCAGCGAAAATTTATATTTTGCCTGAGTAACGATTGATAATAAATTTTAATTAATCAAAAAAATTTTTTTTTTCATCATTACAATTTTGAGACAAGCAGGTTACGTTCTTGAGATATCGATGAGATCGTTGAATTTTGTCAGAAACATCAAAGATTCCATTGACGAATTTTCGCAACACATGCTTCATTTTTTTTTAGCTCGTTTTGTAATTAATTATGACCGATCGATGAAGTAAATAAACGACGAATTTACGACCGACGGATCTCATGGACTCGTGAGGACTGACATAATATTTGGAACGATGCCCATGACCTCTAATGCGAAGCAGCGCCTCGCGAAACAAGCTCTCGTATCAAATGCATATGAAAATTTAGTCAGTAGAGAGAATGCAACTATTTTGAGCCCCAAAATATAGAACAGGTTGTCGATATTCTTAGATATTAAAGTTTTCAATCTATTTGGGTTCGAATGGTTTTACAAATTAAGATAATTGATGAATTTATTCAATTTTTACTGATAAATTTAAACATTTTGATACGTAATTTTACTACTTATACCAATATAATCATGCACAAAAATGTGCAATTTTAATAATAAGTTTTTTGCTCCAAGTAAAATGACAAACAAGATTTTTCGTTCCAGCCGGGAAATCGCAATTGAAAATTCCTGCAACTTTTTTCAACATATAAAAATTTTTCACCCCTGAAAGAAAACTTTCCATCGAACGGTGGAAAGTTTTGGCACGAATAATTTAACAATAATTCGCCCCAATTTCGTTATATAGGTACCACCACCCTGATACGATGAAGCTTATCTCTGAACCGATTAGGGCTCGTGGCTTCTTCCGTGATATTTCTGTAAGAACATAAAACAAAAAAGAAGGGTAAAACCATCCGCAGTTCTTCATCGTCTGGGAGTAAAATTTGACGACGTAAATCTGATATAACTTTAATTCATAGGGTGAGAGTCAGGGGAGGTTAAAAAAATCGAAGAGTCTGATGGATGATCGAAAAATCAATCGAGCCTTTATTCAAAGTTTTCTCTTGTACACGAACGACGCGAATATTCATACAAAAGCTCGTTTTGTTTTTTTGCCATTTGTCCCGTTCGCATTTTTGCTTATTGCCACGGGGACTTGTCATGTCTCATGGAGAAAGAGGATAATAAAAAGTATCGATAGTTTTGGCCAGGGATAACGCGCAAATATAGATATATGGGTAAAGTCCGAATAACTTGTCGCTTTGGACGTTATCGATTATACGAATAAAAAAAAAGAAAAAAAAAAGGCTTTGACACACGAGACGCGTCGTCAAGCCTCGAGCGACGTTTGTATATATCTGTACATGAAAGCACAGTCGCGATGACTTCCGGAGGCGTAGTACAATCGTTACGCTGCAGAGGGCATGACACACGTCTCGTCATAATCGAGCAATATCGGCTAGACAATGAGATTCGTCTCTTTGCATGCGATCAACGAGGCGCGGCGAAGACTTTGGCTTCAACTAGAATAATTATTAAAAAGTCTTTTTTTTTCTTTCTTTTTTGACATTTTTTAAAACAACTCTCGATGAGCGGACTCTTATCGTGAAACAAAAAATATTACCGTTTTTATCGGTAAATAATTATTGGTCGAACTCTCGGTGCGTTTTGACAATTTTAGTTGCATTTTTAACTTATATTATTTATAATATGTAGAATATATTATATGTTTATATAAAATATTGAAAAAAAAAATTATAGGTTTTTACATAAAAGGCAGTAATCCGTAATAACGCGAGTATTCTCAAACAGACGTACGTATAGGAACTACAGAATCCATCGACGCATCTCGCTTGTTTTGTACGTGACCCTGCAAGTTTTGATTTTTGTTTTTTATTCACTTTAAGGAGTATTATAAATATGGCGAAAAATCGGTTGATGCTCTGATTGTGAGAAAAATTGATTCATCACAATAAAATCAAGTTTTTTTTTTACGTACAAAATTCTTTTTCACTTTTTCAACAAGAGTTACTCAAATTGCACAAACAACTCTGTGGGTAAAACAGGTATTTGTCGATAGGAATTGCTAATTCTGGCAATTTCATGGTATATTTTAATACAATTTGTTTTCGTTTTTCGATAAACCGCATGATTGTAAAAAAATACGAATATTTTTTATTATAGATTCCTGTTTTACCGGCGGATCCAGCAGCACAAGAAGAAAATAAATATATCCTTTAAATAAATTTGTTCACTCGGCTGATCCAAGTAGAGCATCTCTCTTTAAAATTCCATTTTACGCAGTTTCTCCTTGTTATCATTTTCGAGCATAGGATGGAGTTTACCGTTGTATCATAAGCGACGCTCACAGTTTGATTCACGAATGTATTTTGCCCAAGTTCTAATTGGCGTACGATCGCCTTTGCGCAAAAAGGTTTTACGATCTGGCGAGCCGATGATATTTTTGTAAGTATCGTTGTCGTAAGAACAAGTGAGGCTCCTCCGAAGTTTTGCAGCTCCAGTTTCAAAAGTAGACGGTTGACTGCCGATCAATACGTGAAGATCATTTTTCACCTGAACGGCCCAGTCCCACATGTCGAAAATCGAGCAATTACAAATGAAAGAATTGCCAATGAGATTGAGCGACAAGAGACGTGGATTTGAGCGCAAAGCCTTCCGATTTATAGTCTCGAATTGATTGTTGCTTATGTCAAGATGCTCAAGCATTCGTAGCTTGTTGAGAAAAGCAAGATTTTCAGTACCGGCCAATTTGTTCCCGCTCAAATTTATCTGAGTCAGATTGCTCGAGGTCGCAAAAATATTTTCGTTCAAATGTGTCAGATTGCAATAGCTCAAATCAAGAATTTCCAGACCGGCCAGTTGTTTGGGTATGAGAGGACCTTCGGCTGGAACTTCCAGAGGATTTCCACTAAGTTTGAGTTCCACAACATTGGTAGAAGCACGATTTCCAAATACCATTGGATCAAGAGGTGTCTTGAGATCGCAATTGTTCAACTCTAGGCTGGCCAATCTCGTCAGATTTTGGAAAAGTCCTTGCTCCAGTGTGTGCAGTTTGTTCCCTGATAGAATGAGCTTTTTCAGCTCTGTCATTTGGGCAAAAGTATTGTTGCCCACATAGCCAAGATCGGAGTAAGACATATCGAGATACTCCAATGATTTGAGGGGATTTAAAATGCTGACAAAAGCATCGGATAGTGGATTGTGCGATATGTCAAGTTCCTCGAGATGTTCAAAAACATTAAATATATCTGGAAGCTTTCGCAGGCTGCAATTGCTCAACGAGAGCTTGTGAAGTTTTGGCAAATGGCGCAGCACATCTTTGAGATGTGGCGCAAACATTGGATTACCGCTGAGATTTAAAACACGAAGCTTACTCGCATTTTTGAAGGCTTCCTCGGATAGGCGATCTTGCAATTTGCAATTAGACAGATCGAGGGATTGAAGATTATGCAAATTATGACCGAGAGTGCTTCCAACGTCGAGATGATGAAGCTCATTATTCGCTAATGAGAGTTTACGAAGATAATGATTTTTTGAAAATGCATCACCGGGCAAATTTTTTATTCCGGTATTTCCAATGTCAAGACTTTCAAGACGCACCAGAGGTCCGAGAACATTTGTCCAACTCAATGTGCTCAATTGATTGTCCCTCATCTCGAGTTCACGCAAATTTTCCAATTGTACAAATGCCTCGGCCGAGACGTACGTCAAATTACAGCCGGAAAGCTTTAGATACTCGAGATTCGTCAGATGATCAAATGGTCCTGGCTTAATACGCTCCAGTGGATTGTTGGACAGATCGAGCTTGTTCAGATTCGTCGTGTTTTGAAAAAAACGTTCGTTCAAACGACGAATGCCACATGTGCTTAGGTCCAGATAGAGTAGAGTACGACAGTTGAGAAAGTGACCCTTTACCTCGGCTAATGGATTGTTCTGCAGCTCCAGTGTTATGAAGCCTGGACTGTCCCTGTTTGGATACGTATGGAAGAGGCGTGTTTTTCATTAGCGTACCGACAAGTCATGAAAAGAGACAACTATGACAATGTATATTTTGTGTGCGTGTGTGTATGTGTGTGCTGAAAATTACGAGATTATTGGTGTTAAATATGGGACAGTACCAGACACAACTCGACCAACGTCTCAACTCAAAGCTGCCATATCAATTTATGACAAGCACAAATGAGTTTTTATCAAAATTTTTTTGGAATAAAAATAAATTAGTCTTTTATTATTTTACGCTTAAATATTTTTCAGTTAAAAAATACGGGATAAAATTTATTGGAAAATGATTTTTTCATTTTTTCATTCATAACTCACTTTGAAATAATACATTTTTTTCAATTCTTTCGTGCTTTTGGACTCTCGTTATGAGAGCTCAAAAGCATTATGCTTATAGATCTGGATTTTGATAGCAAAATTGGGTCAATTATTTTCTTTCGAAAAAAAATAAAAATTAAAAAATGAGAATCTGCCAAAAATCATGTGGATTCCAAAAAAAATTAGTTAGTTTAGAGCTGTAACGATACTATCAAGAATTTAGGTTTAAAATACTGATAACTTGGCCTCGAGTCACTGCAGGATATTTTAAACCGTGATATTTGTTTTTTTTTCGAGTCAATCATTGGTCAATTTGTCTCAATTATTCCTCATGTATATACCTGAAGGTCTCCTTGTCAATGTGAGTTATGGCGTTGAATGAGAAATCAGCATCAAGAAGATACGCAAGTCCGGCGAATGACTCTGTCTTGAGTTCGGTTAGACGGTTGTGAGCGACTTGTAAGCGACGTAATTTTATTCCCGGTGGAAAAGGTTCGACATGCTCGATGTTGTTGCCATTCATGTCGAGAATATAGACATTTGGGCTGATCTCCGAGGCAGGTATGCTCGTTAGATTGCTCTCTGAACAATCGGTGACCCAATTTATACGAAAATAATGACAGTGACAATCATCCGGACAGGCTTCCTCGCCGAGCTCGGCATTGCCGAATATTATCGCAGCCCCGAGAATACCCAAGACTGTAAAAACTCTATTTGCCATTGTTGTTCTCCTTATCCTCTCTAGTTCACCTAGAAAACAAAAAAAATATCGAAAAATTCGTGAAAAAAAAACCAGTTTTTTTTTTCTCGCACCATAAAAAGCTCTCTAAAATCTTCGGGAAATTATTGCGAGACGTGCAATTAGATATTCAATGCATACATACTGTTAGTCGGTCGTTCACAGTTAATGTTATGTAAAAAAAATTGTTTTCTTTTTCAGTCAATGAAGGAACACCGAGAACGATGAGATGGAATTAAATTTGGAGAAACTTCGTTGGACACTCGAGAAAGGTATGATATTGCCAAGCGAGTCTCTCGTTCTACATTGCTTCAAACACATTTGTACTTATTATACGAAACATTTGACTCGTGTAGACTGTGCATTTGATGATATGGAAAAGCGGGGCGAATGAAGCAAAGAGAGAGGGAGGGAGAGGGAGAGAGAGAAGGATCGTTGAGAACTTCGCTAAATGTCTGGCGCAAGTGGACCAATTGTATGTAACAAATTGACGGTTGAGTGATTGTCAGTCCGAGATGGGAGGCGCACTTGATAATCGAGAGTTGACGCGTTGGCATAAACGCGCATGGCGCAAACAGGCCATTGAGCCCATTCTACTCGCCGGACAATCATACATTTTTGAACGATCGTCGGTTGCGACCACGAGGAGCATTTTTTTGTCGACTGATCACCGATTTTCGGATTACAACATTGCTCGGGATATATGAATTTTATATCGGAGTTAGTCTGCCTCGGATAACCAACATTTTACGAGAAAAGCTTTGACACACCAGCCAGCTGATAACGATGAAAAAATTCTGCAGTCTAGAGAGCAGTTCACTGTTTGGATTATATACTTTTTTACAGCTAGTGTCGCAGTCATACCTATTTCGGCGATTTTTTTATACGACCTATCAGCGAGAAATTTCTGATTATAAAAAGTGGTCAAAGACGAAATATTTCAATATTTTTATTTTTAGAATTCTGAAAATGAATCAACATTTTAATTATAAGTGTGACTCGGTCTGGCCGATATAGATTTCCTTATACTCCTTGTCTGAGTTTTCTTTCTTATTATTATTTTTTTTTTTTACCGAATGAAGAAAAATTGTAGCTCTTACTTAATCTCTTCAGATACTTGTTATTTGTTTTCCACTAATTTCTTGAAAACTCAAGAATTACCATTGGAAACACCGTAAACGTGTTTAAGAAAAATATTTTTACATTCTTTTTTAATATTAAAACATTTTCGATCACGTATTTTTCTAAAAAGAAAAAAGTCATGCCTTTGAAACGAGCCTGGAAATTTGTCCTCTCTGGTGTAAAGCCTCGAGGCCTCGTCTGCAAATCCAAAGAGACTCACACATATATATATATATATATATATGTGAGGAAAAGGGTAGAAAAAAGCAAGAGACTCGAGAGACAAAATTCGGCATCGAGGTGCGAGTAGGGAGAATGAAAGCTGGCGGAAAGTTTTTTGGTACCACCTTATATATATATATATATATATAAGGTTCCCTTACATGTATAGGAAACGGCAAGCGGAAGGCACTCATGCGTGTGCAGCTCCTCGTTGTATATTGCAGAGAGACTCTGAGGGCAAGGGTACTTTATTATGAGAGAGCACGAAGAGAGAGGAGCGTAAAAGTCTCGTCGTAGTCATCCCCGGAGCATCTCGACGGTGGTCGTGCAGACGCCCATGAAGGATAAAGGGCTTCCGCCCTTCGTAATCCCATGATTCGCACGTATACGGACCTATACATATATATATATATATATATATATATATATATATATATATATATATATATATATATATATATATATATATATATATATATATATATATATATGATGCACACGAGTACGCACTATACATCCACGAGTGGCTGCCTCAATCTTCAGTCGTACAGATGAGAAAAGAAGGACTGGAAGGGTATAGATGAAGAAAAAAACGGAGTAAAATTCGCACATGGCCTGTGGAAATTTTATTGTTCCCTCATTCGTATCTCATCATGCTGCAAGCGCATTGTCACGTACCCACTCGAGTCACCGGTGACTGAGAATCCGTGAGATTTTTCACGGGTCTCACCAGACACCCTCGGAAACACCCATACAAATTTCCCATAGAGTTTAGCAAAGATTTTTTAATTTTTCATAAAATTATTTACTCAACATAATTGGGATTAATTTTCATAATTTTTTCAGCAACTATATAAATTACCCTAAAATCAATTATTATCGGAATATTAATTGAAGTGAAAATTAAAATTTATCCGAACTTAAGTATAAAAATTCATTCAAATTCTATCCGAGCGAAATAAAATTTATTATTCGATTCAGATTTTATTTTACTCAGGGTGTAGAGTTTAAATTAAATTTAAACGCAACGCCCGCGATCTAACGAGATATCGATAAATTCGGGAGAGTTCGTCGTGAGATCCGTCATCACTTTTTCCTTCTCTCATGGCAAAGAGAATTTCTCAAGAGCCGCTAATAGCGAATCACTCGATTAGGACTAGGAGATTTTTGTAAACAGTTGAGAAACGGACGCGTCTCCCGTATAAAATTTCTCTATCACTCTTTTTCGCGTAGTCATCTGGAAGGGCCGAGTTTCCATTGCGGGCCAATATAGTAATAAATGTGTCAATTCTGTGCACCGCTCAATTCTACGAAGAATATTTCGTCCTTCACCAGCGAAATAACTACAGAACGACTGCAGCGTGTGATCCTCTTTATTATTCGATATGATCGGTCACGGAAATTGATCACCAAAAAGGAATGGATCGTGAATCGACGCCAGATCAACCGCCATTATTACCACCTCGTGGCACTCGGATAATAAAAGATAAATTGTCTACGATTGCGCTTTTTTTTCTTTTTTTTTTTAAGAAGAGAGAGATAGAGATAGAATTGTGAGATTTTTTTTCCTTTTCTTAATTGAGCATGTAACGTGCAAAATGCGAGTGTGATTAATTGTAAAACTTTGTAAAACCATCTCAACGGTCATTGATATAATAAAAACTTCACGTATATTAATATTTTTGCCCGTTTCCCGGTTGTTTTTTTTTGTATTTTTCCCTCATTTCTGTTATATATTTTTTTCGATGGTCAACATGCGTTAATTATATTTATGTTTCGATCGTTTTTCCTATCTTTATGATTTACGTGGCCATTAGATATTTGGAATACGCGTAGTGACCTTTGAGATCGGCTACCAAGTGGCGATACGAACGAGAGCTTATGAAAACGAGAGTAAAATAAATAAATAAATAAATAAAATCCTCATAATAATCATTACAAGGGTAACAGGGATTTGTGGATTATCATAAAAGTACCAGAAAAAATGGTTCATTTATGTGGAGCTTTCACGAGAATATGTGATCCTTCTCGAGTTATACAGGAAGCTTATACTGTGACCTTGAAATTTTTTCGTGTCTGTAGTGCAGAGTCTTATCACACTTTTTCATTATTTTTGCGTTCGCACGTGAAATGTTCCTGATCCCACCAGCGGGGTACGACGACAATCACAAGACGACGGAGATTCTCTTGAAACTTTCGGGTCGGGGTATCGAGATCAGAGAAGGGACAGCCATCACGGTCATTTCGACGCTGGAGACGAAAAAATTCAGGCCAGAGATAGAAGTAGAGAGAGAGAGAGAGAGAGAGAGAGACAAGCCTCTCTCTGGAATTTTCTCGCCCTCCTCCAAGTCATATATATATATATATCGAGGAAGGAAAACAGGGAGGGATGATCCGGGGATTTCTCGCGCGGTCCGTGGTGACAGCAACGAAAGATAGAAGTAGAGAAGGATGATGAGGTAAGGGTCGAAAAGAGCCGACTGGGGGGGGGGGGGGGGGGTTTAGCGAGGGCTTCGTTGAGCCGGCTTGCGTGGTTGACGAAGGAAGCCTCAATCCCACACCCGAGGGTCTCTCTGGCTGGTCTTTATAGTCCCAAGAAGAAATACACACGTCTTACACACACACACACACACATATATATATATATTTATATATGTGTACGATAATATATAGATATATATATATATATATAAATGTGTACATGCAACTAATACACTTATCGGTGTGAAAAGTTGCCTATACACGTATAAAGTAAATACACAATGTATATGCTGAAATCTCGTAGTAAAAAAGAATGTGAGTGAGTGAGGGAGAAGAGGCTGGAAAATAGAGGGTATTAGCTTGCTCATGCTCAAAGAGAGAGAATTGCCCTCGTTGACGCGACTGAAAGCCTTTTATACTGTAACGCTCGGCGAATCGATATAGTTATTGGCCATTCTCTCAATGATCACATCATCAAAAAGCTTCTTACTTGATTTAACAACTTTTATTTGAACGAATCTAACGTTTATTTGAATTAAAAATATATTTATTTCATTAAAATTCAATGAGGGCCATAATTTGGATCCTGGCAAAATTTATATTTAAATTTAATATAAATACCCAAATAAACTCGATTTCAATGAGAATATTTTGCACGAAATCGTCCATGATAATTATTTGTGATTTTTGTTTGTTTTGTGTGGCCAATCACTGTGCCATTTATTTATCTATGCATAGCGATGACACGGCAGTAGAAAGTGTCAGAGGACAAGGAGAGTTACACATTTCGATAGTGACGTAACTATACAGTGGAATTCGCTCTATACGAGTTTATAGATATATAAATACACAAGCGGGGTGTGTATAACCCCAGGGCCAATTGTCGTTGTACACTCGACATTTAGTTATCTCCGTTGGCACCATATAATGCCGTTGTACACGCATCGATAGTCTCTCGCCCTTCTCTCTCTTTCTCTCTCTTGTGCTTGTGTCTCTCTCTTCTCACCCTTCCGGGATAATCGAGGGTCAATCGCGGTGGCATAAGTGCTCGTAGCCACAGAGTCAAGCTCCGTCTGTCTCGTAATTCGTACTGTAACGGCATAACTATATATCTATACATTGTACACACACGTACCATTTTCCTGAACCCTTTCTATGCGCAGGTATAGCTATTGTGACAGCAGCCACACAGGGGATGAGGCTCATTTCGAGTTCTCGCGATGAATCCTCGTAGTATGCTTCAGTTACTTTTACTGTGTATACATTATGCGAGTACAATGTTGGAGTGTTAGACCAGTATTCAGAGATAGAGAGATGTAGTCGAAGCTACTCGGTATTCGTTTGGCACTTGGAATACTCGCTTAATACGTCAAGTACTTAGGCAAATATTCACTCAATTAAAATGCTTATTTAGCCTTGGAGTATGTATTTATGGCCTTGAATAATTTGAAATATCAAGTGAGACCACTTATTTGATGATTCAAGCTACTTTAATAAAGCTTATTCGGTATTTCCAGTACTTTTTTTTTATCATATCCAAGTACTTGAGTAAGTAAAAGTAGATAAATTGATTGGTAGTGTAAATGGCTTCTTTAGCCTTTTAAATACCCAAAGCTATCCACCTCTCATGCGGTACTCGGTATTTATTTGGCTCTTGGAATACTTGCTTAATACGTCAAGTACTTAGGCAAATATTTACTCAATTAAAATGCTTATTTAGCCTTTAATTATGTATTTATGGCCTTGAATAATTTGAAATATCAAGTAAACCCACTTATTTGATGACTCAAGCGACTTTAATAAAGCTTATTCGGTATTTCCAGTACTTTTTTTTTATCATATCCAAGTACTTGAGTAAGTAAAAATAGATAAATTGATTGGTAGTGTATATGGCTTCTTTGGCCTTTTAAATACCCAAAGCTATCCACCTCTCATGCGGTACTCGGTATTTATTTGGCTCTTGGAATACTTGCTTAATACGTCAAGTACTTAGGCAAATATTCACTCAATTAAAATGCTTATTTAGCCTTTAATTATGTATTTGTAGCCTTGAATAATTTGAAATATCAAGTAAACCCACTTATTTGATGATTCAAGCGACTTTAATAAAGCTTATTCGGTATTTCCAGTACTTTTTTTTTATCATATCCAAGTACTTGAGTAAGTAAAAGTAGATAAATTGATTGGTAGTGTATATGGCTTCTTTGGCCTTTTAAATACCCAAAGCTATCCACCTCTCATGCGGTACTCGGTATTTATTTGGCTCTTGGAATACTTGCTTAATACGTCAAGTACTTAGGCAAATATTTACTCAATTAAAATGCTTATTTAGCCTTTAATTATGTATTTATGGCCTTGAATAATTTGAAATTTCAAGTAAACCCACTTATTTGATGACTCAAGCGACTTTAATAAAGCTTATTCGGTATTTCTAGTACTTTTTTTTTATCATATTCAAGTACTTGAGTAAGTAAAAGTAGATAAATTGATTGGTAGCTTCATTGGCCTTTTAAATACCCAAAGCTATCCACCTCTCATGCGGTACTCGGTATTTATTTGGCTCTTGGAATACTTGCTTAATACGTCAAGTACTTAGGCAAATATTTACTCAATTAAAATGCTTATTTAGCCTTTAATTATGTATTTATGGCCGTGAATAATTTGAAATATCAAGTGAGGCCACTTATTTGATGATTCAAGCGACTTTAATAAAGCTCGTTCGGTACTTTCAGTACTTTTATCATCATATCAAAGTATTTGAGTAAGTAAAAGTAGTTAGATAGATTGATTTATTCCAGTATATAGTTTCTTCAGTCTTTAATATACAAAAGGCTGTCCATCTTTTGTGTTGTAACTCAGCCTCACTTTTTCCCTCTCAATTTAAGTAAAAGTATTAAGTAATAAGTAAGTAAAAGTATTTATCTACTGAGTTAACGATCAATCTCGCATGTTCGCATTGTCCTTGTACCTATTTTCATGCTTACCCATCAGCTCTTCAACATATCCAGTTTCAATTGTATGAATGACAAGAACGAGGTCAAAACGATTTTGAAAAATTGTGAAAAATCGAGCTTGTACCTATCCTATCATACTCTTAAACATCCATCGTACATATGCTCTTTGCTTTTATGTGCACTCAACCCTTTCTCACATCCATATTAATAAAGGAATGCTAATTACGCGCATATGTACAATGTATGTTCTCTATCCGAGTTTCGGAATTTCCCCGGTGTGTTAAAAGTTAGGCGACAGTTGGTACGTTTCATATAGTGAATACCATATATACATATATAGTATATGAAGTCATATATACATTATGTATATATGTTTATACAGAGACGAAAATTTGGAAGTAGCTAGAGGCAAGAGGACACAGCCAGAAGTCAGAATCACGAAGTACCAGCCAGCATACGAGGCTACTGTATCTACTGGCGTAGTGTGTATATCCGCAGTAGTAACGGCCGCCACCCTCTCTCGCTACTACCATAACGCGGTATAGAATTCCTCTTCCTCTTGCAATTCTCATCTCTCTCGTATATACGCCGGTTGAGCGCGTTACACGCTCGAAAGAGCCCCTTTCGTCGTCATCGTCGTCGTCGTCGGATCGCTTCTCCCACATACGCACACCGCACACAAGTATTTTACGTCTCTCCTTTTCCTTTGGCATGTTCTCTCTCTCTCTCTCTCTCTCTCTCTACGATATTGCCACTCGAAAACGTAGTGCCACGTCCCAAACGCTCATATTATCTATATATCTTCAGCTCTCTTACTATCTCTCTCTTTCTCTCCCTTTTCGTGTCTCTTATTGTATGCCCACCCTCGCTTTTTCATCCTAGCATACAGATATAGATATATATTTTGAGTAGAGCGTAGAGTCGTTCGCGAACTCCGCCTTTGGCGCCGCGTGAATTTCTCCTCGTGTTCGTGCACGCGACTCTATTTCGCATTTCGTACGGCGAACGAGGGAGCAGCAATATCGCTACGGGCACTTTTGGTCCTGCCATAGAGAGAGAGAGAGAGAGAGAGAGAGAGAGAGAGAGGGGGGGGGTGGAAGAGCACAGTCATTGGCACCGTTGGAAGAATTTTTGGTGTCGAACAAACGGCATGGGGAATTTATTGGGAGGAAAAATATGATAGGATGACGACAATCAGTGATTGGCAGTTTTTCTTTGACCTGCCAATTGCTGTGTCAGAATTTGCTTGTTCAGTGAGGGAGAGAGAGCCACAGTAGAACAAGATAGACGGCCAGGCTGACGCGACTTTACGACCCTTCCCTCATCTCTCTCTCTCTTACTCTCGTTCTTCCAGCATTTGCACTCCCCCATAACACCCCCTAACGCTTCCCAAGATATTCATACTTTTCGACGATATATACTTTGTATTCCTATGTATATATATATATATATATATACACATTTACATGTAAGATCGTGTTGAGGCTGCCAGAAGCGTTTGAGGCTCTTGGAGAGATGAGGGTGCGCTCGAAATGCCTCCTCTTCCAAGTTCTGTAGCTATACTGATTCATAGCCTTTCAGGCTGGTGTATCCCGCACGCTCTACTGATTATCGGGAGAAGCACCGAGGCAGCTGTCAGAGACGCCTGGTCTTATTCAGACTTTTTTTTGTTTTTGTTTTTCCGAGGGTTATTTGACTCGCAGGAATTAACAGAATGCACACAGGGGAAGAATGAGAGTATTTGAAACAAAAACGGGCTTTACGCGTTTCTGTGTAGCTGATGGGTAAAATGGTATTTCGTGTAGAAAATAGAAATTTTTTTAATGGATTTTTTTTTTACTACTGGAAATACATTGGGGAAAGAAGATAAATGAATCAGAGAGGAATGGAAATATCTTTGTGAGTTATTTTAACTGGGTTCTGATGGTTATATTATTGATGGTATTTTTTTTATTATTACCAGCGAATGATATATATTCTAACTATAATATATTTCGAGGTCCCGATTAATTTTTTATTGTAAAATCATTAATAGTTGTTAATTATTATTACAGAATTTGATTTTTTTCAACAATTGTTAATCGCGATTAACCAGTTTAGCCAGTAAATAGTATATAATTATTTTTCCGTATTCATATTATTTTTAAATCCTTAAATGATAGTTGATAACTTTTTCCAACCTTTATAATATCTTTCTTTCCCTCCATTCGAGCAAATATTCCATCACATTCTCTATATTTATTCTCGATATATAACATTTTTAACAATCATCTAAAAAAATAGTTATATATGATTTTTACGGCTCACCTGTAGCTATAAACGTGCGAGTACATTTGAATTTTTTTAAGCAACCAATGCGCCAATTTTTATCGATATTTTTTTTTATCGCCTAGAAGGAAAGGGGTATGAGTCGGTAGACGGAATGGCGCGGCGAATGTCGAAACGTTAACTTCTCACACTGCTTCCAGGGGATGGGGAGGGGATTGGAAAAGCCAAGCCACATTCGTTGACCCTATTGCGCCCTGTGCTGCTCCTCTCGATCCCATATTTTTTCAAGCTTCACCCCACGCTCTCTCGTCCACCTCTGTTCGCTTCACTTTTTCGCAAACGCCCTTTTTTTTTTCTTTTCTCTTTCCCTCTTTCTCTCCGAGCTTTTTGGGCACAGTCAATATAATGTTGTATGTACTGGCCGTGGAACGAGGACGAGGAGAGTGGGGGAGAGCTACGCTCTCACCACGTTCCTATGTCGGGCGCCTCCTCTCGATTTGTCAAAAATGCCTCGAATGGAGAGAAAAGAAAGACATCGCGTAAAAGGATATCCTGGCTAGGCTTTTGACGGCTGTCTGACTATTTTTCTTTTCTCTACTTTTAACGTCATGTATCACACGTTATATTCACTGTGCACACATATGCATATGTATATACATCGATACAAATATACAAATATTGTATATATATATGTCTATGTCCATATTTTGTATTCGAGACTCGGAAGACTCGATGTTGTTGATGTCCCGAGCCAACAAATATTTGCTTATGAATCGCTCTGGGGCGCTAATGGACTTGCTTTTCTAGTGGACACGCGCTCACAACCCAGAGACAGGTCCATCATCTTCTCGCTGCTCCGAGGCTGAGACGTATATATACATAGAATGTATAGAATGATCGATTATAGCATCAGTCGCGCTCGTATTATTTTCACAGTGTTGATTGTATTTTTATTTTCGTATAAATTGAAAAGTATTCATCAAAACTTATCATCGATCAGTAAAAAATACATCAATATATTCTCACTAAGAAAAAAATAATATTCAATTTATACATTTACATTCTTTCATTTTTCCTCGTGCGATGAATATTTAAATTTATGCGCTGATACAACTCAAGATCGAACACAAGAATCAACTTTTCCGATAGTTCAATGGGGTCAAAGTTGTCACTTGTTAGTGACCTTTGAGTGTTATACTCGATATTGAACTCTGTAATCGCGGATAACAAGCGTCACGAGGAGGAAAAAGATTGTGGGAAAACACGAGGAAGTCGTTTTTTTTTAACACTTTCTTTTAGGATTAGCGTATTTTTTCTCTGTGTGTTAGCAACGACGTAGAATTAGCGAGAATTTTCACGCGATTGTAATGTGACAGCTGACGTAACGAATCGCTAAAAACTACGATAAGCGACGATCCCGAGAATCTGCTGATGGTTGGACAAGACGCTATTTCAGTATATATATATATATATATATATATACTGAAATAGCGTCTATATATATATATATATATATATATATATATATATATAATTAGCCTTGAACAGACAGCAAACGGACAAAGCACGAAGCACTTTTGTTCCAGTTCGTTTGCACTCGATTAAATGATATATATATAAACTAGTGGGGCTACGCCTCCCTGCGCGCTTCGCGCTCCAACACCCCCCCCCCCCCCGTCCAACCACAAATCTAAACTCAAATCCTCTCTGGTCGGTTTAAAAGGGACACCCGGTATATAACCCCCAATGGTTTCGCTCAGCACCGCCAACTCCCCTGCCTACCCCCTTAAGACTTAACTTATGCGGGGTCCAGCTTTTTCTTTATGGTGGTCAGGGGCCTTGGACTTAACTTATAGGTGGTCGCTCCATTTCGCTCCATTCTTGTACACGGCGGCGGCGATATATTTTTATAGTATAGAGATATATATATAATAACTACAGCGACATGTAGGATTGGGCACGAGCACTGCCATTGATCATCCAATCTTTTTTACCTCTCTCTCTCGAAAAAAAAAAAAAAAAAAAAAAAAATCCAATCATATGAAAATGTGTGGTCACTATACGGTCAAACCAGATTTTCATCGAATGAAAATTTGATCGAATCTAGTCAACTGAGAAAAAAATGATTTTTCCATGACGTTGAGTTCCATTTTATAGGTCACTCCACGATTTAATCATCAAGGAAACATTTGCAAATAATCGTTATAAAATTCATGCCAATCAATAACAATGCATTTTTGTATACCCAAAAATTATACATACAGTAAAATGTTGAGGGTACTCGGATAAAGTTGTACAAGGACCACTCAATTTACCTGCTAATAAAATGGACGATTGACTGCACGTGTAAGACTAGCAAAAAAATATACGTATAGCTCATAAAGTGTGCAAAGGTTTGGAATATTTTCGAAAATGTGAGAGAGGCTCCACTTTCAATGCTGAATTGAAAAAAAAAACATTTTTCCATAATTCGTTGAGTTCCATTTTATGGCTTACTAAGATTTCATCATCAAGGAAACATTTGCGTTATTAAATTCGTGTCAATCAATAACAATGCATTTTTGTATACCCAAAAATTATACACACAGTAACATGTTGAGGGTACTCGGATAAAGTTATACAAGGACCACTCAATTTACCTGCTGATAAAATGGACGATTCACTGCACGTGTAAGACTAGCAAAAAAATATACGTATAGCTCATAAAGTATGGAAAGGTTTGGAATATTTTCGAAAATGTGAGAGAGGCAAACATTCGCAAATAATCGTTATTAAATTCGTGTCAATCGATAACAATGCATTTTTGGATAGGCAATAATTATACACAGAGTAAAATGTCGAGGGCACTCGTATCAAGTCATACAAGGACCACTCAATTTACCTGCTAATAATATGGTCGATTAATTAGAGAGCACGTGTAAGACTGGTAATATATATATATATATATATATATATATATATATATATATGTGTATATGCATATAAAGCTCATAATGTGTGCAAAGGTTCAGAATATTCTCGAAAACGTGGGAAAGGCTCCACATTTGATGCTATATACTATACATAAGAGTCTTGGGCGTTACAATAGACCTTCCCCTTTCAGCCTAATAAAGCATGTATGCCATGCGTGTATGTGTTTGTTCGAGCATACATGAGAGAGAACAATGGACATGTCAAGAGCATTATTGGCCTCCGTTCAACCTCCCAGCAAGAATGGTATATAAAGCACGTACACACACACACACACACAGATATATATATATATATATATATATATATAAATGTACACAAGGCACTACTGATGACGTTTATATTTACACAACTGGTTTGCCAGAGTTAATAGAAAATTGTTCATTGTCGTGATACAACATCCAGGAAGGAAGTGTAAGGAATGGAAGTAAAGCAAGTAGAAGTACAGACCGAAGACGAGGGAGGAACTAATACGAATTTATTCTTTGAGAAAAATCTTATATATATACACACACACACATATATATATATATATATATATATATATATATATACATATGTAGGATAAGTGTATGCCAACCAAAGGAAGAAAAAAGCCCTTGTGCAAGCTTTTTTCTTTCCGTTCGCTTGCGCTGCCTACATATATGTCTTTTCTACTGGACTATCCATGTATATACACACACACATTCATTGTACATATATATATGTATGTCGAGTAGAATAGGCATTTTCCATGGGACTGCAGAGCCAAGAAACGAGCCCAGCCTCCTATAAAGTAAACGGCCAATAAGTTGTTCGACAATTGAGTCAGTCTGGGATTTTATCCTCTCTTACTCTTATCGTTCTAGTCGTCGTTCTATCGTTCTAGTCGTCGTTCTATCGTCCTAGTCGTCGTTCTATCGTCGACGTTGTCATCGTCCGATTCACCAATGTATGTGTATAGCTTGAAACGCGCCGATTGTCCAAGACGCCCGTTTACTTGCCGGACATTGCCAGACTACTCTGTCTTTTCTGTTCAAACTCGGCATTTTCCCTCCCTGTGTCACGACGACGACAACGATGGCAAAATTGCCTCTTTACATTCGATACGCGCTGAGTGCTGACCCAACGATATCGTTGGACCGGGGCCAATTGAGTAATATTTACAGCGCAATTTTTTTCGAGTTTCACCTTGACGCGTCATTCAAACGCGTGCTATGAAAATCAAATTACAAAAATCATACTCCCTTTTTGTTTTTTCATTCGATCCTCTTAGGGAAAAATTAAAACGTTTTTAATAAAATGTAAATCGTAAATGATGGGTTATGTATTATTTAGGGTAATTATCATTTTTTATTACGCCAATTATTTTTTAAAAATAATATACAGATTGATTAAAAGTCAAATTTATAATAATTTATAATAAATTTATAATATGAAAGTTAGCTGAAAAAAAAGAACGTTGGAAAAATTTAATTTATTCAATAAGAATAATTCTGAGATTGAGCTAGAAATAGAGCCTCATTAATTTAATGTCTCTGGTGGGTGATTTTAGGGAACAATTTAATTAGTCGAGCATAAGCAATGGGACGACTTTCCAATCTGTTTATAATTTATTAATTATATTCAGTGATAGATTATTCATTTATTATCAATCCCTTTAAAAAGGCCTAAATCGATGCAAAAATAATTAACAAAAACACGGCCATTTAATTAATTCTAAATAATGCCGACAAAGGCGAGAATAACAACATTCGATAACTGTAAAAATTGGAAAAGGTGTAAAAACGGGACAGTTGCAGTAAATGGACAATTTTCTAGCCTAGAAAAAAAATTAATGTAGTGGAAAACTTTCCGTAGTACTAATAAAAGGTTTAATACTCGCGTTACTACCATTATCGTTCTTTTCACGCAATGGGACCATCAAACAAAGTTCAATTTATTTATATACGTCTGTATATAGATAATATAATATATAATGAAATGAAACGTATATAATGAAATGTCCTGACTGACTGACTGATTCATCATCACCGAGCCAAAACCACTGGACTTAGAAACATGAAATTTGATCAGTACTTTTATTTTATAATGTAGAGATTCACTAAGAAGGGATTTTTCAAAATTCAACCCCTAAGGGGTTAAAAAGGGCTAAAATGTTTTTACACCGATTCAACGTGTGCGAAGCCGCGTGCACCAGCTTATCGTTAGTTCCTCATATATTACTTACGATGAAAAAAAAAACCTCCGCCTCTTTAAAAAAATATTCGATTGACACAAATCTAATAATCGAAAATGAGTGTGGAATTCATTCTCAATAAGGTCTCTAAAGAATGATAATCAACGTTGGTTGGACACACTGGTCGTAAAAAAGTTACATTTGCAGTAAATAAGAAATTATCTCGTAAAAAAAATAAAATTAAAAAAAAAATTGAATGCAGTAGCAAACTTCTCTAGTGCACATAAAAGGGTTAATGCTCGCAGGTAATAATGGCGTTACTTCCATTATCTTTGCTCACTTCGTTATTCCGTTTCATGGTTATTATGCCTCGATTCGCATTATCCCCTGACTCTGAGTTACAATAACACGTGCGTAAGCGTACGTCGGTGGGGATTATACTGCATTTATATATATATATATATATATATATATATATATATATGTATATATATGTATATACCATATATATATGTATATAGTATATTCCAGTGTGCATCCCCATATTGGCTGTTACCTAGCTCGACTCGGGGCATTAGTAAAAAACCCATTCAAGATGCATTTCTTCCAGTTCCTCTTCCCACGGCTATTCGTTCATAATGATTATGCAAACGAGCAAGTAATATTAAACACGTTTTGTTGCGAGTAAAAAAAAAAAGAAAAAAAAAACGTAGTCCCGGCGCGCGTGACTTTCAAAGCAAAGAGAGTACACGCGAGACTCCCTTTATTATAGTTCTCGTGAATTGCTTTGGCAGCTATCCGAGAGGAGAGAGAGAGAGAGAGCTTCGTTTAATCATTATTCGACAAATGCGCGCTCGTTCGTCCGATTAGCACGAAACTCAATACGCTTTAACGGGTAAACAAGGAAACCATCGACTCGACTAAACAACGCGTTATATTATACCCGGTGTGAACGAAATTCTCATCTAGAATTATTCGTAATTTTTTCAAATTTTCTAGTAGGAATAAAAATTAACATTTTTTTTTCTTCCCAATTCATTCGTCGTAAAATCATTTCGAGTGGTTTTTTTTTCTAGTTGAAAAACGTCCTCATCTCTCTTCTGATTAATTAATAAATCGGGAGAGAATCATAACGAATCTTCCGGCAATGGCAATGGCAAATTTTTTCTTCGTCTGGTTAATTCAATTTTTATGATATTCCGCGGAGCCAGGTGTGAATAAATAGTCACGGGTGATACATAGTTTATACGAAAGTGTCTGATAGCAAAAAATATGCATGGCCCGATAACCTTTCGATCACTAATGCATTTATATCGTCTGCATATATTCGGAACGATTTTTTTTTTTCTTACAATTGCCGATGTAGGACGTTATACCTTTAATCGAGTTATTTTTATCGGATGAAATCAAACTTCGTTATAATTCATCACGATTTGATATTAATACAAATATAGCCATATGAGATTAAACCCAATCTACCGTTTGCTTATTCGATGGCTTCAAAGAAATTGTTAACGAGAGATGAGCATTTGAAACGGGATACGTGTCTGTGTCTGACACGAATAAATTGAGATGGGCAAAGGTCAAAGAGCAATATATAACATTTATATAGCTATATGAGTTATTTGTGTATATATATATATATATATATATATATATATATATATATATATATATATATATATATATATAGAACATCATTGGGGTTAAAGCATATCGATATCCTCCTCCCCTTTTTTCTCAATTTATCCGTAGCTTAATCGATGATTGCACGGATGTCTCGACTGTAGACGAGAAATTAAATATATATATATATATAAAGAGGGATTTCCCCGAGGATGGTGGTTAAAAAAAAGCTCGGAGTCACCGTCAGTATTAACCGCGTTCCGGTGCAAACTCGGAGGGGAGGGGGAGAGAGAGAGAGAGATGACTCCAAAGAGGGATCATATATCACACGGAAGATTATTTATACGCTTGTACAACCCCCTTCGCGCTAATGAGCTCAAGCCTTCGTCGGGCTCTCTCTGGCCTCTGTCTGTGCGTCTATATACCCAACCCTCGTATACATAAGTAGTGGGGGAAATATAGCCAAACACACGAAGAGTGAGTTTCATCGACCGAGCTCTCCTGTTTTTCGAGGACAAGCAGAGCTTTTGGAGCGTTCTTGTACTCACTCTGACTCGGCCCTTTGTAAAATTGAGTTTGTACAATTATTGGCCAGGAAGTCAGTCACTGACAGACTCCAAAACAAGACAAAAAAAAAAGAATGAGAAACATGCGATCCATTATTTTATCCGCAGGGTGAGCCCAAACACACGAAGAGTGAGTTTCATCGACCGAGCTCTCCTGTTTTTCGAGGACAAGCGGAGCTTTTTGAGCGTTCTTGTACTCACTCTGACTCGGCCCTTTGTAAAATTGAGTTTGTACAATTATTGGCCAGGAGTCACTCACTGACAGACTCCAAAACAAGACAAAAAGAAAAAAAGAATGAGAAACATACGATTCATTATTTTATCCGCAGAATGAGCCCAAAATTTAATTACCACTTTGACAAGAACAATATGAAGTAGTTTTGATTGAATTATAGATATTTAATTAAAAAAATAATTCCTCAATTTAATAGACTATTTTTTTTTAAATAATATTTAAAGCGGCTGCGAAGGACAATGAAACGATGCTGGCAAATATTTCAATTTAAATGATAAAGAAATAAATGCACGCATAAGAATATATGAATTTATACAACTTTTTCTTATTTTTATATTAAGTATTATATATTATATTTCGATATTTTTGAATCTCTTTGCTTTACGACAGTTTTCACTGTGTCGAAATTACTGCCTTTTTTTTTCTCGTCGTTTCCTGTGGCCAATTATTGTACCATTAATGTATTAAAAGAGAGATTCTAGAGTTAGAATCTCTCTTTATTGACAAAAACACACGCATAACCGAACGGTTACGCGTGTGTTTTTGTCTCCCTTTTGATCGTGACAAAAGAGAGAGCGAGTATGGCACAGAGGCTAAAACCACTTCAGGCCTTGATGGCTGCGATGACAAGAGCAAAGGGGCGAGAGGGAGAGAGAGAGAGAGAGAGAGAGAGAGAGAGACAGAAACAGAGGGATGCACCGACAAATATTTACCGAACCTCGTATTAATCCGGTCTCGTGTCACGTTCCACCGATCATGATTATCCCCTCTCTCCATCTTTCTCTTTCTCTCCCTCTCTATAATTCTGTAGGAAATTATACACGGTGTACCTCTCGATAACACACCAGCCAATATATACATTGACGTCTCCCTCGGTAGGGATGAACCGAGCGAGCGTCGATATTCCTCGGCTTATAACCCTGGCGTTTCCCCATTTTGTGCAATAATACTGATAACAATTTTTCGACGATTTAAAAAATAATTTATACGCACCGAAAATTCCATAAATATAACAATAACAATAATATATATTGACGATAAATATACGTACCACGGATAATTAGGCACACTGTTAAACGCCAATTGCACACTATCGAAGAGATGCACGAATATGCTGTTAAATAATCGAATCGGAAAAATTGGAAAAATCGATTTAGAGTGCTGATAAGTGAATTTGTGTCATAACGCGCAATATCTGCGCGTCGCATGGAGGCCTTTTGTTATTCGAGGGATTCTGATAAAGTGCAAAAGTCAACGTTGAAGAGAAAAAAAAACTCACTCACACAGATAAAGTGCTCAGATATTTTCTCGTTTTGAATAAGACCACGCGTTGTATTACCGAGGTCAGGGTGTCAATTTATGAGCGAATGCGCTTCGGGCGTGAAGACGTAACCTTTGACTAAACAAGCAACTACGTCGCGAAGCTCACGACCTTCGCGCCTCTCTGCAATCCCTTCTCTCGCTTCTTAGATATATTGCTCGATTCTCTGTTCATTGGTGGTCTGACCAATGATTTGGCTTTAAATATTGCACTATATATGTGCGTTTATGTTTGTGTGCTAATATGCGAGTGGTGGGGGAAACGAGCATGTGCCCGAATGCCTGATTGTCTGCCTCATCACTCGGGATGGAACGTCATCAACCCTGTATATATATATACCTACTGTGCGTGAGTTCTCCTTCCAAAAGACTTGACAAGGCCGAGCGCACCTGATCCACTGAATTCTTAATGATTTTTGACACTGCTTATAAATATATATTTTTTTTTTAATGCATATTTAAAAATATTTGTTAAAGTTTTGTTTTTTTCAAGTTTGTGGTCTTGTCCATAGTTGAAAAGAGTCCAAATAACATTTCGTGTTCCACAAAAATATGATAAAGATTCGTTTCTCGTTAATTGGTGTATTTTGTACTCGTTCAGACATTTACCTTCATGATTGCATCGAATTATTGTATTAGGGAATATTTAATGGAATGGCCGATTTAATCTGCTGAGTCAGCGAATATTAGACCGACTTACTGCTAGATTATTGAATTATATCAAAACATGAGGTGAATTTTTTAAAAATATATATGCAAGAATGTATGTAAAAAAATATGATTCACTTGTATCAAATATATTTTCAAATCTCTTAATTTTTTAAAGGAAAGTTACTCTTTTTTAATTAAGTATTTAAAAACATAAATTTTTTTGTCCACAATTTTATAAAGATAAATAATAATAATGAAGACAAAAAAGCGAGCATGCTCGAATAATTTCAAAATAATCGGAGATAATGTCTTAAAACGTTACATGAGAATATTATAATCATGATTCAAAGTTTGCATAAAGGAAATACGTTTGTGACTAATCTCGATTGTAGTTTTATGGAAATCCAACGATTAATCTGCCATGCACAGAGAAACTTCTCTCATAACATACATGACAGAAAATATGCATGTACAATATGTTTAATATACGGAGTCGTAGAGAGACAAAACCCTTTCCAGAGACCAAAATCTCCCTCAGACCTTTGCACTAATGATCTCTGTCTCTCGTGGTACCCTCGCATTTTCTCCCATTCTCTCTTTCTCTCTCTCTCTCTCTCCTCTATTTTCCCTTTTCATTCTCCCTCATCTTCCCTGTTCTCCGTTTCCATTCCCCATTTCCTTTTCACGCTACACACACGCCCTGCTGGATGCTGTCAGCAGACAGGAAGAACCCTTGGCTTGGATCTCGCAGGTCACTGTCAGATTTCGTCTTTGAGATCAAACGTACCGCGTGTAATTCTCGCTCGCGCATGAGCCTCGCAGCTCGAGAGTGTTACAGCCAACATTTTCCATGAGAGATTTATCAAGGTGAACGGCCTGGCTAATAACTTGGGATGATGTTGAACACGTGAGTGTCTTTTATGGAACGCTGCATTTTTCTCGGACAATTTTTCAAAAAAAAAATAACAATTTTTTGAGCAAACAAAATTTTATGATTTAACTTAACGAATTACGATTCCCAATACAATTTTCTGTGAACCAAAAAGTTAGTTTATTACGATACAAAAAAAAAAAAATGTTATCACTCCAAGTCCATTTACTGCAATAAAGAACAAACTTCAAGTATTCAATTCTGAGCCTGATAAACTTATGAATATAAATTTTCCGTATTTTCTGAACATTTAAATAACGACTATAATAACTCTGGAAATATCATAAAGTATCAGGGAGGGTTTACCTACTGACCGACTGTTACTAACTGGACACTGAACGTTTCTATTCGTACAGTTATTGGCCACTAGCTAACAATTAGAATTAACTAGCTAACAATTAAAAATCATAAGTATATTATAATACCAAAAGCATTCGTTATCCAGCGAATAACTGTTTCTGCCAGATAAACCCCGGCGAAGAAATTGGGACATTATAGTGAATCTTATTGGATAGAGAGATTTAAATATGTCAATTATTGTTTATTTTTATCATTCGAGTGGTCAATCACCCTTTCTATTGTAAATTTAACTATTTTTCTTGTATATTCAGCCGAGCAATCCTTTTTTTTTTCGTCCGCTTGAGTCGCCAATCACTGTCCTTTTTTAACCCCTTGCGTGACAATCACTGCTAGGCTTACTCTAGTTCGTACTTTCACCGTTTGGAGCCACTT
This sequence comes from Dyspetes luteomarginatus, assembly GCA_963669185.1. Classification (NCBI taxonomy): domain Eukaryota; kingdom Metazoa; phylum Arthropoda; class Insecta; order Hymenoptera; family Ichneumonidae; genus Dyspetes; species Dyspetes luteomarginatus. The sequence continues at coordinate 8,968,317 of OY769909.1, read as the reverse complement.
GTACGTGTTAAACTGCGTACGTTTATACCGTGCGATATTTGTCGAGAGGAAACATCGCGCATGCGTTAACCCGGCTTCGGACTTTATTTCGTGAAGCTTCCGGGAGATATTACTTTAAAGCTACTCCAACTCTGCTGTAACTTACACGTTCATCATACCTTGTTTTTTCGGGCACGCTGCGTTATCAAGTGTAGAGATGCGAGAGTGAGGAGAACCAGTAGATATATAGATATATGTATATGTGCAGGCGACAGGAAATCAACTCGCTGGTTAAAAACGATTCGTCAGCTTGGTGTCCACGCGCTTATAGCGACGCTTTGTAGATCGACTGTGAACTGTACATTTCGACCACGGTGGACGGTGGCGCAGTGAGAGATGTCACCCCCCCCCCTCTCCCCCCACCCCACTCGGGAAGCTTTTTTTTCACAAACAGTCTCGTTCCTCTGCAGTTTCTTCCCTCTCTTCTTCGCCAATTTGCGAAGACAATACTTATTTATTGTCGTAATTTGGAAGTGGTGAAGAATTTGAACGTTTTTTCCGACTCCGCGGATGAGTTTGAAATGACGAAGACAATAATTAAAAATAACTTTTTGCCAGTAACTGGAAAAAAAGCTCGCGAGAGTGAATAAACTTTGTATGATGTGACTCGTGTTTAGGTACGAGACCACTAGCCCGTCTAGCGTTTTCTTCCCTATCCTATGCGCTGCAGCGGTACACGTGATGAGAGAGAAAGAGAGAGAGAAAAAAGTCCCAGACATGCGCCGTCGACCGATCGACCGTGCAAATCGTGGGTGTCAGCGCGCATAGAGAAGAGACAGCGGCGTGCGCGCGCGGCTTGAAAATTATTTTCAGCTCAATTTTTTTCAACTTTATTTTATTCACAACTCTACTCTTTCATACTTCTTTAACATTCCATTTCCATGCAAAATACCGATAATCCGATTCCGATTCGTCGAATCGAATTATCAAATGGAATTTATTAGTCAAAGAATTTTCCAACTGCTAATTGGATAATTTTAACGATCGATGCCCCCTTTTGATTTAATTTTACGCCACACAGAATACTCGACTGCTATAGATTATGAACGAGAGAGAGAGAGAGAGAGAGAGAGGGCGGTGAATGACACACGATTTTCACTACGAAATATTACCCTCATTTATTATGTCGAGTGGATCGAAAATTATTGGGGTTTTATAGTGAAAGAGAATTATTGCGAAAGTATGAAAATTAATTTGCACGTATAATCAAAAATAATAAAAAATATTATTTTTTCGTGATTCATTTTTTTTTTTTAATGATTATTTATAATGAATGTATTATGGAATAATTGGCAATTATTTCTTTTCGAATGGAAAAAAAACCAGTCGATATAACGAATAACGTGTATCGTTCCCTCGCGCATACTCATATGGAGAACACAGCAGACGGTTTCGAAAAATGATATACTGGACCAATTCAGACACTATAATAACGTAGGATTTATCTACTGGTCTCTCTCTCTCTCTCTCTCTCTCTCCCTCTTTTTCCCTCTGTCTCGAATTTGGTATATATGCACGATGTCCCCAAGCTGAGATTTATGCACGATTTTCGCAAACTCTCTCAATATTACACTATTTATAGTATGTGGCTGTATACATATATATATATTACGTCCCAGACGAGTAGAGTATAGCCGAACTCTCTACGACACATTGTTCAATATTTCACATACCCTAGGATAGAATTTGTTTACGAAGACGAATGACGATGCGATTGCCCGATAATTTTGGTGATTTTCTGGAATTTTGTGCAAAAACTCTAATATAAAATTAGGTCAAACGAAAATAGAAATTATAATTATTCTTTTCAATTCCAAATTGATATTGAGAAATGTAGAAAAGTTTAGAATATTCAAACACGCCCAGATCGATTGAAAAATATTGTTCATACGTGAAAATTTCACCAATTTAGATTTTTTATTTCTTTTTTTTCTTTCAATTAGGGGTCAAAAAAATAATCCATCGATTAATTGATTGTTTTATTTAATAATCAAAAAAGATGTACGAAAACTCGAAAAAATTGGGTTTTTTTTTAGATCGAGAATTGTGAATTAAACTGAACTTTTGATTTACATTAATATGTTCAGTGATTTTTCATCGAGAAGCTTTTTGATAATAAAAATTGTAATATAAAATTAGGTCAAACGAAAATAGAAATTATAATTATTCTTTTAAATTCCAAATTGATATTGAGAAATGTAGAAAAGTTTAGAATATTCAAACACGCCCAGATCGATTGAAAAATATTGTTCATACGTGAAAATTTCACCAATTTAGATTTTTTATTTCATTTTTTTCTTTCAATTAGGGATCAAAAAAATAATCCATCGATTAATTGATTGTTTTATTTAATAATTAAAAAATATGTACGAAAACTCGAAAAAATTGGAGGTTTTTTTTTAGATCGAGAACTGTGAATTAAACTGAACTTTTGATTTACATTAATATGTTCAGTGATTTTTCATCGGGCAGCTTTTTGATAATAAAATTGTGCAATCAGTGAGAAATTATGATAAAAATGACTGCATCATTTTTTAGTGATAACGAAAAGTGCGTTTGTATGTATTAGGCATCCCTACTGCGCCATCTCTCTAAACCCCCCGCCCCTCCCCGCCTCCCCCCCCCCGCCACTCTCTCTGTATCTCACTATCTCACTGTCATATATACACGTCCTCCTCGATAATGCGCCCAGTGCGTGACGTGTAGCGACCGGAATTCATGGGATTGTGTGCTCGTGATTTACTGCAAACAGCGACGACGAATGAGCCACCCATATATAGATATAAACATGGAGATATTTATATATATATATGTATATATATATGTATTTATATGTATATATATATGTATTTATATCTATATATATATATATATCGATCAATCTATGAATTGATGCTGCGGTCTGAACTTGGCAGATCGCGTTGATCCATTCAATCTCTCCGCCACGTCGCGCACCCTCGATCACCCTTTTCTCCCATTTTCGTTTCTCCTTTCCTTTTACTGGAGATATTCCAAATCAACGTTCATTATAGTATATGATGAACGATCAATCATTCAATCGACCCCAATTGTATGATAATTGCAGACCACTGTTTTGTCGTTGCTTGAAATGTACCAACGATAATTTCATCAAAATTGAGAGGTTCAGGTCGATGTAGAAATTGCCAATCAATATAATTGAGTAATATAAATCAATTTTACCAAAAATAAACTAAGTTATATTTGATGAATATTGAGAAGTTTCGGTACCTGTGAAAATAGTCCATGAATATTTCATTCATATTTAAATCAGTTTGAACGAGAATATTTGATATTGTTCATCTCGTATGAAAATTTTCATATACACAATCAAATTTTCCACTTTATACAATGGTCTGCCGATCGAAATTGTCACATACATCGTAATGGAATTTTTAATTATATTTCAATGCAGTAAATGTGAATGGAATTTACAAATTTTAATCCATCCATCTACCAAAAATATAAAATAGTCGATAAATCAGAAAAAATTTCAATCATATATGTGATTGTAAAATCAAATTTTGAGGCCCTTTTGGGCTCATACAATTTACGAATGAACTCATCGGTTTAAAAAAAAAAAAAAACCCCGATATATCGCGAAGTTTTAAGACGAAATAAAGTTTCTCTCAAACAAAGCGCTTTCTCGTCGATCCACAAATGTCAGTCGAGCCTGTCATAAATGTCGTCGAATAAAAATTAAAAACAAAAAAAAAAATGAATAAAATATGAAAAATATTTTCCATTCTCTCATCTTCCCGCCACGTCGTATTACAGACTGTTGGAATACATCGGAATACAAAAACGTGTTTCATAGCCGAGCGAGAGAAAAAAATAAGTGAAAACTCGGTTACTGAATGGAAGAACGAAAAAAAAAAGAGAAGTTGGAGGGGGGGGGGGGAGAAGAAGAAAAATATAGTGTCGGGTTGATCCATAAAGCGGAGAGGAGAGTCGAGTATGACCAGTAGTGTACTGGCCATGGTGAAACACACGTATAGCTGAGCTACCAGCATCGAGAGCTTTCGAGTTTGCCCATGAAATTTTCATTTTCGGTGATTGACGAGCCGCGTATTCCATCGTTCGCCATATACTCGTAAATTTCGTAACATTTATTGCATGTAAAATGACTGCTGAATTGTACTTGAGCGATTGAAGTTATCGCAATACTCGATCGAGCGACTGCGCATACATACAGAAATAGAAATAAATATGTACTATATGCAGGTTACACATATATCTATATATAAATAAAAATCACACATGCATTAAGTATATACAGGCAGAAAATAATTATTTTATAAATAAAAGAGGAAAATATTGACGACGAAAAGAGGAAAATATTGGTAGTTAATGATGGCCCTTGGCTTACGTTCAGAGGCTGATTCTATGTCTGGACTCTGAGAATGCCATTCGTTTAATTCCGAAATATATTTCAGAATTTTCATATAAAAGAGCACTCTGAAAGTTGTAGAAGTTTTTTTAAAAATTGATATAATTCTATTTGAAAATTGTAATTTTTTTTTTTTCAAACTTGGCCTAATAGTAAACCCAAAATCAAAGCTCGAACGATGTTGCGATCATAATTATATTTTCCCGTTAATAAATATTCTTGAATATCCGACGGAATTATCAAAATTATAATAATATTGAATTATTTTTTCGATAATTACGAATTAAAACTAACCCTTGTCATGAAAATTAAAAAAAAATCGTTAAGATTTCCCAAATCTTTACATATTTCATTTCCCAAGCTTTTTTTTTTTTTCATTGAGCAAAGTGGATAGCAACGCGAGGGAAAAACATATGTAAATCGTCTTTCCCCACTTCTTAATATTTATAAGCTTATCGATGGTCTCTTATCTAACAAGACGTGGATATCCAAAAGAAATATAGAGAACAAGGAATAATTCAACAGTCGATCGTTCGATGGTTAAATTATTCTCTGATAATTGCATTTGAATATTTGAACCGTTTGGTCAGGTTAATGGTGTTGGTTATGCATATACATATATATATATATATATATATATATATATATATACATATATATATATATATATAACGGCACACTCTGGTGAGAGAAGTTGCAGCACTCGCAGAAATTTCTCATGTAGTTGGAAAACGAATTTCTGCCTTCCGCCTCCACTTCCTCGTCCCTTACTGCCGGCTTAGCGAGAAAGTACAACACGAACTTGGGCTTGGGTTGAATCAATGATCCTCTCGTCGAGTACACACACGATTCCTCGACGCTTCATCATCTTAATTGATCCGCGTCTGCAACTCTCGTCAATCTCTTTGAGTCGAGACTTTCACCCTCTCGTGTTACACGTACAAGTCGCGTTTATATTCACGCGTATGTATTTTTTGTGTCTACACTTCTTCTCTCTCTCTCTCTCCCTCTCTTTCACTCTCCTCCTCTTTTTTCTCGTGCACGACGTACAGACTTTAATTCCCTCTAGTGTGCGGGTGGTATTTTTATGTACGAGAGGCATTAGTCGCGATGTCTTTGTCCAAACAGCCCATTTTGGCAAGTTACTTTTCCTTGCCTTTCCTCCTCCTCCTCCTCCTCCTCTCCTCCACCCCCCAGCCGAACGTGTGAAACAACGAGTGTCCGGGGATTATCATCATTACACGTTTCCGTTTCTCTTGTTTTTCTCGCACGATATATTTATTTCCTTACATGGAAAACTTTTCGTTTCCCTCGATCATTATTCCTTCGTAACTTCATTGATTTATTTTATTCTATCTGATTTGATAGCTTTATTCCTATTTTATTCCATTTCAATTTATCTTTATTTTCATTCCACTTGATTTTTTTATTTTATTATATTTTATAACGTAATCTTTTGGAGCCATAATTTTTTATCGAACTTGAATCTGGTCAAGATTTTTCGCCCCCTCCCTGCCTCCTCCGCTGTTTCTCTTGTTTTTCTCAAACGATATATTTATTTTCTTACATGGAAAACTTTTCGTTTCCCTCTATCATTATTCCTTCGTGACATCGCTGATTTATTTTATTCCATTTCATTTTATCTTTATTATCATTCCACTTGATCTTCTATTTTTATTTTATTATATTTTATAATCTAATCTTTTTGAGGCATAATTTTTTATCGAACTTAAATCTGGTCAAGATTTTTCGCCCCTCCCTGCCTCCTCTACTGCGCCGAACGTGTGAAACAACGAGTGTCCGGGGGTTATCGTTATTACACGCTTCCGTTTCTCTTGTTTTTCTCACACGATATATTTATTTCCTTACATGGAAAACTTTTCGTTTCCCTCTATCATTATTCGTTCGTAACATCACTGATTTATTTTATTCTATTTGATTTTATCTTTATTATCATTCCACTTGATTTTTTTATTTTTATTTTATTATATTTTATAACGTAATCTTTTTGAGGTAAAATTTTTTATCGAACTTGAATCTGGTACAAGATTTATCGCATTAAATTCGCAATATGCTCGTGCAGACTGCATAATACGTGATTTAAGGTTGAACATTGAAAATAATCCTGAAATAATCTGCAGTGTACAGTATGTACGAATGATTTTTATTCATTACGAGACTTGAGCGGTCCATCTCGTTCACGGGAATGTTATCCAAATTGTAAAATTTGCCTATTTATTCAACTGTATCGCCGAGAAGCGTTTTCTTTTTTTAATTGCAAAAATAGTTTGGTCGACTTCAGTATATCGGTTGGATTCAAACGAGCGTTGACATTTATTCTCGTTGGGACATTCCAATTCTCAAATTGATTAAATATTCAGGGTTCAGGATCAAAGATTGTAAATGAATAAAGTTCTATATGTTGAATTTTGAACGATTTACTTTTTTTTCGCTATCGAATTGAGGCGATTTTCAACCCTCATATACATATACGACACCCTGTGTGACACGAGGTGAAAATATCCCTTCTGTATATATATATATGTAAAATGACGATTTTTGTCGCTTTCGTCTTTTCAACCCTCGCTCAGCTCTCTCTGTTATCCTTGGACGTGGACCTTTTGTCAAAAATTGCTCCGTTTAAAAAATAAACACACGTACCCGGAAGTCCATTTGCAATGGCCTCCCACCTCTCTCACCCTTTCACCCTTCGGTCCTGGGTCTCTGAGGGAATGGAAAAAAAACTCGTGTTATATTTTTCGCTCCCCCACCTCTCTTCTCCATTTCTCTCAGTCTACGCGTCATCGGGGCCTCTCTTGCTCTCCTTTTCTCCATTATATATTCTCCAATATCGCGTGCGTGTGCGTGCGGAGGCGCGTCAGCGCGCAGCCACCAGAGAGGCTTTCACGGCTCTCCTTCGAGTCTCTCTCGCGGGACGGAGTGAACAAAAAAAACAACTCGATTTTATTTTTTTTATTTCAACGAACACGCACACGAGTCACGAGAGCGAAACAGTTATACAGTGTACACAAATTTGGGAAGAGAATTCTCGAGACCCTGTTGTCGGAATAAAAAATCATGTTTTATCCCTCCAGGCATCTGCAATGCAGAGAAAAAAAAATCGAACCACGAATGAAATTCCCTTCATCGAGGGGTATCAATTTTTTAAAACCTTTTTGAAGCTTCGATATACTCAATATCCTTTCATATACGTTTCCATTTACCACTCTATCGAATCTCCGCAGTTGGAAGAAAAAAAAAAAAAAATCTGTGTAGCTATACACGAAGCTCAACATTTTCCTTGATTAAAAATAAAATTCAATATTGGCCCTAGTTTTTGATTGATACATATGACACTCGTACACTATGTGCATTCAGCATTGCACTGGCGGCGCGTTAACGTCTAATATATAGCTATATGTATCCGTAATCGTTATATGTATATATAGCTATATGTATACGTAATCGTTATATGTATTCCCTCGTCGGTCACTCTGGTTTGTGTGTGCGTGCGAGCATCCCGATTTCGACGTTACAAACGAGCATGAAATCGTTACAAACGCGGTACTCGAGCTGAAAATTTTCCACGTAGGGGCATAAATATCACGTTTTATCGTACTGTGGCAGAGCGAGAGAGAGAGAGAGAGAGAGAGTACTCGGGAACGCGCGCGTGTCCCACAGGCTCCAGCATCACCATTTCGAGATGTGCATAGAGTCCTTTACATACATTTATGCTATAGAGCATATACTTACACATACCGATCCAAAAAACGTACAAAGGTAAGTCCAGAAAAGATGGGACACTTTTTTTGTTATTGTTAATTCGACTTGAACTTTTCGCGTTTCCGTTCAAACAGCCTCGCAGAGAGGCATATTAGAAAAAGCATTTACGTTCAACTTTCTGACATGGAACGAGACATAATTATTAATGTTTTTGAATCGCTAGCGAGTTAGGAAAAAAAAGTTCTAGAGAGATCGACTCATTGAAAAAGCAATTGGGATGAAACTTCACTTTTGATTTAGGGCACAGAGGCTTGGGGGAGGATTTAGATGAGACATAAATCGTGCAATTTTTAAAATTTAGGAATAATTTTCAGTCGATCAATTATTCACACCTTTTTGCTTAGAAATTTCGAGCTTCGATAATTACGAATATAAATGATGAGGAAGATCCGATAAAAATATTTGCAAACGTCGATTGATTTTTCAAGCAAATATTTCGTCTCTCCTGGTGTTTGAACTTTTTTGAAATTCTCCATACTTATTTACCTGGAAATATGCATTTATAATAAATGGCCATGGATACATGGAGAATGTACCTAAAAAATGTACATAGATTTATCCTTGCCTATATGGTAGATACATGTCCAAGTTGCGTTTCACGAAGCTTCAAGTTTTACGGGTTTGGCACGATTTCCCGCTGAACCGTTCTTATCGCTCTTATTTTAATTTTCATCATTCCAATCATGGCTTTTTGCCCGCTAGCGAGTTAGGAAAAAAAAGTTCTAGAGAGATCGACTCATTGAAAAAGAAATTGGGATGAAATTTCACTTTTGATTTAGGGCACAGAGGCTTGAGGGAGGATTTAGATGAGACATAAATCGTGCAATTTTTAAAATTCAGGAATAATTTTCAGTCGATCAATTATTTACACCTTTTTACGATGACGCTTAGAAATTTCGAGCTTCGATAATTTCGAATATAAATGATGAGGAAGATCCGATAAAAATATTTGCAAACGTCGATTGATTTTTCAAGCAAATATTTCGTCTCTCCTGGTGTTTGAACTTTTTTGAAATTCTCCATACTTATTTACCTGGACATATGCATTTATAATAAATGGCCATGGATACATGGAGAATGTACCTAAAAAATGTACATAGATTTATCCTTGCCTATATGGTAGATACATGTCCAAGCTGCGTTTCACGAAGCTACAAGTTTTACGGGTTTGGCACGATTTCCCGCTGACCCGTTCTTATCGCTCTTATTTTAATTTTCATCATTTCAATCACGGCTTTTTGCCCGCTGGCGAGATGCTCGCCCTCCTGGCGGAGCCGAGGTACAAATTTTCGAGGGTTTGGGACGTGAGACAGAGAGAGAGAGAGAGAGAGAGAGAAAAATCGAAAGAGAGGAAGGGTAGTAGGGGTAGGGGATGAAAATGCGGTAGCCGGGATGGAAGCCAGAAAACTGTGGACGTAACCTATATATTGTCCTAGAGCAGTATAGCAGCAGTACCAGTAGCGATGTCGTCGACGACGTCGACGTCGCGACGCATTCTTGGCTTTGGCTCCCTCGCCCGGGAAAAGCTCTCTTTGGGAACCCCGCGGAGAGATGCGGTTTGAGATATACAGAGTTAGGTGCTCTATGGGGGGGGTGAAGCGAGAGAGAGAGAGAGAGAGAGAGAGAGAGAGAGAGAGAGAGAGAGAGAGAGAGAGGGAGAGAGAGAGAGAGAGAGCGCCAAGGTTTTGGCCAGAGAGAGGATATGATATCCATGGCAGCGAGTTGGCTGCATAGTTTTTTTTTTCAACTATATACGACTTCGTCCTCGTAATACCTCGATATGCCGGCAAGGAGACACTCGGTCGCCGCCTCGCATAATCTTCACTCGAAACTTTTTTTTTATTATCATTATTTTTTAAATATATTCAGGCGAGAACTAACGGCAACTATGGTCCTTTATCGCGACTCTCTCCCTCTCTCTCTCTCTCTCTCTCTCTCTCGTTGAATTTGCAAGAGAAATAGGGTAGGGTCCGCGATCGAGAGAGCGAGAGAGAGTGAGAGAAAGAGAGTTGTCGAGGGCGATACGTGACTTCGATAAAAAAATGTTATCGTCGTCTCGGCAAACTTATGGGTCTCGATGCTGGGCGAGCGTATCTTTATATTATATAAATTTATACGTTAGTTGAGAATTTTGCCCGTTTTCAAATAATTGTCGGGTATGACGTAAAGGAATTTTGAATTGTTATGGTGAATTTTTTTTTCCTTCTTCTTTTTTTCTGTCGATTGCAAAAAATGACTGTGCATTTGACTTGAAAATGTTTTTTTTTTGCTCGTCTCATCGATCCCTCCGCTTTCTAACAGACGATTTTTTAATTAATTTTTTGTTGTGTCAAATTTTGTATATTTATATGATAAATTTTTCAAGAAAGCTTTATATACGAGATGAATTTTTTTAATTCGTGCCCCTCTTTTGATTGATCATTTTCCTAATTTAATTTTAATACTTTATCGAATGAACTTTTTGTGAATCGATGATTTAGCGATTGAGAAAAAATAATTCAACCCCACAATAACGCGATTAGAAATTTGTTCGTGGGGAACATAATCACACCGCGGAGTCGACGTTCAATAAAATTTGCGATTACTACCATTCAATCAAGAGATTAAAATCCCAGCATACAGAAAAGCTCTGAAAAAGATAAAATAAAAAGTAAAAAAAATTAACTTTTCAAAGACATAAATGAAATGTGAGAATTACATCGCTGCAATCCGGGTAAACGTTTTTTAAACAAACGACACATTAATTTGAAAATATTATATGATTTCCGTAATTTAACGAAAAGGAAAAGCTCTCCACTCTCATAAATGGTAAACGTATATATACGCGACTGTAGTTGTGCATCAATTTTCTTATTTTAGTTTTATTTTCGATTCGATCTGACCCCATATATTTAATTCTTACTTTTTTTAAACTCTCTTTATTTTCATTGTCTATTTTTTGAAATGTGTACTTTTCATGAATTTTTATATCTTTTATATTTTTGCATGGACATTTTCGTCGGACAAAAATGTAATCGAACTCGAAGAAATGAATCCAGCATTGAAAGGGTTGGATAGCTAAGGTAATATCAGTAAATTTTGATTGTGAGCATTGTGAAAGGTATATCAGACAGGAATGGGGGTTGAAAGACATGAAAGACCGAGGGGGATGAAGAAAATGTGATTGCGCACGCCATTATTCGATTGTCGAGAGATTAGAGAGAAATCGCTTCTGCACATCTTCTCTTTCTTGGCTACTTTCTTCAGTCTTTGCACACCGCTACCATATGTGTCTGTGTTATATTTATATACATACACATGTATGTATATATATATATATATATATATATATAGTGAATGTGTTATATATGTATATATATATACATATAGTGAATGTGTAAACGGTTTTTTGTAAGACGCGAGTTTGTGCTATATATATATGTCGAGCTTTCGCTTGTACGGTTTAGTACAAATTGGATGACTGCGGGAAGTCGCGTGAGCTCTCTCTGCTTGAACATGACTGATCTATAGGCGTCCCAGCCGCGATTCAAGTACAAGTATAACCTCCCTGAGCTCTATTATATGATGAAAAGTCCATATAGCTGCGTAGGAAGAAGGAAGAAGAAGAAGAAGAAGAAGAAGGAGAAGAAGAAGAAGAAGAAGAAGAAGAAAGAAGAAGAATTGAAGATGGAGTTGGGTGCGGAGGATCTATTAAAATGGATAACGTGCTCGGTCAAAGTCTGGGAAAACTTGGCCTCGTTCTCTTTTTTTCTCTCTCTCTCTCTCTCTCTCTCTCTCTCGTACTTCATCTTCTCGACTCCTTGCACTATATATGTATATATATGCTGGTGGAGTAGATCCCGTGGTCTCTCGTCGTGAGATGGATGCTCCTTCTATGATTTATGAATTCAAATGAACCGCCGCCCCGTGACGAGGCTACTTGGATATTCGGGAATAAAAATTACTTTTAATATATATAAATATAGATGTATATTTTTATATAAATATAATATACTGATACATATCCTGTCGTTTCTCCCTATATATATATATATATATATATAAATATATATACCGTGACCCGAAATATTCGTGCTCGGTGTGCGTGCAGCCAATCGCATGTATGTAACAACAGCGATAAAATAAATGAGAAAAAAAAAAGGACAAAAGAGCTTGGGAAGGTTATATAAGAGAAAGAAAAAAACGCAAGCTCTGAAAAATCGGTAGGGGTTATAATAAAAGCACAGAGACAAACGTTAAGGGTGAAAACGCATTAAACAGTTGCGTGAGTGTGGGTAGAAAAAAAAGAAACGTCTCTCTCTCTCTCTCTCTCTCTCTTCGATGCTCCGTTTTTTTTGCCCTGCCATAGGTGAGATAAGCTGCTCGCGACGGTCGCGGTTACATTATGCGATTTAATCGTCCGCGTCTCCGCACGCGTTTTACGTGTGTGCGTGACATTTTTTTATTTATGATTTTCCATACGTACGGGATCAAGGGTGGAATGGACGGAGAAAGGATGAGGGATGACGGGGGTATATAATCTGTGTGTGTGTGTTTGTGTGCTTTGTCGAGAAACTTTTTTTGTTTGTCGGACACATTTTGCGAGAATCCGACGGGACGGTGAATGGGTCTGGGTATTATACATGAAAACATATCATTCAGAGTCGTATTTGCCTCTTTGTTGAAACGAGTACATTGTTTCTTCTTGTGTTTTAACGCCCCCTGCATGAGTATAGGCATGTAGGCATGTACAGTCTGGCCTGCTGTATATGAATTAAATTCCGTGTGAATCGATCAAGATATATGTCCAAGCATTTCGGTCTCAATAATTTTTTAAACATTTTGAACGTTCAAGTTGACCAATTTTTAACTAAACTGAAAAAAAAAAAAAATTCGACTTTGGATTAATTTTTTTTTTTTTAATTCAACAAGATTAGGCAATTTATTTGAAAATTAAACAACGGCAATGTTTCCCATAACCTGACAATATCAAATTTTAATATTTTTTTAACAATTTAATGCCGCAATAGGAGCTTTTTTTATAGAGACGATTCTTTTTTATTTTTATATTTTGGAAATGCGTGGATTGTGAAGGTTTTTCGTTTAGTTTTGCGAGCCTGGACTGTATTTCGTGTACCTGCGAGCTGAGCACGCACAACACGGGGATGAATTTGCGCTTCGCGAGCTTCGATGAATATCGCGAGCCATGTTGATAGGGGATGATGGAGAAAGCTCGTGTCGTGTTTCACCCGCGTGCTCTCGCTCTCCCAATACTATTACTATTACACAATGCTCAAATGTGTTCGAGACGAGTGTACCAACCCTCTCGCTAGCACATATATATATATATATATATATATATATATATATCTAAATGTATACACGGGACATTTCGGGCAAAGTTGGCTAGTAGAATTATTAAACAAATATTCCTCACCAGTTTGCAGATGAAAACAAAAATCGATTTTCTCATGATCAACGAAATGGCGATCATTCTGAATTTTTCATTACTTTATTTTATTACTTTTTATTATTTTTATTATTCAATTTTAAGGGTAAATGTCCATGTTTGACATTCACCGAATTCAGGTCGATGAAATTATTATTTAAATAATTATTTTTAGAAGAAAAAAACAATTAAAAGGATTAACTATTATTTTGTTAGGAATTTTGAATTTTTTTGCAATCTCATAGTGTTCATTATTTAGATACTATTTTATTTTTAAATGACAATTATTGACAAAAAGGCTGAGCAGATATTTAATAAAAAATTAATTGATAACGACGAAACAGATTTGTTTTTTAATTTGAAAATTGGTGGATGATTTTTTTATCGTTGCCCCAAAAGATATTGAAGTGGGAAACAAATTAAAATAAAGAGCGGCACAGCCCTTCTGATTTAGCGTGGAATGCCCCATATATATATATATATATATATATATATATATATATATATATATATCTAGTGTCCTCCACTTCACCATCAAACGGTCGAGAATATGCCGCGCAAATTTCGCTAAAGCTCATTCACCAGAGTCAAACAAGGGCAATATATCGCTCCCTCTCGTTATGAATTATGAAACGAGAATGCGTAACCGTATGAACAGGTTGCTCCGCTGACCCGTTGTGTGTTTGCGCCCGCGCGCACGGGTGTTTCTCTGTCAGCTGCCCTCTAGCAAAATACATTTTCGTTTTATATATATATATATATATATATATATATATATGAGGGTGGAAATACGTTTTTTTTTTTTTTTTTTTCATTTTGCCGCGACGAGACACTGCCAGGTCTCTTGATACTTTTATACACCACTATATCCTAGTATATAGCTTAGAAATTCGAGGGCTATTCACTCAACGATTGTACCTGATGTGAAAATGGTAAGATAGGAGAAGAAGATTGGAGATTACCACCTGCCTCGTCTCTTCCAAATACCATCTGCCAATATACAGTCTCGAGTCAAATATTCTCTTCGCACCTGTTCCAAGCTCGACATCTACAGCCTGGTGCCCGGTAAAAAAACAAAAAAAACCTATGAAAAAAAAAAGTCGTAATAACCGATTTCCACGATTCTTCATCACTGTACAGATTTTCATTTTCCTCTCGATCTTGCGAGGAAAGCTATTATTATCACATCAGATTGAGAGAAAAATTATTACAGCTATGGATATCGAGAATTAATATATACATATATATATATATATATATATATATATATATATATATATGTATATACAAATATTGCAGAAAAACTACCAATTACTTTAGGGACGAAAAATTATAAAAAACTTTTACAGGTATTTAACGCCCTCTAACTTTTCCAAGTGTTTGAAGTATTTTTAAATACTTTGGCGACTATTTTAATAAAGGGAACTCAAAGTACTTTTGCAATTACTTTTATAAAATATTCGACAAGATGTCATATCAAGAATCGACTCAATGTCGTCATATCGCAGAATGTAATCAGTTCAAACTTTGTTCAGATTTTTTCCTCGCTCGAGTCTCTCGCTGATCTGTGTCCAAAAACTATATATCTATATCTATATATATATATATATATATAGGTATACAGCATATACATCTCGTCGTATACCTGTATACATGTGAGGGTTGGTAGAGGTAGCAGTGGAACGCTGGTCGACGAGGGGGTATATAGCGCTCCGACAGCAGAGAGGAGGCTGCAGGCACCGTGTCTAGGGTTGCCATATAGGGGGTTTTAGGTTGGCAGAGGCGCGGTGGCAACGGTTGATGCCAGTGGTAGTGTGGCTGGCCCTGGTTCTGGCTCTGGCTCTTGTGCTGCTACTGCTGCTGCCGGTCGACGTGCAGCCCGCCAGCCGACTGCGCACATCCCCACAGAGAGTCTTTCGCCGACGAATACGACAATAACCTCGACGAGAACGACGAGCAACGAGATACATGAGAAAGAGTGTGTGTGTGTGTGTGGGAGAGAGAGAGAGAGAGAGAGAGAGAGAGAGAGAGAGAGAGAGAGAGAGAGAGAGAGAGAGAGAGAGAGAGAGAGAGAGAGAGAGAGAGAGAGAGAGAGAGAGAGAGAGAGAGAGAGAGAGAGAGAGAGAGAGAGAGAGAGAGAGAGAGAGAGAGAGAGAGAGAGAGAGAGAAAGAGAGAGTACGTACCCATAGAGTTGGCGAGTCTCTCGCGGAATCAGTGCGGATCGGAGGCTCCGATCCTGCAGTACACGCGGTGCTCTACACCCAAAATCTACGTAACGCTCGTGCATCTCCTCGTCTTTGTCTTCTACTTTCTCTTCCTCTCTCTCTCTGTCCCTTTTTCTTCATCCTCCTCACTTTTTTAGCCTAAGGGTTCGTCCCTTTTTTTTTACCCAGTTTCTTGAATTCTCGTTTTTATTTTTCCGCCCATCTCGCTTATTTTAAATTCACTCCTCTCCATCTTTCTATCATTTTTGTCTCCATTTCTTCCTCAAATTTCTAACTCAAGGCTTTTTTTTTTTAACCCTGTTTCTGTAGTTTGTCAATTTTTTCTTCTTTCATTTTTCCGCCCATCACGCTCATTTCACCTCGCAAGACACTCTCATATCGTTCTCTACTTACCTGGCCCTCGCTGCGCCCTTTCCCTTTTCTTTTCACCTCCGGAGTCGTAGCACGCGACAGCCACAACTTTCTCGCAACCTTTGCGTGGAAAATTCATCTCTCTCTCTCTCTCTCTCACGCTGTCGTTCGCTCTCTCTCTCTCTCTCTCTCTCCAGCTCTCTTTTTCCCCTCCCTGACTGCTTTCACCGTGCGAGCCCGGCACCACCACGCAACACACGCGACCCTCCACCCGTGAGGCCAGTTTCGTTCGAGACATCGCGCCTGTCGGTCGTCTCGTCGCTCTCAAGCTCTCCCTTTCACGAGTATCTACGCGCCTGCTATAAAACTTGCCGCCTACAACAGTCCATGTCGACATCATTTTACCATCCACGCACCTCTTCGTTCTTACCCTCGTTCGAGAGACCCCTCGCGAAGCCTTTGCAAAAAGAAATTCGACACAAGTGAGAATCGTTCGTGCACCCCTTGCAAAAAAAAAAAAAAAAAAAAAATACAAACCTTTTGACAATTCTCTACAAGAAACATTTCAATGTGAAAAAAAAAATCCCTGTGTGCGAGATGACAGACATAAAAATAAATAAACAGGGATAGGAAAAATTTATCGTGATTTTTGTGTTGACGAAATTCATATTAATTTCATATTTATGTATATATATACACATAAATAAATTGAGTTTAAATTTATTACGAATCACCTTTGCTACTTCGTTGTTCAGAGTCGCCAGAGCGACTGTTAGAGTGCTCGGTCACGTGGATTAAGGCCGCATGAGAAACTAGAAACATATATATATATATATATATACATATATATATATAATTATACATGTATATATTGTGCAGTATTAGCTGTATAGCGAGAACGTCAACGTGGTCGACGTATCTGGCGTGAATCGGCGACTGTCAGGGGGAGGGTTGGTTTGTCTCGACATAGTGTGGTTACATGGTGATGGTGTCCCGCGGTGTGTTGTCCGGCCGTGCCCCTGTCAGATACCGCGATTCGCGATTCTCCACTACCGCGAAGGGATGATTTTCACCGCTGGATCTGATATCTCAACGTGATTATAGAGATACGCTCATTGTACAGTCTATATATACATATATATTATTGTACAGTCTATATATACATATATATATATATATAAGTTTAGAGGGTTGAATATCAAGCCCGTGCGAATCGGAGAACGTTGCATTGTAACGTAGAGTTTCTCGACCCTTCGTGTGTATGATGAGACGTATGGCGAATCCACAGGACGACGACAAAGGGGTGTAAAAACGTTTTTTTTTTTCCCCTCTTCCGAGGGAGAATTGCGGGCAAAGATACACGTACAAATTTGCAAAAGGGATGAAATGGAACGATAGTGATCGAAGGGGTGTTGACTGAGAGTGATTTTTCACGGAGATTTTTTTGCCATTGTGATTCTGCCATCTTTAACGAGGAAAAAATCGACGTGGGACACGAATGTAAAAAAAAAAAAAAAAAAAAAAAAACGTCTACACGTGGGTCGATGTTGACGAGTCGGAGATACGACACTCCGTACAATTGGACGTGAGTAAATTATTTATACAGGTTTGTGTGCATTACGTGTTCTTGTACAATTTCGAGCTTTGCCAGCTTTTTTTCAATGGGGGCAACTTGAAAATTTTATTCCAATTGTTCCTCTCAAATAAATAAATAAAACATATGATTTTTGTGCCGAAAAAAGTAAACAGTGAAGGAAAATAGAGTGAAAATAATTGTCTTAAAATTGTACAGATTAATCGAGCTGGTTTAAAGCGAAGCCAGAATAATTGTGATATAAAAATAAAATCGTTCTTTCTTCGACCGAGGAAAGTAATGATTACGCTATAAAATATTCACAAAAAATCTGCATAAAAATGGCCATTTCTCCGAACTCGTTATTATTCAAGATCACTCGATATTTTCTTCTTTCTCATCCAGCTGGATCGAGCTATCCTGACGAATAACAAATTAAATAAAAGAAGAACTTGCCAGATTATTATTATTGTTTTTATTAGACAGAAAATATTATTCCACTTTTGGGTCCTTGTAGCTTTTAACGTTTGCAAACTGCGAGGAGGCTCGTGTGACAAACGAGAATATATATATATATATATATATATATGCAGCAGTGGCCTCACTTCTGTATAGTAATAAAGCAGAAAAGTACTATAGAAGGCGCATATACGCGGCGTCAAAGCTCGCCGTGAGTATGAAAGCGAGTGACACTCGACTGTTGAGTACGCATATATATATATATATATATATATATATATATATATACTCTCGCTATATACATCGTGGGGTTTTGCACCACCGCAAAAATACAAGCATATATACATACACGTGGATATATAAAAGGCAACATCGACATGAGAACAGTCTCGTTTCGTCCGAGAGGCTTTGGGGAACTCTTCATTAAATTCATGATTATGTGTGCGTCTGTATAAGAGAAATGAAGAGCTTTCCGTCATTATATTACCGGCACACTCTCATTCCTGTGGAGAGAAAAGCCAAAAGAAGAGGAACAAAAAATACTCGTAGAGCGATGAAGAATTGTCGAAGCAACGACAGAAGAATGAACGAATGAATAGAGAGAGAGAGAGAGAGAGAGAGAGAGAGAGAGAGAGAGAGAGAGAGAGAGAACTTTGAATTCGTCGTTGGTTTTGAGGACTTTTCACATCACTGTATCTCCTTCGTCATTTCTGCGTGTCCTTCCATTATACATTTATTTTTTCGCCCTCACAGAGATACACTTGACGTATACACTACATGGGAAAATAATCCGCCTCGGAAAAAAAAACATTATTTGTCCCTCGAACGTAATTACTAATTATGATAGGCAATTAGAAAAAAATACAATTATAATTAAATAAAAAATAACACAGAATAACGATGAAAAGTTTTTTTTCCTTGCTGCGGATTCGGTAATCAAAATACTCTAAATAAATAATATTAATAATAATTTCTTATTATAATAATTATTAAGGGCTGTATGGAAGTTAATATGGAGATCTATTAAGATTATAATAACTTTCTCATGAATCTTTTTCTCGAATAAAAAAGACAAAAATAAAGTAAAAGCGAGATTTAGCTTGCGATTAATCTCGTTCGCGAGATTCGTTTGTAACACGCGCGCACGGCATTACGAATAATGAAGACTTTAGCACCTCGTACAAAAGCACCGAGAGTGTCTTTGAAGATTTTTTTTTTCCCTCTATCTCGGCCCTTTTGTTCCATTTTCCTGGATATCTGCACGGTGACGGTGCATTTATGCAGTCTTTCGGAGTGACTATATTTTCTCGATTCATCTGTAGCATATAAAACGAAAAAGAAAAAAATTGCTTATATATGTACAGTTTGAAGAAAAATGTATTTTACAAACGACACCACTTATCGAGACAAAAGCTTTTATTTCTTCTTTAAATATTCAATTGTTCAATATATATATATATACATATATATAAACATATAAATATATATATATATATATATATATAAACATATAAATATAAGAAGGTGTCAAAGCGATACGGGCACGTGTAACTCTATACCCTTACTTCGTTTTTTAAGGTTGAAAAAGAGAAAAGAGGGATATATATATATAGATATAAAATATATAGCAAAGCACTCCGCACCCTTTTCCATTCCAAGTTACACGATTTTCAGCTTATCGATTAATAGCCTAGAGAGGAAATGGGTTTTCTCCTGCCCCTCTCAATCCTTCTCTCTTTCTCTCGACATTTTTCTTTCTTCCCTCCTTTTTTTTTTTACGCTTCTTCGTTCTCATCTTCGTCGTCTTGAGAAATGAATTAGATTGCCCGCAGCAGTGCTCGCGACGAGCTACCGGCTTTTCCTCAAGACACTTCTCTCCGTCTCTCACTCTCTCTCTCTCTCTTTTCTCTCTTAACGTCGATCTCCTCGACCGAAAGTAACCAACCCCGGGCCTCCGTTCCTCTTATTTCGCTGCTTCTTTCGGCTACTCCAATTTTATTTTTTTGCTTATATAGCATAGCGAACCCTCTCTCTCTCTCTCGTAGCTCTTTCCTTCCATTGTCATTAGGCTCTTTCCACGGTTCATTACGATTTTAGAACGAACGGTGTATGAGCTTTTGGCGCCCTCGCCATTTCGACAAATTCTCCCCTTTCAACCCTTTCAGACGTTTAATTTCGTGAACAAAAGCTTATATTGATTGACGCTTTCGAGACACCGAGTATATCATTGTTTATAATCATGAATACTGAACTTTTGTCCTTTTTTATTATTTTTTATTATTAAATTTATTCAGAATGATCAAAATTTGTTTCATACGAATATTTTTTTCTCTCTTCTTAATCAGCGTCATTAAATTTTACTGTATTTGCAGTTAAATTATCTGGCATAATTCCATTCTCTCATCAATGCGCGATCTATAAATGAGTTTACATTTTACAAAATTTTTTTGGCTCGTATACTTTCTGTTATTTTTTTAATCCTATATCTATAGCTTATCTATAATTGCCTCGATCGAATTATCTGGCAATAATTCTTCATCGTACTAATAAGACTTTTTTTTCACACGTTCTCATAAAATTGCTGCATATCGCCTACGGTAAATTCCCATGCCCAAAAGAGGAGAGAGAGAGAGAGAGAGAGAGAGAGAGAGAGAGAGAGAGAGAGAGAGAGAGAGAGAGAAAGAGACAGACTTTAGATTACATTTTTTCCAAGCCCAATGAAAATACAGAATCAGCTTCAAAGGGTTAACCCAAAGCGGAAATGATTCTTTTATGTGCGTGGTGCGTTCTCTGATGCGTGTGGAACGAATTAGAGGCCTCGTTGGTTTTTTTTCCCTAAACTCGTTCGCGACCCCTGTTGGTTCTCGCGACTTGCTGATCGACTCCCTCTTTTATATGTCTCGTCCTATTCTCGCTTCATGGCTTTTCATTCGAATCCTATATATATATAAGATTGCCTCAGATATATATTTATATATATATATATAGAATGTCTTTGGCTCCTCTATTAACTTTCTTATCGATATTTGTCGACGGTGCTGCCTCGCGCGTCTAAACGGTTATATAGAGGGTCGTTTCGTTAACGAGGATAAGAAAAATCCCCAAGCGTATAGTTTATCGCATCCTAGATATATATATATATATATATATATATATATATATATATATATATATATATATATATATATATACAAAAGCACATGTGACGAAGGGGAAGACGAGCGAAAACATCTCGCACGGATGTCGTGTATCCGTATGACATCTTCGATCATTCGTTTTCTTCGTTCGTTAACTCTCTGCTCACGGTACGAGAGAGAGAGACAGAGAGAGAGAGGAAGAGAGAGAGAGAGAGAGAGAGAGAGAAATACAAGCCCCTGTATTTATTAATAGATCGCTCAGCAGAGACTCGTGCAAGAAAATTTGGAGACACTGTCCTCGCATCCGCACACAATGCGTATGCGCGCTCTCGCGAGAGATACTATTTTCAGAGTTACGCATCGTCGTCCTCGTCTCCTTTACGTCGCGCATTTTTGTCGTTTCCAACTGCGCTAACCGCTCTATCTGTATGGCCCATATATACATATATAGACGATACAAAAACGAACGATAAAAAAAAAAAACCAACCAACGAGAATCATTTCATCTTCTCTCCTCTCGCTATCCCTAACTCTCATAAATGACTGCAGCTGTTCCTCCGTTTCTTCGTCACGAATTCTCTCTCTCTCTTTTCTACTCTGAAAACATCATCATCAACTTCCACGGTCCCTCTCGTACAGGCGATTGAAACTCGTCCCGATTCGATTTTTCCCCCTGACATTATCTCGACGACACGACCATTTTTCCAACACAGTTGGACCATTCGTGCACCCGATTTTCACGCCTGGAAGCATTTCGTGCTATATAATATACAGAAAGTGAACTCCCAATCGCTGAGAGAGAGAAAGAGAGAAAGCGACAGACACCCACATCCCCCATATATATTTATATATATATATATATATATATATATATATATGTGTATATGTATATAAGCTGGACGATTGAATACCGAAGCACCTGCTACCCAACGTTCGACTTATATTACCTCATGCGTGGTATTCGTTCTGTATATATGTATGTGTACTAATATTTGTGCTATAGATATGCTTCATTATATGCTACCCCATATCAACTTTACACAGCCCATGTATCCAATCTCTATACGCTTATTTAAAGATGCCCTAATACGCCCAACATATATCGTCTAATATATATCGTTGAATTCACCCTTGGGGTAAATATATATATAGTCATCGTCTGGTGAAAAACGAGTTTGTCTCGTTCGATTCGAAGCTGGAGACCATCGCTATGCCCCAAGCACTACATATATATATATAATAGTCACGTTGCTATATATCTATGTCTAAATAGCACGCAATCAATTTGAACCCCTGAGGTCAGGGTTTCGTTCGGTGTGACGGCCCTTAAGCTCGTCCTTCGTCGACCGTTCTCTCGCGATCCTCTCTCTCTCTCTCTCTCCTCATCATCATCCCTTCGCCCTCGAGATTCAATTTTCGTACCAGAGGCCACGCGCGTGCAATCGACGCTTCTCCCTTGCCTAGATGACAGAGAAAGAGGAGAGAGAGAGAGAGAGAGGGAGAGGAAGAGAGAACTGTGGCTGCTTCCTGTACGTAACCAACAGCAGCCACATCAACGCCATAGCCACAGGATTAAACGTATAGTTGTTATATATACAGTACACATATATATGCCACTACTAATATAATCCTCGCCGCTTTACATACCCCTATCGATAGATCTCTCGAGAACTGATGGTTCTGCACCCTATAAAGGACATTCGCATCTCTCTCTCTCTCTCTCTCTCGTGTCTCTGCACCTGCTGCTTATTCTACTCATAACCCACCCTAAAACCCTCCAATAACTCTCTTCAATTCTTGATTATTCGTGAATGTCTCCTAGTGCTTTACACGGAGTTCCAGATCACGTATTAGAGCGACCATTTTCAATGTTTTTTTTGTTTTCTTTAATTTTAATATAACTTGCTGGGCAACAAACCACACGAATTTTTAAATAGAGATAAAATTGACACCCTTAAGAAAATTTTGAATAAAGACTCTTAGAATGACCGCTGGCGTCGACGTCGAAATTTTAATGCAAATATCTTGGATTCCATTTTTTTCCCTTTTTTTTTTAGAAATTTATGAGCCTCAAAGTATTTTGAAGAAAATAAAGTGTTGATTTTACGTTAATACTTCGCATCTTTGGTTTGCATTGACGGAGTTAATTTTGCATCGTCCATATTACGTTTGAATATGGTCCGTTACGTGTTGCATGGTCCAACTATATATAGTGCTTTTTTCCATCAAGTATCGGACTACTCAATTTTCGTTTCCAATGGTAAAAAAGAAAAAAAGAATTGTTAGGGTCACCACCCCCCGTCGATTTGACCTGGAATGTCTCGTGTATATGAACTCTGCTCTAACCCCTCTTTTCTTTATCGGCGCGGCGTTCTCAAAAGGGAATTTGATAGCCGCCGTTATCCAGAGGCGAGTAAGCGCGAGATGGATCACTGAAACGTCGTAAGCATTTCAGTGATCTTTGGAATCTCGTTTGGTCGGACGAGGATGAAGAGAAGAGAAAGAGAGAGAGAGAGAGAGAGAGAGAAAACGAGATACAGAATATATAGAGAGAGAAAAACCATGAAGCTCTCTTATTCTGGTATATAGTAGATCGAGGCTGGAAGGTGCACCTGCTGTGTAGCATATCCAAAAGTCCTTTCACTCCATATGATTTTCTCATTTCAAAATCAAAGATTAGCCGATATCAGTTTGAAGGTTAAGAATTGACAAGACAGAATTTGAAGATGAGAATCATTGTGCTTATGCCACTCGAGAGTAGTATTGTATTAGTCTGACACATCGCGATGATTGATCGAACAAAAGTTTAGATCAAAAAATCAGATCAAAATTACAATATTTGAGGCTGACCAATAGTTTTATTTTTATTTCTTAAACCTCACGGCGTCCATTTAAACCAAAATAAGAATATAATTTATTTTTCACTATAATTTTGTCTTATTTATTTAGTTATTTATTTATTTATTATTTTTAACATTTTTTTTTCACATCTCCAATAGTTGCAGCAACTCTGGCAATTTCTCTAGAGTAATAGCAAAAACTTGTGGAGCATTTTGTCGCTCATTCTATATAAATCTTGTTACAGACACACACACACACACACACACATAGACACCGATGTAGAGCTTTTATAGCCTTGTCGTGTCTTTCTCCCATAGCGACACTATCTACTCTCCTGTTGTGCGAAACTTTCAGTTCAGAAAAGCCCATCATAGTACCGAATGCAACTTGTACGAAGGTCAGGGACGACCCGGGCAGCTGTTTACTCGCGAAACTTTCTTCGTGGATCTCATTCTCTTTTTTCTCTCATCCACTTTTACACGCTTTCATTCGAGGAAGACCATTTTCCTCTTCCTCATCCTTTTCTTTCTCGTTTTCATCAGTATTTTTGCTACGACCAAAAGTTACCGTAAATTCTTCTGAAAGCTTCAGAATGCTTACAATCCTGTCGTATTGGGAATCAAAACGAGAATAAAAGTGTCGGTTCAAATCCCTAAGATCTAAAGTTCGCTATTCTGAAAAAAGTGGCCTTTTTTACATTGTTTTAAAGGATTTTCCTTTTGGTAATAATTTTTCCATAGAATGAGAACAAAATGGCTTGAAGAACAAAACAGTCGACAAATTTTCAACGCTAAAAATTGTGCGGCCTTTCAGGAGGTTTAGTTAAAATCTAACCACTAGATGTCACTGTAAATTTGCAATGAAGTTAATGGCGTCAGGATTGCCTTTCGTTTGACTATACACATAAGGTAGAAGAAGGAATGCCCGACAATTTTCTTTGGATTTCATGCCGCTCTTTGACGCTCACTAGTGGCGCGACCCCGTGGGACGCCATCAAAGCTCACCGGGCGCGTCACTCGAGATATCTCTCGCGCAATTATGCATGCACGCGGGGAATACCGCGCAGTGTGTCGTGAGAAAGTGTGTGTGGCGTGAAATTACGCGCCCGCAGAGATCTCGGCTTTCATCGTGAAATGATGCGCTCCCGGGCTATCTCAATCGCGTCGAGCCGACCCCCCATCCATGTCTCTACTCTCTGTATGAGGTGGCGTTATCCGTGTCGTGCGATTTCATCGTCATCGTTGTACGTTCTCGACAGGCGTCTCGTGCAGGCCATGAGCAGCAACTCCGCAGTGCACAACACAGACCGCCGTTTGACTGTAACGACGAGAGGCATACCGCGACGAGTCTCATTTACAGTGCCCTCTATATCTCGCGGTATCATCAGGGAGGCTGCCCTCTTTCTCTCTCTCTCTGTCCAAGTTTCCAGCAGCATACAAAATGAATTGGAATAATCCCAAAATAAACTGTTCTCGTCGCCAACGGAACTTTCTTGCCTACATATATATATGTATATGTATATCTGTATTTACATCTGTATAACGAGGATACCCGTGCCGGCGAATCCTCATCAGAGAAACGCCGCTTTTGAACATCTGTACACCATGATTTGGCGGAATTTTGATGTTTTACTTTGCAACACACATTGGACAACTACAAACGTGAAGCTATTAAAAACTAGACCCACTTTTTTTTCATCTATACTTTGTCTCTGTCTGTTGTACATTATGATTTTATTTCGTGGCCACTTTTATTTTTACCAAATAATGAAGGTAAAAAACTTGCAAAATTGAAATGTACAGATTGTTTCTTTGTGGTTTCCTACCATTCCTAGAGCACCCTCTATGTGCAAGCACCTTTCTCAATTTTGGATTCGTCACAGCTTTGTGTATATGCGAAAATTACGAGGATCCAATGTGCAAATTTCAAGTTACAATTTTTTCTCCCTTGGCCAGATATGGTCAGAATTGCTTGAATTTTATTGTTATTCAAATATATATTTAAAAAAAACCCAAAATTCCTTAGAATTAAAATTACTTGCTCAATATTTATCGCATCTCGTAAGAATCATCAAAAAACACTGATCCATTTGTTGATAAAAGATTAATGCCAATACCTGAAAATTAATTCCCGGTACACAGGGTAGAAACGAATTTTCCAAAAAATTTAAAATTTCTTAAAATCTGTACACTTTGATTCATTTTTCTCACATTCAATATGAAAAAATTGTTTGATTGTTTATTTCTATGAGAAGTTTCAGCCTGACAGCTCGATAATTAATGGAGGTAGATCGCGAAGAAACGTTTATCAAAATTTTCAAGTATCTGCGAAATTTTTATTTTTCTAATTAATTCAACGAAACTCATATAGATAACAAAAGAGTTTTAGGACTTTAGATGTGTGTAAAAATTTCGGTATTTCTTCTCTCAATCCGTCCTCGAGAGGTTTGAATTTTATCGCGTAGCGCGTACACGCACGTACAGTACGCACATCGATACACCCACGAGACATTTTTCATAACACGTAGGATTCTCAACATCTTGGAATATTTTAAAAACGATCTAACATTAAAAAGCTCGTTTTTTTTTTTCATGAAAACAAAGCTTCCTGCAGGAGGGAGAAAAATTTGAGTTTTCGATTCCATGTCGTGTTTTATGATCGTGATAATAGATAATTCACGTTTTGATCCCCTGAAAAATTAATTAATTACATTTCAATCGATAATTATGACACGGCACCTTTTACCAATAAAGAATTTCATTAGAGCTTTTCAAACTCTCTGCGAGTTTTGCACGCGACCGAAATGAGTTTCGGGTTTGCGAGGAAATAAATTAGGATTATCCGTGAGCCTCGTATGGCTCACGCAAAAGGGAACTTTAAACCCTGATACACAGCCTACGGTTTTTGAGCAAAGGAAATAGGTGTGGGATAAAAAAATACATGGGAGTTTATATATATATATGCGTGTGTGTTTATGTGTGTAATGAGCAAGAGAATTAATACCGCCAGAGGGCGCGAGGAGCGTGTTTGTGGCAAAGGTATTAAGGGCGTGCCGAATTCGATTGCGAAATTACACGCCGTTGGGATACGATTTGGGAGAGGCGAGAGAGCGGATGGTGGATTTTCGTGAATGCGCGAATAGAGCAGACGAGGAGAACTCCCTGAATTTCCCAATCAGCGCGTCCTTGGGCTCGGGAAGAGAGAAAGTGAGGAAGGGTCATAGAGTTGGAAGCCCGAATAATCGGATGGCATGTGCGTATTTTCTGTTCTAAGCTATCCATATCCAGATCCATTCGCTATATATATATGGCACATCTATGGGTAATTTCATCCTAACTTCGCCCACGACCGACCTTTACCCTTCGCGACGGTTTATCGCATTCTCTTTTATAAAGTTGGGTCTCTCTAACATTACATGAATTTATTTCGCATGACTTATGATTTGATCGAATTCTTAGTCTCATAATTGCAGATGATAATTTACATCCAGCTTAATTTTCATTAAAAATTACACTGATCATTTATTTACAGAACTGATTAAATTATAAAACTTTACTTTCTGAAAATAGTGATTAATTCAACTGTCAAAGATTGTAAAACATAAACGTTTATTTTCATTGATTTTTCACATCCAAAAACTTGAGACTTGTTGAAAATTAAAAAATAAAAATGCTGCGAGACGATCATGGAGTAAAAAAAAGAATAAAATCTCCATAAAGATTGAAGAAAATAATTAATTTTATACTGTTGTCTTGAAATTTATCCTGGAATCAGAAAGGCGGAATTGTATTTTTAGTTTTCTAGTTTTTTAGTCATTCTTTAGACATCAAGTGTCCTATACGTATGGGGTATCCCTGAGAGTTTCATTATACATATAAGTCGCTCTATAGCTGTTATATATAAGGGTCGAATAGCGAGGTCGCATACCGTAAGCCCGCAGGAACCCCATTTAGGGTCGCTCATTTACACCCATAAACGAGGCGAGCGAGAGAGTGAGAGAGTGAGAGAGTGAGAGAGAGAGAGAGAAAGAGGCACGACAGTAGTTCGGCGTGAAATAAATTAGGATTAGTCGCGGGAAGAAGCACCGTGGAGAAAAGGAGAATGAGAGTAGGCGAGCTTTTGCTGCACCAACATCGTCCAACAGTGACATAGAGGGTCTCTTCTTCTTTGCCTGCATCTTTGTCCC
The DNA here is from genome assembly GCA_963669185.1 of Dyspetes luteomarginatus. NCBI lineage: Eukaryota > Metazoa > Arthropoda > Insecta > Hymenoptera > Ichneumonidae > Dyspetes > Dyspetes luteomarginatus. The sequence goes on along the minus strand of OY769909.1, from coordinate 8,939,886 downwards.
TCTCGCCCTCCAATCTCTCTCTCTCTCTGGCTCTCTCTCTCGCTCTCCTCCTCTCTCTAGTCTAGGTCTGAAGAGCGAGGAGGCTCTTTACCAGGCACCATGTTCAAGGGTCTCGGAACTAAAAGAGGGCGAGAGAGAGAGAGAGAGAGAGAGAGACGAAGAAGCATCTTGGTGGGAAGGGAGTATACAAGGGAGGCTGCACATAAATATCCCTGATGGTACAAGCGAAGTCTCCCTTAATACGCATAAGGTGACATATGCCTTCCCCGGGGACTTTTTATTTGTGAATTTAGGGGATGCGACGTACTACAGCTATGATTCTCTATAGTTTACTACACAGATGACACACACGTATCTGTGTATGTGTGTGTGTCTGTATGTAATGTTGAAACTAATAATTATATATACTGTAAATGGTAAAATGTTGCTGGCTCTGTTGCTTCTCGTGCAGCTCAAAACTCAGAAACGTTGGCTGATCTCGATCTCTGTGTTGGAATTGTGCGACACCATGCGAGAAACTCGTGAGAAAACCGTCTCAGGAAACGAGAGGCAATATGTTGTGGCCCGGTGAACGCTCCGGGTCGACGATGTCCCTACTATATATGGTGTGACTTGACCCAGGCTGAGGTGAAAGATCGTCGAGAAAACCATATATAGTATGCGTTGCACCCTGTCCGTCTTTATATATATAGTACTTTTTATACACACACACGCACACACATATATATATATATATATATATATATATATATATATATATATATATATATATATATATATATAGTATTTGAGGTAGAGGGCACATATAAATATGTATGTATACAATAGAAACATATATATATCCTTAAAGCAAGTTATTCGTGTATGTGTGTGAGCACGTCTGTCGACGTCTCCCATCAATTTCTGAATGGACCACGTTCTCTCGCCCTGTCGTCGGTTTTTCACTCTCTGGCGGGCACTGCGGGCAACGCCCATCAAGCTCGCTTTTTCCCTTCCATCCTCGTCCTTTGCGTTTTCTTCATCTTTTTTTCTGCGCCCAACAGGGCGAGCACACGCAATCCTCGCAATACAATAATCTCTCTCTCTCTCTCTCTCTCTCTCTCTCTCTCTCTCTCTCTCTCTCTCTCTCTCTCTCTCTCTCTCTCTCTCTCTCTCTCTCTCTCTCTCTTAGTATTGGGTTCAACGAGCAAAAAAACTTGGGAGTACGAAAAAGAATGAAAAAAAAAAAAAAAAAAGTTTGCCAAATTCCATAAATATATGCGTAAAGCTCGCGTTTTCTCTATCTTTCATTCTCGTCGAGCCCATCAATTCTTGTCCTCTTTTCGGCATTCTCTATATCGCCACACAACCAACGAGAAGATTTGCCTCGCGGCCAACGCCTCTCTTGACGGTTTGCGCTTTTTATATTGTATAGATATATATATATATATAATACTCGCCTTCTTTTCTTCCTTCCTGGCTGCTGTTACTGCTTGGCTGGTATTCTCACCCCCTCTTTAATTTTTTTTCATCTCTTTCGTCGAGTATATACCGAGCTCATAATTTGTCATCTCTCGCGGACAAAAAAAAACTTTTTTCCAACTTGCGCGGATATATGGGTATGTATATAAAGAAATATATATACATACGTATATAATGGATGAAAGAGAGAAAGAGAGAGAGAGAGAGAGGGTTTATTATTAATACTGGAACCATATCGAACGGTCTCGAGACGAGAGCATGACCATTAGCGAGCGAGCAGTTGGAGGGCTGAAAACTTTTGTCCGCACAGGAATAAATCTATATATACATATATATATATATACACAACAGATTGGCTATGCTCTCACGACGTCATACGACCCGCTTTTATCCGTCTCGGCATCAGACACGATTTTAGATTCTTCAGACGTCTCTCACGTTATCATCCGAGATATGAATATTTGCATGTCAAATATGAAATTGGTTCCTTCACTAAGATCAACACAAAGTTAAAATATCACAAGTATTTTTACCATATTTTTGCATGAAACATATCGCAGCATCTATTTCGTTGATTATTAAATTATAATTCAACGAGATTTATTCTCTGATGAGAATAATAATAACGTAAAGTGTACATTGAAATAGAAGTATAATAATATATTCACGATATTGTTATACTGTCATTGATAATTATAGCACTATAAATTACACATTTTCATGGAAAATTAATTTTTCATTTCAGTTTTATTTGTTATTTAGGAACGACCTTTCGTATACTTCATAAAATAGTTTATTATTTTCTCTGGATAATTAAAGTTTTTACAATTATTAAATCTCACATAATTTTACAGTATGAAAACATAAAGCATTGTGAACCGTAAAATGTTTCGTTTGCCTTCGTGTCATCAGTTTTAAATTTTCTTATATATATGTCTGTGATTATTTATTGACGATTTTGAATATATATTTCCCTCGTTCATGCTTGCACATATCAAACTTCAATTTATCCTCAGTCTCTAATTTTTGTAAAAATAAAAAATCGTATTTAATTTTCACTAGTCGTTCACCATAATAGCGACAATTTATTCCGATTCGAGTGACGTTCATTCAAATCGAACTGTTATAAAATTCGATTGAAAAATCATTCCCTCGTTTAAATTTGTGTACACAAACAACTTCTGAGAGTTTGGAGAAACGAAAACTAGGAAATATCCCACGACAAAGGAAGTTCAAAAAGGGGTTGTGTAGGGTATACAGTATATATATATATATGTCGAGGAGCAGGTGGTGCGGATATACTGAGCGACATAAAGACAGAGGCTGCATAAAGAGAGAGGGAGAGAAACGAACGGGTCACTGGAGCAAACAGGAAAACCCACACGAACAAACGACAAGCGCACCGGAGATCGGGACATTCGATACGAAGACTGAGTGAATGAAGAGAGAAAGAGGGGGTGTTGAGGCTCTTGCGATGATGCTGTGGGCTCCTATCTTAATATCTTTAATCCGTTGCTGAAAAGCGGCAACGCCTTCGTTTTTATTATACGTACACATACATATATATATATATATATGTATACCGTCTCTAAAGGCCAAAGGGTGCATATCTCATATTTTTATACACGGCATATCCGCCCCTTTTGCCTTTAGGCACGCGATATAAACTATACATAGTGTGTGTGTGTGTGTCTAAAACCACCATAAGAGCATATGTGGCCCTTATAAGTGTAGAATATACGCTTTTATGGATTTAAGCAGACGATGTTTATGAGAATACATTGACGGAGTTGCCAAGATTTTGCCGGACCCTTCAGAGTGTTGGTATGGGTGCAACGAGGTCCCAAAGCCTCTGGCAGTAGTTGCTGCTTTTGCCAACGAGAAAAGGGGTTTTGCTGTTGGCTCACCCAGAGAGCGACTATGCACCTCCACCATCATCAGCAGCACTACCAGGAAACCTTCAGAATCCAAAGTACGCAAGCGCGGTTTATCGACTGACGCGTTTATGTATAGAAACATTTAGTTTTAGCGGCATACTATAGATATATATATATATATTTATATACCACTATATAACGAACAATTTCGTTCTCTCCCTTTGTTTCTACCCTTTCTCCACCTATTATTTCAGCATTTCTCATTACACTTCATATATACTACAGCTAATGTCCAAACAAAAGTCTTTTCTAATAACTCTTTTATCGTGTCGAACCATTTGGAAATTAAATTATGTTGGATCCACGCTGGGCAACAGCAAAAAAAAAAAAAAAAAAAAAACGATTTATCAATGTAACGATTTCTCGTGTATATGATATGAATTATGTAAGAGGGAAACTGAGAGAACATTCGGACGTCAGATGAAATCAGAAACCCTCAGCTATTTCAAGAATCGTTCTACATGATTGAACGAACCAAAAGAACGATAAATTTTTGAGGGAGAAATGTGAGATGATCATAATTGAGTAAGGGAAGTTGAATAAAAAAATTACTCCAATTTTAATAAGTTGGTTATTAAATATTTTGAGCTTCGGTAGATAGTAAAATCGACTGAACAATCATTTTTTTATAGATAGATCGTATAAAATTGCAATGTGATTATTTTTCTTCTTTGATTTGGGTCAATTCTATATTTTTAAGGTTATTTTTTTATTCAATATAAACATCACTCCAATTTTGATGAGTTCGGTGCTCGATATTTTCAGTTTCACAGTCAGTAAAATATGCTGGAAGTCAATTTTTTTTTTTTGTTTTAGGTAAATTGTATAAAATCGCCACGTGTCCGCATTCAAACAATATTTTGATTCAATGTAAAAAGTTTGACGCGCGAGAAAATCTGGAGAATAAAGTTTTTTCGTCGTAATTTCGTATTCTACCGTTTCGAATCTCCATTAATTTTGTATGCACTCAGACGCCACAGTATCGATTTATTTTTAAACAGTCGATTTATTCTACACTTTATTTTCTCATATTTGTAAAAATTCCGTGATTTGGGTCAATCTATACTTGTGAGGTTTTTTCATCCTGATAAAGTTCTCGTTACATACAAACGTAATAAATCAAAATTAAGCACGTTATCGTCGACGTTTATCATACTCGCTCAATTATATCCTAGTAGGTAGAACTATAAGAGTAAGATAAAGTTTCTTTTTGCCTCGTTCACATTTGCATACATCACCACATCGAGTCCTGAATCATATATTTTTCTTTGATGTATACTTTTAGCTATATATATATATATATATATTCTAGTAATGTAGCTGCATCGTTCTGGCTGCAGAATACGTTACAGAACGACGCGTTGATAAAATGATCTCGAGCAGAAGGATCTACTCGATGACAAATGGAGCGAGGAGAGCGCCCTCTCGCATACTGCGTTTGTACCTCCCTCTCCCTACTACTCTTCTCATACATATTTTTTTTTGCCCCAGAGATATGTGAGTGATGGAGTCTCTCGGAGCTGCTGCTATGTACTCTTTTCTCACTCGAGCTCTCGCACATCACAGGTGAAAAAAAATAAAAAGTAAGAAACGTCTTCGACCTCTCAAATTCACATTCAGGTATCTCAGACTTGCCACTCCGTTAGTTATAAAACCGAGCGTGAAGCACAACGAAGACTGACGAGGTTAACTAACAAAAATGTCGAAAGATCATCCTCAGTATAGTCAGAATTAGTTTTATTTTTGAATCAAAATGTCCATTAAAAAATAATAACAACAAAGAAAAAGTAACAGTTTCGGATCTCATCAAATAATCCTCGATGGTCCTCTAAGAGAATAATATATTTTTTTTCTTTCTTCACATTTCCATCTAAAAATTCTAATCACACAAAAATCGTAATCAATTTTTTTTTCGTAAACCGTAAATTCCTTCAATTACGATCCTCTTTTTTCTCCCTCGTTCTCTCTCTCTCTTTCTCTCTAGGAGCTCGACCAATCACTATATCAACTCAACTTTTCCTCTAGAATTCCACTATATCAACTCAACTTTTCCTCTAGAATATCGCCCTCTATAATGAGAACGTGTACTTTCCCCGCGGCCCAAAGAGTCGATTTTTGCAGAACAGGTGAGAATGGGAATTGCGACCAGTTCCAAGTTTTTTTTGTAATCAGCAAATTACATTTTAACTTCCTTTGGCGAATTATTTTATCCACAAAGGCTTCAATCACGATACTTTTTCTTTCTCTCTCTCTCCCTCTCTT